>BMAV01027380.1:510107-583134 GCA_019973955.1 Trichonephila inaurata madagascariensis | reverse complement strand
TTTTTTGTGTTAAAAGTGCGCGTTATACACCGTGTTTTACTATAGTTGTTTTGGTGAAACAAAACTTATGTTACGTAATCGTTTTTTAACTACATTTTAATTTGACAACGAACTGTAATGTGTTAATGTCATTGAATAAAATAATTAGAAAAACATATTTTCCCCATCTCCAATGGGGGAAAAATGTTTTTTCCTTTCTATTAAGTGTTACTTATTAAGAATTAAAATGTATATATCCAGAAAAATAAATTTAAAAATTATGCAATAAATATTTAAAAAGTACTTTTATTTAATTTAGTAGTGTAAAACTTTTGAAATTTAAAATTATTTTTCCTTTATATATACTATAATTCGAATACTTTCATGAGGAAGACTGTATTTGCCGGATGAAAACGCCAGCAAAATCTCCTGACCTAAATCCTATCGAGCATGTTTGGGAGACTTTAGAAAGCACCATTGCTCTTCGACAATACCCTCTAAACACGCGCCAAGCGTTAAAATCGGCACTTGTAGAAGGGTGGAGTTTGTTGCCACAAGATGAAATTAACAACCTAATTTGTAATATGAGATCTCGTTGTGAAGTCTGAATAGCAGCAACATTCCTTATTAGACATTCAATTTTTTAATTATTAGTCAGCCTATTTTGACAATTTTTGATATAATTCAAATATTACAAGAAGTAGCCCTCATTAAGATTTTATTTTTTATTATAATTATTCTTACAGTACGAGGAACGTATGTACAAACATTTATTCCAATTAAAAAATTATATGGAAAGATATTGCATTTTTTGTGTTTATAACCTTAGTTTTGGACATCAGTGCATATTAAACACTTTTTCTTCTTCATCACTTAAAAAAACACATTACTTATTACAATTATTCATCTTTTAAGATACTTTTTTTATTTTTGCAAGATACAGCTATATAAGGATTGAAGATTAAATCAAAAGAATATTAGTATTTCCTTAAGAAAGATTAAGTACTATCAACCCGAAAGTTTTTAATCTACGTAGCCAAAACAGGGATACAATTAAAGTTTTAAAGTGTACTTAAGGAGTAATAGTCCACGAAAATTCCGCAAGGAAACTTAATAGTACGAAAGCGCACGAATGTCAAATGAGGCATCTTTCACTCTTAAAAGCTTTATCGGGTTTATTGAGCTGTTGTACGGGAATTTTCCTAATTTCTCAAATTAGATAAAGTTACCTTTTAATAGTTTTTATTACATTTCCAGTTGTACGGGGGTTTTACACAATTCTCGAACCGTACTTGAGTGAATTCGTGCTATAAAAACACTATTTTGTACAAGGATCTCCCCAATTTTAGAACAGTGAATCTGGTTAGAATCAGGTTACAGTGAATTTGGTGGCTGCGGTAGCCTAGTGGTCAAGGTAACGGTCTCGTGGAGAGCGTGTTATGAGTTCGAGCATAGTACCGCTGAAGACCCACCGTGTAGGGAAGCGATATACGTTAAATCTGTCGAGAGCTCAAACGTCCTTCCATTGGTGAGGTGGGGTAGTTAGGAGAGGGGGTGCAAGCTCAGGTATCGGCCTCGTCACTTGACCATGGTTTAAAATTAAGAGGTCCGCCACCAAAAGCCCCCGAGTGACGTTAACATTCACTCACTGGAGTGAATTTGTGCCAGAGAAGTTCTATGTTATTCTAGGGTTACCTGTACAGGGATATGGAAAGAATTTGAAAATTGCTTCTTTGGAGACTATGGTCGCATTGAGTTGGTCCGCACTTTCCATAAAGCGTCGTTTAAAAAAGTAACTAATTCGGGGGTTGTGTTTCCACTGCTTGCTGTACTGGAGTAAGTCGTCAGCGCACAGCTGATGCTAGGTACTATTGTCACAACATCGACTTTGTCTTTGATCATTAAACTAGATAAGGGGCAACTGAGAAAGCCTTAATTTTGGATGTAACTGGGTTAGTCTTTGAGACATCGATGTTTAAATCTATTTGAAAATAATTCCAGAGATGAATTAAGTTGGTAGGTTAGGGCTGAGCAGTATAGTTTTCAATCTTTAGAGCTGCCAGGGTACACATTCTTTTGTTGTATCCGATTTTGAAAAGTCGAATGAAATTTACTACATAGTCCATTATGCTGCAATTTTTCCGGAACCCTGCTTGTGCATCGCCTAAAATCCTTCTTGATGCATTACATTGATTAAGTCGGTTGACCACCATCTTTACAATCTTTTAACTGCATGCTCTCACAAAAGTATTGACCAAGGTTCATCCTCAATTTTGTTGGTTTTTCTTTTTTAAGGACAAATATGATTTAGACTACGGGGGGGGGGGCCGATTTTTTCAGGGTACAGGCTACTTCTAATTTTTTCAACGTGTTGCGGTCCACCCAGTGTTAATGGCCTACACACAAGGATGGGAAAGTGGTCCACGGATCCGGATTCTCCATCATAGCCCTTGATTTTTTTCCGATTTATTATAATCCTATGTATATAGTACGTAAAAGGTAATTAAGTATTTATTATTAGTAATTTTTTTATTGATTAATGTTAATTATTTATTAAGTAATTTATTTTTTGTCTTTTTTTTGGTTCCGGACAATCGACAAAACCGAAAAAAAAATATGTTTGGCTGCGTATTGGGGTATGATATGAGAATGGTAGAACTTCGAACCTCGACCCCCTCACACTTGAAAAATTCTTGTGTGCGCCACTGCCCAATGTCGTAGGTGTGGTGAGGTAAGGAAAAGGTTTCAGACGGTTGAAAGACGGGCTTTGCTGTCATGGAGATGTGACGTCATTTTCTCTTCGTTTTCAATGAAAGCGAAACGGAAACTAAATCAACTGGGAGAGTGGTTTCCCACCCACCCCTCCACCAGCGCTGTTGCGCTGCATTTAATGTGGACTGCTTTTTATTTTTATATGTAACTTCAACAAATTCTTCTCTGTTCAATTTATTATGATGAGTGGATAATAGAGCTTTCTCTAAGGTTCCACATAAATGTATAACCTTTACCGTTACGTAAGGAAAAGGTTATTATTATAACTTAATAATAAATATGGAATATGTACTTAACTACAGAACTAAAATAAAAAAAACAAGACTTTTAAAACCGTGTTTAAAGCACACAGAATGCAAGATACAAACATAACAATAACAGCCCCAGATATAATAATATCATATGATGCATTTATTACGAAATAATTCAAAATACATTAAAATAAAAAACACATTTATCTGAAGTTACTACTCATAGTTAAAGTTAGTAGAAGACTTAGTCTGCATACTGTTAGCCAATCTTGAATATTTTGGTACATAATTATTAACTGCTAATCTACAGGTGGTCACCCCCAAATGTCTTGCTGGTCCACCGGTCGATCGTGATCGACGTAATGCCCACCCCGGATTTAGACGTTCCTTGCTCTTTCGAGCTAGGAAGAGGTGCTAGGAAGGTTTTCTTTGCTTTTCCACCAAGACTACTTAATAGTTTGGGGTAATTTGTTTATCAAAGCGGATTAAACCTATTAAAATGAGCTATTTATTAGAAGAAATTGTATCGAAATACTTTGTATAATAATGTACGTTTATAATAAGGAATATAAGAACAAAAATTATTTTTTTAGCAACGCTCTTCAAATTTGTACTACTTCTGTAATATAAATAAAAAAAGCAATTAATATATTTAGGGCATACTATTACTTAAAATATTAAGGATGAATTTGAGGTGTTTTCAAGAAAATTCCAAATACAATTTACAAATTACGTTTCATAATATAGATCTACTACTTCTGTAATATAAATAAAAAAGCAATTGGAGGTTAGCTTTAATATATTTAGGGCATATTATTACTTAAAATATTAAGGATTAATTTGAGGAGTTTTCAAGAAAATTCCAAATAAAATTTACAAATTATGTTCCATAATATAGAGATAACATTTTCCATACGTCCCATTCTCGGCTACTATCAGCTAATAATAGATTGAATATTAATTTTAAACGATGAATTTTAGAATAATGAAAATCTCTTTTTTTCAGGATTTGCTGGATGTACATTTAACTAAAACATAAGGAGTAAAGTCACATAGTTTATTAAAATACTGTTACTAAGAATCAAATAAATGGATCTCTGTAATGAAACTACACATCAGAGTAGGCATCTAGAAATAAATAATTTTTTTATTCAATAAATAAATTTAATAATTAAATTTTTTATGAATTTTCAAATAAAATGTATTTTCAGATACTTGTAAAATCTTTCATGAAAATTGTAAAAAATTATTTCATTGATTGGTTTAAAAATGAAGACAATTTAAATCATTTGAAATGAAACATAGTTTTGTGTTGTTTTTTCTACTTCGTTTTGTTCTTCATTAGATATTTAAAATATTTAAAAACAGGTGAATGAGTATTACTTTTCATATTCTCGTTAAACATATATTTAACTAGTTTAATAATATTATATTTCCTTCATTAAAAATATTCAATTTGATTTAATTATTAAAAGAATCAATAGCGTTGTTTTAATGATTTGATCATTTGTGTTAAAATCCAATAGGTATACTACAATATATCTCATTACAGTATACTTCAGTATAATCAGATTTCAGTTCTCCCATTTATTTTTATATATATATTTCTATCAAACCCTTCAAAGATTCTTAATTTAAAAAAATATATATATTGGTCGGAAAAAAGTTTAGCATTTAGTAATTAAATATTTTATGTTTAAAATGTGTTAGTATGTGCTAATTTCTGAAAAAAATACGCCACTAGCTAGAGTTTATATTATCTAAAAAATTCAGATATATTTGAATCCCATTTTTCGTTCGAAAATACAAGCAGATAGCTGCAAAACACATACAAAGTACATATAGTAAAAAGTATACGTTGTTTTGTTAGGGTTACTTTTGTTCTAAAAATATCTTTTTATAACTCTTTCAGAGTTATTCTATTTTTAAACTGATACAGATATATTGTAGCAAATATTGTACATCGGGAGTATGTCTTGTTGTAGAAAATTCAATAAGATGACAATATAAAAAGAGAAATACAGCGTAACATTGTTGTAATGTTATGAATGGGGTTATCGAAAATGTTTATTTGGAAACCACATTATTCAAATACTTCAAATAACCGACACGAGAAAAATTCATTGTGTGGAAAATCTACCTTAAAAGCACTACAACGAATAACAAATTTCAATGCTATTCTTGAATTCAATATAAAATAGCATTGTATCCTTCATTTGATTACACGCACAGATCGCATTTCGTGAAAAGAAAATTCAAATCGGAGAGGGGGATGGTGGTTGTATTTCTTTTCAATGAAGTTACCCAAAACTAGATCTTACGAGCTAAGCCAAAATGTATAGCATTTCCAATTAAGCCTCGAATTTTATTCAGGAGGATACAAAAGGGGCATTTGAAGTCAACTACATGAATAATAAATAGAGAGGAATCGAGTTCTTTTACTAGGGATCTCGTAAAAATGCAAATTGTATGCTATAAGATGGGAAGTTGAAGGATCTTGCCTTTAGAATTCTCGCCATGGAGCTCATTTTGATAATCCAACCTTACTTACGAAAATCACAGCATAAAAACAATATATGCACTACAGTTGGCGAATATTCTATAAAAAAATTGCACTGCTTGCCTCGAAAATAGCTTCTTTTCTTTGAATGTTCAAGTAGGTAGCATTTCAATATAATTCTAGGACAACAGAATCACTCGAAGAGATTCTTTATTGCAATTTTCTGAAACATGATTCATTGACTCCTAAGAATCCTCAGCCACAATGTTGGCAATGCTTATTTTTACCGACTGGAAAAGCCATGAGATAAGATGTGAATTGGTAGGAGATTCATAATGTTTAAGAAACGTGATGAGCTGATGAACATTTAAGCACCTTGTAAGTAATGAATGCATTAGTTGACTGTATCAAACGATTATTGGCTATCTATGCTTGCCCGTTGTGCTTCTCTGGATGTATATCTTTTTTGTGGCTCAAATGTGGGCTGTTTTAAGGAGGGATATCTATCTAAAGCTAAAATATCTTTTAATTTAAGCATCCTTGAACTATTTTTGTGTTTGACTTCATACTATATCATTATGATTGACCTAATGAACATAAGCTTAATGTATTATGTATTTTTATGTTGCTTAATATATAATGTAACGGTGTTTTTTGTTATTACTGGGTTAAGCCTAAAAACAAGTAATGTAAAAAACAAAATTCAGTCAATTCCTACTTGGAATGGATGAATAGAAAGTATTTTATTAATGGTTGAAAATCTGAATATAAGATATATATATAAGACATAATGGTACATTACTTATTATTATTTTATTCATATTTACTGTAGTGTTATTAAAGGTATGCTATAATTTGTGTAACTCTTATTAATTTTTATTTCCATTCTTTTTATACTTTTGTTATGAGCTACATTTCAGCCATTCACATGATTTAAAGCTGCATTAGGGTCCAGAATCTGGCAATAACTTATTTATTAAACTCAGATTTAGCGCGGGCTTTGCATTTTTAAGTGCAATTTTTAGTTAAGTTACCTCTATCTTGAAATGGATTTAGATATTCCTATCCATTACTTTCAATAGGTTTTTGCTCAGTATTATTTACATAAAGGGGGAAGGTTGGCTGTCCAAAAAACATGTTCAACCCCACTTTTATATAAATTATTTTATATATTAGCTGTCCTAAGTCAGCAATGTTTATAATACTGCAGCATCTACTTTATAATTTTTAATCTCGGTTACTCATATGTCCTTCATTGTAGGATTTTTCTACTGTCTATGTGTTTTTCGAATGTGATTGATGGATATTATCTCTTGTTTGTAGAGAATAAGCCTATATATACATATATAGGGAGAGAGTGAACTAATGGCAGGAATTGAAAAAAGAGCATGATTTGTCTGCATTGTTGTAACAATGCAAACCCAGTTTGGCTAGTTTGGTAAAAAAAACAGGTTTTCGGCGCCAATTTTTGTCTTTGTTTTAGCCTTTACATTGTTACAACAATAAAGACGAATCTAAGTTGGAGTCAAAAACCAGTAATTAATTTAATTAAATTTTTTTTGAATTAATATTTGAAAAAACTGTATTAACATCAAGTGTCATCCAGTACAAGTTTAAAAAACTGTATTTGAACTTGATTGAACGAATAGAAGTTATTTTATTAACGATCGAATATTTGAGCAAGATAAAAATAAATATATAAATATTTAAATATATGTAGAGATGAGTTAATATTAGGTTTTGAATAGTGATCAAGATCCTGGGGTATAATAATACGTACATTTAATAACATAAAATATTACAATTACAAAGGGTGGTTATACAAGATACAAATAAAGATAAACATGTAGATGAACAGAAATTAAAGTAATTTTAGTTTAAATATAGTCCAAGATTAGATTGCAAGATGTGTGATCCTAACTCATTGAGATCCTAGCTCTGCTGTTAAAAGCATTGAGTTTGAAGTTCATGCTACTGTTATAAATGTCCATAGCTTATTGATATCTACATTAATGTCTGGGAAATATAGTAAGCATTACATTAGTGTTTAAAATATGAATGCATTGTTGTTTTAAGTGTAAGATATGAATACACAATTGCACACATAGAAATGATATTTCCTCTTTTTCCTTGAGTATTTTTGAAATCGGGCTGCACTATTCAGCATATTTACCAAATTTGTAATATTCCCTTTTAACCTTGTTGATATATGTTCATAACTTGATTACAATTGATGACATATATGAAATAGTATGAGACAGATATATATAAGATTTTTTTTCACTTGTTCAAATTTATTTAAAAGCTGATTTAACATTTAGTGTTTATGGTAGATGATTCCAGAGATAGATGTGAAATCTTATGTTTATTTGAAATTAGATTGAAACAGTCAGGATTGCAACATATAGAGTGTTATAACGCAAATAGGGCAAAAAAACTCTAAGTTTATAGAGAAATCTGGATATAAAATGTATGACCAAAAATCACTTCAAGAATCAGACTTTACCGAGTTATTATTCAAGTGGATCTGAAACTTAATTGCTATACAAATAATTAAGAACTAAGACTTGTATTAAATTGATTTTAAATAACTGATAGATTTTTTACCGGCTATTTTAAGTAAATTTTATTCGGAATTCCAAAATAAGTGCAATTTCCTTAAGTAAAGCCCTGTTATTCTTTTTTAATGTATTAAGTACCTTAATCGTTGCTCATGTTTTTGTCTTATCATTGCCAAAAGAACAAGATTTTGATTTTAACGAATTTGTTTGTACCTGTAATAATAGGTTACTTCTTAGTCATGGTTCCTTAATATAGAACAATGTTTCGAACTGATGTTGATTGGAAATTGTTTATATTAAAATATCTTCTTAAGGGTAGTTGTATCTTTTCCTTCCTCAATTATTTTTTAGAACATGTTGATCAGTTTTTATTAGTAAAAAATACCTAATACCTAGCCTCTCAATCGCCTTATATTGAGAGAGCTTATACTTTTCTTTTAATGGTGAAAGATTAAGTACTTTTAATTCTTTTCAAGATCATGATATTTCAATTATATTTTATATTTTAAGTATATTTCAGCGTTTCTTTTTGCTCATTGAGTCGTCATAAAAAAATTTCTACATGTTTTGGTAAAATATTTCTTATTTAGTTTCTGTGAAAATTTATTCCTTTTTACGCTCATAATTATTTTGAGTAATATTAAGGAAACATTTTTATCTATAGTTAAAAAAGTATACTATGCAATTATAAGAAAATGCTCCCCCCCTCCTTCCCTTAAATTGAAGCTTTAACTTAGAAACAAAAAAATAAATGTATAGGAACATGGTTATAAAAAATCTTAGAAATAAAATTATGAAGTGAATTGTACGTTTCTATATATAAGTTCTTTGTATAATTAATATATCTTCTTGTTACACTTGATCATTACAAATATCATTAATTAAATCATTTGCCAATATATATGAAGGACATTCCATGTAGCGTTATATCAATAAAATGTTTAAAATAATTATATGTAAATACGTATTTAATGTATAATAATTGTATATGTGACTGAATAAAGGGATAAAATAAACTCTCTATTATAGAAAATATTAGAAAATTTTTGCTCATTGTTTTACAATTTTATTTTTTAAATTCTTTGCAATGAAGCTAACTTTAAGTATTAAAACATGTTACAAAAAGTTTAAACGTTATATATTGTGACGTTTCATATTTTAATTACATTTAATTAACAACATTAAATTATCCCACTAATCAAAATTTTATTCCATAAATGGCATTGTCAAATATTTTTGAAGTATTTGTTGAGATGTTGGTTTTGAAAAAAAGTGAATAATTAAATCATATCTTAAAGACTGATCTCCAAATCTGACATTTCCAAATTAAATTTTATTCAACCGATTTTATTATAATTTTGCATATTGTGTGTCCTTTTGTTCATCTTGAAGTTTGATAGTTTTTATCTCAGTAAATGACGTCAATATTTTTTATTGCCGGAAATTCTAACGAGTTAAAGAAAAGTCACAAAATGTTGCAAATGTACACTTTTCGACGGAAGAGGATTTTACAGAGGGAGGGACACGAAAAGTGAGAGGAATATTTCTGGGCGTGGAATCCGAATTTTGAGTAGGTTTTCAAAAATTCCCGTATTTTTGTCTGATAATGCCGGACGACCGTATTTTAGGCACACCTTGGCAGAAGCTTATCTTGAAAGCCTTGGAGTGTGAAAACTTGGTCCCTAGCATATTTCGAGATGGGAAATATGAATCTAATATCCGATCCCAGAAATTTCCGTAACTTTGCCGATAGGTCCGGACGACCGTCTTTATAAGGACCATGGCAGGGGCTTACCCTAAAAGCCTTGGGGCGCTAAAAGAGCGTTTCTGGTGTATTTTGGGATAGGGAACGAGAATCTGACAATCGATTTTAGAAACTTCTGTAATTTTGCGGATATTACTAGACGACCTTAATTTACGCTGACCACAACACCAGTCGAATATACTAGCACAGTGGCTCGGAAAGTAGGTTCCCGACATATGTCGGGATGGGTAATCTGAGTCTTTAATTTAATTTAAAAAAAATTCCGTAACTTTACTTAATAATGCCGGATGACCGTATTTTACACGAACCATTACAGGAGCATACCTAAAAATTTTTGGGGTGCAAAAAGTGAGTTTCTGATGCATTTTGAGAGGAAAAATGAAAAACGGAGAAGTTGGACTTTAGAATATCGCGAAACTTTGCAGAATAATGACGGACGACCGTGAAGCTCCCCTTTAAGGTACTGAACTTGCGGGTATAGGGACACTTAGAGTGGGCATCGGGGAGGGGAACGAGAATCTGGAATAGGATTTCAGAAATTCCCGTTACTTTCACGGACATTGCCAGAGTTAAATCGAATGGCTTCGCTTTTGAGTCCTTTCTGTGGATTTTTAAACAGTACCATTAAAAAAAAAGTAACATTAAAAAAAAGCGGAATGGCTGCGGTATTGCTTAAGTGTTTAGTCATAATATGGGATGAATGTATTATGGCCCATAAACGTTTACTCGAAGCATTACATCAAACTTTGCAAGATTTAAACGACAGCGAGAAAATATTCGGTGATGCTAACCTATTACTGTCTGGTGCTTTCCGACAGACATTACAAGTCCTTCCTTGCTTTACTTTTGCCGGCCAGATTAGCGCATGTTTAAAACAGTCATTTTTATGGCAAAACTTCGGACCAACATTGATCCCAAAAATTGCCTATAAAGGAGTCATCACATAATACGCAATGCATTCATAAGCGCGTGTACATGTAAAATAAAAATAAATAAATATGGAACTTAGTTTTTTTTTCAATTTGAAAAACAAATTGGGGAAAACCCACATGCCATACGGTATTTCAGAACATTGTTTTGTTTTATCAGTCTGAGGATGAGGTATATTTTAGTGTAGTAATTTAAGTTCTCGAGGGAATAACTCGTTTCTCTTACAACATGGAACAAATTACAAAAGTGGGTAAGCTATCTCATTAGAAATTTTCATTTGAGGGAATGTGACTCATCAGTAAAAGAAATTGAACGTGGAAGTCTGTTTAATACTAAAGAAAGCTTAGAGAAGGGTTAAACAATTAAACGTATGGTGCTCTTAGTAAGTTTGAAGAATAAAACTTTATTTATAATACATATTAATATGTAATACTTTAAGAAGTTTTAAATATATGTTCTTATTTACCAAAATATAACAATGACTAACAGTTTTCTTAACCAAAAATATGACAGTATGTCTCTCTTATTTTTGAACTTTCGAATTTTAGCTTTTTGAAGTTATACTTCTTTTGGGGCGTTAGAGAAATAGGATGAGAGTAAATTTTTACAATGAGCGCGCACCCCGTCACGGATGTGACGCACACCATCAAGGATGCGAAAATCCTTTGTCAAGAAATATATAGAACGGGGCAAATCATTCCCGCCTTCGAAATTCTCAGAAAAAAAAATTCTCTTCACATCTCTGAAGAAGGGGACCCCCAGGTTTGAACCGGAGACCTCCCAATCTGCAGTCGAATGCTCTATCATTGAGCTATGCACCCGAGTCAGCGAACCTTTGATTTGTGTTCTGAAGGAATGGATACGAAAACGCTTCATGCAGAACGGGACAGATCCCTCCCGCCTTCGACCTCCTCCCCATATTATTGGTCCTATTGTTCCTGAGCGGGGGTGTTTAAATTTATTTAAATCGTGATTATCTCAGATTTGGCTGGTCCGATTGACTGAAGGTTAGTATCGTTCAACTCTGCTCGTGACCGCCTTTCTTCCTTGTCCCAGCTTGCCCTACTAAAGATTTTTAGAAAGATTTTAATCTTGTAATGCCAAAGAAGTATAACTTCTTACGTGCGTACATAAGTACACACACACTTTTTTTTAACGTTAGTTCTTTCTCTTTCATATCACAAAGACATACATATATTTATATGTTTTGGAAAACATTTTGTGAAGAATTGCACTCAAAGCTGTTACAAAAAATAATTCACTCCGATTCATTTTATGAACTTACACAAATCTCAGCAAACACATTACATATTAAAATTCCTCTTCCGGTTCACCGTCTTTTCTCTCTCAAACGTAAAACTTTTTAGAAGGTCGATTAACTGAGAATTAAAATTTGGATGATGCTGTAGAGCAGAGCAGAGATGACGAACCAGTGGCACGCGTACCATTGATGGCACGCGACACAATATTTTTGGCACGCTATTGATCAAAATGGTTCGTATTTTATTTCTTAATTTTGAAGTCCACTATGAAGTATTACAAAGAAACGTGAGTGATCGGTTACGGGGAGCACACTTGTTTGTTATTGTCTTGCCTAGTTACATGGTAGACTACAATTGCTTCTGATGTAAATTTTGTCCACAGATAGCACAGTCAATCTCATTAACACAACTGTATTTTAAAGTTTATTTGTGAATAAGAATTTACAATTTTTAACTGTTATTTAGCATGGCTAGTTCAGCAAAACAACAAAAAGTGCAAGCTAGTAAGTGTAACAGAGAATTTCAAATTTGTTGAACCGAGAAACATGGCATTATTACTAAAGGTGACAGAGCGGTGCGTGTTTTATGTTCTGGAATAGTGGTATACAGAACATCGTCTGTAAAACGGCATTTTGAAAAAAAAATCCCAAATCTTCTTGTCGAAAAAGGGAACCACAAAAAAAAATAATAATTAATTGCTTAGAAACCGTTTGGCAGATGACTCAAATTCAGAATGTATTCTACAAAAAGTAAAATCTTACAATCCTAATATAAGTTATTTGTCATCCACAGTCTGTAACAACAGAAGTCACACTAATGTTAATTATTTTATTTGAATTATACGTATAACTAAAACATTGATAGGTACGCAAAAGGTATTTTCTCGTAGTAAATAGAGTTTTGTGTGTTGTTATTATTAAGTTTTATTATTTTCCCAATAATCAGAAGTCAAAATCATGTAATGGCACGTCTGTACCTCATTAAAAACTTCTTTATAAAAAAAATGGCACGTTGATCCATAAAGGTTCGCCACTCCTGCTCTGTAGAGTAAGTTAGTATAAAATTAAGGCCAGGAGTAAAATTAAAGTTAATTGCTTTTCAAAGACTTCATATTATATCAAAATGTCAGAAACTTCTGACATTCCTAAAAAGGTACCACAGAAAACTAAGAAAAATTATTTTTATCATGAAAATATAAACTACTTTTTATTGTATAGAAAAGAAAAGAAATATGATTGAAAGAACTCGTACAGAAAGCTTTTTTGTCACCGAGTCATAAATTTTGAAGCCATGTTTGCTCTTGGCATTATAGAGGTCGTAACGTAACAGTTTTCCAAACAGCCTTTCAATTGATTTATCAGCAGCAAGAACTAGGTAGATAGACTAACTTAGGTAGGTTGTTTGATCAGGAACAAAAAATTTTATAAGAACTTTTATTTCATTTAGGGTTTGTTTGAAAAAGTTATCCAAATTCTATAGTCTTCCTTTAATACTTACTACGACATAAGTTTTCAATGATTAGACTTACTTTTGTTGATTACTTTAAATATATTCTTAGAGACTAACCTTTTTTCATAATTATCAAAATGTAGTTTTTTTAACTTGTTATTGCTCTTTAAATATTTCTTTAATGTACTTTATGAAGTGTGATTTATATATGTGATTTAAATCACCTATATTATCTGTTGGGTTGTTAGAAAAGTAGTTTTTTTTGTGTTTATATGGAAATGAAAACAATTGTCATATAGTGAATGAATATTTTAATAAATTATATATTGTCCATTCTGATCCAATACCTTTTGTCCTCTTTCTGGCAGTAGAATGATTCTCCACTCAAAAAGTTTTCGTTTTTTGTTGGCAAAAAACTGACCAAGGTGAATTTTGACCTCCTCATTAGAAGTTATTTGTTGTAGATGCCAGAACAAATAATAATCAGAAGGTGCAAGATCTGTAGAATATGATGGGTGTGGCAGCATATACCATTGAAGCTGTAAAAGCTTTTGAGGAGTTGTTGTCGCTTGATTTTATCCTGGAATACATATGAAATACAAGTGAAAGAACAGAAACATATAATACAAACAGAAGAATATAGACATTTATTACAAATCATGATCCCAGCGTATAACAGAAGGGGTGTGTTCTGCTTTCCATTCGAGACGGGAATCCATTACAGGTGAAATTCCGACTTCTTTTCCCGAAGAAAATACATCCATGCTTTACTCGGAGTTCGAACCCGAACCCACTTGGTTACAAGCTGAGAATCATATCCACCATTCTGGCTGGGCGGCTTTTGAGGAGTTACCAAACTTGTATGAGGTCTCGCATGGCCAAGTGACGAGGATGACACCTGAGCTGGCACCACCTCTCCTAACTACCACGCCAGATCAACGGGAGGATGTTTAAGCTGCCAACAGATTTAACGTGCATCGCTCCCCTACACGGCGGGTTTTTAGTGGTACTGGGCTCGAACTCGTGACATGCCAGCCACGATCCGATACCTTGACCACTAGGATACCACGGCCCCAGAAGGTGGTGCATTTTCAACATCAAAATTGTCGGATCGAAATTTTGCAAACTAGTTTTGGTACTGGCGTGCTGTTAATACATCTTCTCTATACAAAAATCGGCTAATTTGTTTTTCATGATTTAACAACACTTTAACTTTTTTGAAGGTAGAAAATCAAAATATGCAACAAAAAAAAATGTTTTTCACTTTCAATATTTGAAAGGCAACCAACCCAAAACTACTGGGTAGAATAAATTAAACTTTTTCAAAAGCACAAGCCTTCCTATATCAATTCTCAAAGCATGTAATAATTATGGGGCTTAAGTGAGAAATGTCGGGTGTGAAAAAATAAAATTAAATTCTCTGTCGGGAAAAAAACGAAATTACTTTTCGAACACAACCCATTACTTCTGATATTAGATAAATTCAAGTTAGTGAAAAATTTTTTCTTCATAAAAGTACTGGGGAAACGAGAACAAATTCAAAAAATTACAACGACAAAAAGAAAAAAAAAAATACATGTACAATTTCCTCCTTTACTTTGTGTTTTCTCTAAATCTTTCCTTAATTTTTTTGAAGATGATTTATAAGAAAGTATTTTTCTCAGAAACAGAAAATTATGAGTGACATAATTTGATAAATAATTTTGTTTAATAAATTTAAAATATTGATTATTACAGATTTTTTCGATAGAATTGACCCTTTAACTGTCGCCGGCTTGTATGTGCGTCTCTCTCAACCGGTGCGTTTAGTTCCCGGGACGTATATATACGTCCTTCCGAAATACTATAGTTTTCTATACTATAGTTATGCTATAGTTTCGCAGCTATTAGTAAAACTATTTCGAAGAGCTTTGAAGACAATACTTGACAGTGTTTGCAAAGGATTTACTAACTTCAGATAAAGATTTGCTTACTTGTGCCTTTTTTCCCTCCCAATACACCGCATACTCTCCCCAATATGAAAAACGGTCACTGGGGAACGAATCGCGTAACTTTTAATCGGCAGTTAAGGGGTTAACTAGCATTTTTCGCTCTGAATCAGAATAAGGAAAAATTTGTGGCCTGATTCATTTACTTCACAGGCTTTTAATTCACGATGGGAATATTTATCTTAGTAGCCATATTTAAGTATGTTACCGTTGATATCCGTGTTTACTTTCTGTATGATCACAATTTTTCAAAAATTTTTATTAAATAGGTTTTATAAATATTTGCACAATAATTTTTTTAAGTGATGACTTCTTTGGGAGCATTTTGCTGAAGAGTGAACTTGAATGATGCGTCAGATTCGGGAATGTAACACTCATTCGACTTTTTTCGTCTTTAGTCAGAAATCGTGTTTGGAAAAGGTCGTCAAGATTCAATAGTCCACGACATACACACACCTAAAAAGAAATCACCTGACCAAAAGAGGGACGTTTTCCCGGGGCTTAGAGTAATACTCAGCCTTCCATCTTGTGTGCTTATATAGTTAGTTCATGTTCAACACGTGTATTTATTACTCAGGATATATCAATAGCGTTAACTATAAAGAAAGGTACGATATTTATATAATTGTATAACTTTATTCTTGTGTCATTATTGAATTTCTTTCTTTTAGTTTTGAAGGCAAGGCATAATAAATTGATGCATTTATATATATGCCAACAACTTTAATTATTTATAATTTTAAGATGGTTTGTTTTATATGAGAAATTAATGTTTAAATGTGAATTAGTGTGTTTGGTTTATTAATAACTTAACCTAAAGCTGCACATAATTTATAATAATGCATCGTTATTGTTGTGTACTCAACTGTTCATCTAACAAACCTGGGCAACCATACGTTTCGCGGCATTTTGTTTCCCAAAAGATGAAGTTGATACAAACTTCGATAAAGACACAATCCCTAAGGAATTTAAAAATAAATCAGATGATATTTCAATAGAAGAGTATCAAGTTTTCCTGAACATAGCGGGTTATTGCATGCATAATATAAAATTTGAATGCTTCGATTGCAAATATATATTTGTTGTAGATAAGAAAATCAATTTCGATTCAGAAAATGTCGAAGGGACAAAATATTTGAGACTTCTGGATAAAGGAGGTTTAAAAATGCCCATAGATATTGTTATGAAAATCATTTTATAAATCATTTGAAAAGCATTTTATAATTTTGAAAAACATCAATGAAACATTTTATGTTTAATTTGTTAATATGGAAAAAATTCGAGTCAAAATATCTTTAAGTTAATTGCCAATTATCTTGCTTTACAAGCATAATAGAAGCATATCTGTAAATATATGAATTGTGGAATGTCTTGTATTGGTTTCATTCATCTTCTGTAAACTATAACACACCTGCATTTTCATATTTTTAAAAAAATACTCATTATATTCGGGAATATATACTTAAACAATTATTCAAAATAGTGCAGTTAAGAAATTTTAACGGCGTAGTAATTGAAAAATGAAGAAATTTAAGGTCAATTAAATTGATATTTGCTTTTTAAATTTTCCTGTTTTATTTATTTAAATATTCAATTATCGATTCGTATATTATTCAATGAGCATGTACTTCCTTATAATTCATTTTGTTATACTATATAGAGAATGGATGTAGCATTAAATACTACAGAATCATTTGGGTTTAATGAGTCATGTATTGGAGAAATTTGTGCAGCGAAATATAGAGCAGAAAATGGTTAATAATTCTAATGGTTGCTATTTATATTTCACTAAATCAAAGTGTAGAGAAAATTACCGAATTCATTTACAAAAATTTAGTTGCCTACACTGAAACCAGATCGGCTTTTCTGAACAAATTACTTATGATTTTAAGTGAAAATTTTAATGTAGATTTTTCAAAAGACAAATCAAAACCTTAAGTTGATTTTTTAAAATCAAAATTCAATGTAAGTATGTCAAATGAACCAAATGAAAGCACTACGTAGAACGAAACAACGCTTGACGGAGCTTTTTTAGATATTTAAATAACTTTGAATCTATGTAAAGCAGTGCGTCTTAAAGTTTTGGTATCTGCGACCCAATTTTCAGTCATAATTTTTTTCGCGTCCCCCCCCTCATCCAATCAATAGCAATGTATTGAATTCAATAATCATAATGTATTTCGACGGAAATCTTCACTACGAATTTATTTACAAACCGCATAAATTATTAAAAGGAGTATTACATTTTTTATATAATTTTATATATGACAAGTGCATGGAGTCACTGGTTATTGTTAAACTTGTTCTTAGCTTGGTATTGTTAAATTAATTACCAAATACAGTGTGCAGTATACTGATACATTTATAAATATATTATATCGGTGTGAATGCGTATTTATTTGTTATGTTATAATGTATTTTATTTTGCTTCCTTTCAATAAATTAATATTTTTAATAATGTTTTATTTTTAATGTTTCGATATACTCGCGTCCCCATCGATGATTTATCACGCCCCCCTAGGGGGGCACACCCCACAATTTGAGAAACGTTGACGTAAAGTATTTAAAACCTATTTCAGCTACCATAAACCTATTATTTCCTTCTTAGAATACAAATAATTGTATATACACAAATATGATTGTATATTTCACAAAAAATGTTACTTTATGTGAGTACATATGAATGAGTAATTTTATATGACAATACTAATATTCCCTTGTTTTTTATTCATCGAACTAATCCCTGAAATAACATTATAAACTTTCTATTGCTTGATCATAAGCACACATACTTTTTTTTGCTTTAGATTAATTTTTAAAATTTTTAGTCAAATTTTTAAAAATTATCACAAGTATATTTTTAACATTGTAGCATTCTACAACTTTGTATGCCACTAAAGCTCTTGAAGTATTTAAATGTCTTAAAGGGCAATTAAATTGATTACAGATATGCAGATAAATACAACGTATGGTCATGAAGCGGAAAGGGAATTGAAAAAAGAAAGAAAAACTATTCAGTGAAATTTAAGACAGTTAAATGGAAACACATAAGAAAATCAAAGAAAATATCAATAAATGGATACATTTAAAAGCCTTTGAATTTAAAGCTGAATTAATATTTTGTCTTTAAGACAATTTCTTAAAATTTAGTTAGTTTTAAAGAAATGAAACTTACCATTGTAATTTGTATCCATTATATTCGATATTGTATACTTTTATTGTAAGCCAAATTGAAAAAAAAATTAACAATTCAATAAAAACTTTTTAAATGATCCTCATTCCAGGCAATATCCTTACACTAATCCAGGGGTACTCAATCTTTTTTTCCGTTGGGCCGCATACATATGTCAGCCATTTTACGCAGGTCGCGTATATATGTTAGCTATTTCAAGTGAGCCGCAACATGATGGGGGGGGGGCCCAAATGCTTTAAGATCAAGATAATATTGGAGATTTAAAATGTGGAAAATTGATAAGAATATTATAACTTTGCTTTTGCTTTAATTAATTATTATATTTTATATATTTTTATATTTTTTTCACTAACACTAAACTAAAAGAATTTTAATAACGCCCCCTCACGCAATTTTTGAATCAGCAAACGATTTCATATGATTACCAATAATATAACAAACTTCATAGGATGTCTTTGTTACTGCTGTGACATTACCACTGACAAAACACTTTATTGCTGTTACAAAGAATGTTCAATAAAGCCTATTTACATTTCCTGAAAGAGATCTAAGAAGGAAAAGTGTCATTGAACGATTCCTGTTTACTGGTATTTTTAAATACAGCACTTTCGTCAAAAATTATACAAGTACTGATCCATGTTTGTTTTTTATTACAAATGAGTCAACCTCCAAATCATTTGAATATTTTTCGCTTGCAAGGTATGAAAGATTTCTAAAAATTAGTTCCACCTATAAAATTGTAACTCTACTGTTGTCTGTTATCATTAACCGTAACAAATAGAAGAAGAATATCAACACGCAGCCATACGACATCGACAGCAAAAAAGCACAAAATTGCGATATACAGTCGAACCTCTATATAACGTACCTATATATTGCGAATTTTTCTATATAACGAACTTTGTCCTGGAACCTTGAACATTTCACGATTTTCTTCGAGAAATAAACTCTTTATGGCGAAGTGCATTTTCTATATAACCAACTTTTTATTTTATGATTCAGTTTTTGTTCCCCCTTTTTCTAAAGTATTTCTGAAAAGATTTTAAGTTATTCTCTCTTTAACACATTTTATGGTGGCCATAAATCTTAAACTGGTTTTATTAGATCCTTACTCACCGAGAGTAATAGAATTCAGGACGTTTCATCTAAGAAGTGCCACCTTTAACCCCCATTACCCAGTTCACTAGAAACATCTTCGATATCCTCTTTCACCCTCAGTTGAGTTGCCCCGTGTCCCTGAGTTCTAATTATAAAATAATATATGTTTAATATTACTTGTATATTTTAAATTATAAAATGTCGATATAAAATTCCTTAATTTTAGTACAAAATTACCTTCTTAACAATGAAGATACAGTGAATTTTTCGACATTCTTTTTTCTTGTTTTCCTTGCAGTTTTTCTTTCTTTCTTTCTTTTTTGATGGGTAAGATATATAAAATAAACATATATTAATTTTCAAAACGGTGTGAATAATTACGTTCTTGAATATATAGGATTTATGAATTTAAAATTTGTTTTATGTGGTTTATAAAGTATATTAACCCTTTATCTGCCGACGGTACTTATATAAGTACCACTCATTTTAAAATTACATAGCATAACCATTTTTACGAACACTCTGATGATACTTAGCAGGAAAATTCTTTTAAACCCAGTCTTCCAAGTTACATGGCAGCAGGGGCTTTATAATGAGTATTTTAACGGGAAAGGAGAATAGTTTAAAAACAGAAATTGCGCTTTCAGACGATTGCTAGGATTATCATTTTTGTTCCGAAAAAGTAGTTAATGTCAAAAGGTAAGTGTCTTAGTTTTTTTTTGTATAATAATGACGACCTTAGAAAACGATTAGACTGTTTATTTTAAGTGAACAGTGAATATAATTAATTTTGCAGTTGAATATCTTTAATTAATTAGCTCTAAAGGATTAAATTTCCCAAATTTGAATATTTTGTTTATGTATGTCCCTTAATTTTCAATGTAGTGATTCAAAGAAAAATATTGCATGAAAAATACTGCAGTAAATCATAATGCGGTATATAAAGGGTCAAAAGAAAAACCTCTATATAACGAATTTTCCATTTAACGAAATTTTTTTTCTGGATTTAGCGACTTCATTATATAGAGGTCCGACTGTATTTGGTTTCTTGTCAAAGAATTTCCCACCAAATTTTTAATTCATTGTTCTTAAATAAGTAAATTTCTCAGAGGAATTTATATGAACATGCCATTTAAAAAGGCTCGGTAGGTCGCAGGTTGACTATCGCTGCAATAATATCTACATGAAATCTTTGGATCAATAAATGGAACATCAAATGTTTATATCCTCTTGAAATTTGCCTTCGTAGTGTGATGTGTATTATTTTACACATGTCAGCCATTCTTTTTACAATATTCGAGAGGGAGATTAAAATATGAGCAAACATTTCACAAAGCTGATGTCTTCTCACAGTAAAATAAAATATCATTTTCCTGTGACTATGAAATAATGACATACAAGTGGAACCATTTTTATGCCTTGTTATCTTTCAGTCCAAAAAATCTCTAATTGATTATCAGAAGTCAACGATCATAGCTTGGAACTTACAACATCAACTCAATAATTGCTAGAGAAACTAAAACAGAACTCTGTAACTGACAGTAAAACCGCAATTAAGGATTGTTATCGTTACGCCCTGGGATTGGTGATTTATCCTCAGTAATTGTTCACCATCGTCGAAGATACAGTAAATGATTTCTATTATTTAATAATACATATACCGTATTTATTCGAATCTAAGCCGTATCCCAAATTCTGTACACTTCGTGGAGAAAATTTTTTAAAAAAAATAGTGTAAAATGTTTATTGATATCCAATGCTTAAGGAATTTAAAAGAGAAATTTAAATAAGAGAGAGAACTAATAAGAAGTGAACAATTAATTTATTTTACTAGTATTAAAATTTTTTAAAGACATGTATGAGCTTGTAATTGCTCTAAACGTCAATATCATGTTCCGAAAACGATTCATCCCTCCCACAATTACAACTGATTTCTGAACTGGTTGCCGGCTTTGCTATTTTTCCCACGCAATGTCATCTTCCACGCCATCCAATCTTTTTCAATTTCTACTATTAGTTCACACTCTCTATATATTTATACATTTATTTATCTTGTTGGAATTTACAATCGTTAGTAAAATAATTTATATTCATCCAATCAAGTTCAATTAATTTTTTTATACTTGTAGTGGACGACACTTAATGTTAATACATTTTTTTCAAATATTAATTCATTAATTGAATTTTGTTTTTTAATTTTAAATTTATTCTGCGTTATTTCCCTTGTAGTTACAATTAGCTGCAACGGATGACGCCAGTATGTTTTTTCTAACAAAGTAGGAATTGACTTTTTTTTTATATTACTTGTTTTTTGTCCAGGAAAGTCTTTGCTAAAGATTTACAAGTAAAAACCAATTCATGTTGATTGTGCCATTGACGTATATTTGTTTCATCCGTATCAAATTTCTTGTCCACTGCTCTGTTTCCGTTTTCTTCTGGATATAAAATTAACTTCCTTTTCAACTTGCGTTACAGTGAACTTGTCTTGATGCCATTACCGATATCTGTGATGTTAAGGAGAATAAAAGAGAAAGCGCAGCAGAGAGAAAAATTCAGGATAGATTGGATATTGAAGATAATTTGAGGAATGTGTGTGTGATAATTCATCGGTTTCATGTAACCAGAATGGATGAGCTTTTGAAAGGGGTGGGAACTCAATTTCACTATCCTGCGAATTTTTTTACCTTTGAATCTAACCCGCACCAGATTTTCTGTAGTGTTAAAACTGGAAAAATAGTGCGGCTGAGATTCGAGTAAATACAGTATATGTGTAATAACTTAATATTTACTTAAAATTCTAATCGTATAAATGTTTTTTTTTATCTAAATCATAGCTATAAATGCCATGCTTCGAAAGACGTATCTTTTAATCTCGAAACCAAAGGATTATAAGCTATATTTTATCCAAATTATTCGAGATTCCTCCTTAAAAGGATTAGGCCCCCAGAACTTTTTGACAAATTTATTCATGATTTCAAGAACAAGAATATCATAGCCAAACGCGTTCCTTACTGAGAGATTGAAAATTTCTCCTAAAACAGTTACATAATTTCTAAAAATAACAAAAATTTCGCTTCACTTGAATATGTGATTATGTTTTTCAAGTACATTGTTCCCTATTTTTTTAAAAAAAAATTTAATGTAGAAAGGGATTTCTATCTCTTGGGTTTTGGCTCTTGAGCGGAGCGGTTAAAGAATTTTTTTTATGTTATGAACTGGTAGTGAAAGGTCACATAAATAGATACTCTCTGCCCAATGTTTAAAATATGTAAATAAATTCTTTGTTTGCTATTCAACTATCCTTTTGTTGCAACTACAGTAAAATCCGGCGTATAACACGCACTTTTAACACAATAAATGAGGTGGAAGTTTAGGGATGCGCGTTATACGCCGGGTATATAAAAATGATAGTTTCAAAAATAAAAAAAAGATATAAGCATAAGAAAAATTAGATTTCTACATAGATTGGACTATTGTTTATCTGAAAGAATCAACATATCTAATGAAATTAAATCATTCTGATTTTAAAAATATACTATTTTTCAATATTCTGGGATAAAAACTTACCAGCATTGTACACGCACATTTCTCGTTCTTTCTTAAAAAGGGGGAGGGGGTGCGCTTTATACGGCGAATATACGTAAAAATTAAATAATGCAGCTTGAACGTATGGGTGTGCATTACACGCCGGTGCGCGCTATACGTCGAATTTTACGGTATATGCAACAAAGATGAATACATTATCTTTCTCTCACCCACACACCCACCATACTGACTACTTAGCTCACTTGTTGAACTTATTTTACCATATTATTAACAATATCTTATATAATGCTTTTTTCCTGTTGTTGATGAAATTTACAAAGACACTTGTGTAGATAAAGTATCAAGATGAGAAGTGATTTATAGCTATGAAATGCATTTTTTAAAAAATATATCTTAAATCAAAGAAAAGGTTCATTTTAAGTTCTGTTTTATAAAAACAGATGTATTACATGGCAAAGAAATTTTTAAAAACAAATAAAATAAGTCTTTCAAAACGTACTATATTAAATGTTTCTTCCACGGACGAACAATTTTTCTTACAAAACGCTCTTTTAGAAATACTCTCTCTTTCCTTTTGAGATAGTCTAGAAATTTCTCTTTCTCATTGTTTCATTTCGCTTCAGTGACCGCGTCAACAGGAATCGGAAAAAGGAAAAATAGAAATGAAAGGAATTGTACAATAAAGACACACAGAAATTTTCAACATATTTTTCAGAATGAAATATTTTTCTACAGTGGAAAGTTGTCTGGAATGATTTAACAAAATTGTAAGAATATGAACTTTTCTGAACAATTAAAATGCTGTATTATTTAGGTAACTTACTAAACGTTTTTGCTTTGAGATATCAAGTTTGGAAACTTTTGAAACAAACTCAATGCAAACGTTTGAAAATGTAGAAGAGGAATTTTCATCTTAAAAGCTAAAAAATTATTCGTTGAAGAATATATTCCTGATAACTAATAAAGTTTTACTACGTGTTGATCTAATCGAATTGTGATTATTACGGATTATATTAAAATCGATATTTAAAAATTGACATTAATAGTGCAGTTGGTAATTTCTTATTATATTTAAGTAACTTATTTTATACATTTGCTTTTATTTTAAATTTCTACATCTTTTTTTTAAACCCGTAAACTCAATTTTTAGAGACAGGTATCAATAGTTTTATTTTCCAAAAACATTACATAAAAATAATTTGAACCAAATCTTACAGTCAAGCAGCTCAAATTCCAACAAGCCTAGAGATTGTATCTTTATTTGTTGGGGTAATTGCCACTTGTCTGCATAATGTAAAAAAAGAAATTGAAGTTCCTTACTAATAGTTAAATAATAATAACAATGAGAAAATATAATTTATATAATTTATGGAAACTATCTATATTCCTGTTGAAATCAAATTGAATTAAAATAACTTAATGTTCATAATTAAAAAGATACAGAAATTTCATGCCAAAAATTAAATCAAATGTGTGTTCATTAATTAAAAAAGTTTTTAATAAATTATAACCGAAGATAACCTATTAGAGCCCCTAAATGTTTTTCACTTTTGCACTCAACAACAGTTTTATTTGCTCGTGACTGCACATAAACTGAATGTGCTGAGTTAAACGTACCGAGTTTATTTAATTTTCATCGCTGCTTTTCTCTTAAATATTTTGAGAACGTGCTTTATTGAAAAAATACCAGGATAACTACTGCAAAAATTACTTTCAAAACTCTAAGTATACACAACTTAGATCCCATATCTTAATTATTTTTTGGAAAAATAAGACAACAATGGGGAAAAATATTTTCTTTCTCTAGCAGAAATCAACAAAAGGGGCTTAATTTAAGTATTTTCCTTCCTGTATGTTTACATAACAAATCAGATTCCTTCATCTGGAAAAAGGATGTCTTCTTTTTTATCTTGCTTATGGAAGAAAGAAAAAGCTCTGTAATCTGATTATCTCAGGTTCCTTTTTCATTTATAGGTTCTTCTAAATAAAGATGATGCCTTTTAATTTCTTGACATGTTAGTGGCAAAAAGGAGCATGAAAAATGTGTTAGTCTACATAGAATTGAAGTGTGTTAGTAGTAATTTTTTCCTCGCAATTTCATGTTCAGCGGATTGGATAGATATAAAAATGATTTTAAAGTCTAAAAAAGGCACTCTTGATCAAATATAAATGCGTTTTATGCATAATGCTGTTACTCAAGGGTCTTGATGCTTGATATGTCTCCTGCCTTCATTCTGCATCTATACTTCGGTTTTGAATTAACGGGCCTGTCTTATTGTCTAATTTGGTTTGGTTAAAATCTAACAAAAGCAATATGAGAACTATTGGAGAAAACTCATAATTTTTAATCAAGTTTAAGGTATCCGACTACGTTCGGAACCGTGATTTTGCAAAAGCGTATAAATGGATAATATTTATGATATTTAGTGTCACTTAGATTACAAAATGTATATAAAATTGTTTTAAGAATAGTATTACAATAAAAAAATTATTTAAGTACAATATTTTGACAAAAAATGAACATAGAATGACCTGTTTTCAAAGTGTTCTCCTTTTGGGAAAAATGCTTCTATTAGAATAATATTTTGCCTGTATATAGCTCAGACCTCTGTACAGAGGCTCAACTAGAAGTTTTGAAATATATAACTTAGAAGTGAGTTTATCCATGTTTTACAATAACAGAGGGGAGAAATTTTAAGAAAAAAACGGCCATAATTATTTCAATGGGTTGTATCTCTGAAAATAATGAGAATTTTTTAAAACTCATAGTTAAGCCTCTGTACAGATGTCTGAGCTATATACAGGCAAAATATTATTATAATAGAAGCATTTTTCACTAAAGGAGAATATTTTGAATAAAAGGTTATTCTAAGTTAATTTTTTGCCAAAATATTGTATTTAAATAATTTTTTGTCAAAATGTGTGCATAAAAGAACTTTATATATGTATTCTAATCTAAGTAACACTAAGTATCATGAAAATTATCCATTTATGTGCTTTTTTAAAATCACTGTTCCGAACGTAGTCGGATACCTTAATGATGAAGAGTGAGGAAGGTGACACCTAATTTGGAAATACTTTTCGAAATTTCTTTCCTTTACTGAATAAGGACTTCGTTCCATCGAAAGAAAGAAATCCTGAATGAAATTATTACAAAGTTACACCAGATAAGTATTTTCTCAAATGTTTATAAGGCATTGTTTGAGGGATGAGAATCAGATGAAGACGGATCTGGCATGTAAGGTCTGCAATTGAAAGAAAATACAAATAACTGGAATTATTGATTGATTGTCTTATCTACGTCGCTTTTTCCAGTAACATGAGGTTTCTTAGTGATGAATCTCGACCAGAATCTGGGATTTTTGCATTTTGACCGTCACCTAAAAGTCAGAATGATCTGAGAAGAGTGCAATTGTATCATGTCACCATTCATCAGATATGACCAATGTATTTCACCTAAGGCAGCGTTTCTCAAACTATGGCGTGCACCCCCTAGGGAGTGTGATAACCTTACAAGGGGGAGCGAGTAAAATAAAAGATTATTCAAAAAAAGTCGAAAATAAAAAATTATTTAAAATATATATATATTAATTTATTGAAAAAGGAAGCAAAACAGAATAAATTTTGAGATTATAAAAAAATACACACATTTACATTGATATAATATAAATGTATCAGTACTGCAGAATGTATTTGATAATTTATTTATCAATACTAAATTAAGAACAAGTGTAATATTAATTAGTGGTTCTCATGGGCTTGCTCTGCAGAATAGGTTTTCTAAAGAAAGTTTAATGTTAGATATTGGTTCCCTAAGGTCTTTTTCTATATTTAGCTGCGACCTTTATTTTGTCTTCAAAGTAATCACTGCAAAATATCCAGTTTCACAAAGGTAGGAATATTTGCAATGGATGGTTAGACATAGGAAATAAATGATTGAGGAAATAAATTGTTTTGCAACTCAATAATTAAAAATTATTTTGCAATCTGTTCCAGTATAAAAATTAGAAAGGAAAAGTAACGTAATATTTATTCTGTTACTTAAATGTAACATATACAAGGGTTTAATACTTATTTTGATAATTTGTACGGGTTAAGGTATCCGACTACGTTCGGAACCGTGATTTTGTAAAAGCGCGTAAATGGATAATTTTCATGATGTTAAGTGTTACTTAGATTAGAATACATATATAAAATTGTTTTAAGGACATTTTGACAAAAAAAATTATTTAAATACAATATTTTGGCAAAAAATTAACTTAGAATAATCTTTTTTTTAAAATGTTCTCCTTTTGTGAAAAATGCTTCTATTATAATAATATTTTGACTGTATATATCTCAGACCTCTCTACAGAGGCTCAACTAGAACTTTTCAAATATATAACTTAGAAGTAGTTTATTCATACTTTACGACAACAGAGGAAAGCAATTTTAAGAATAAAACGCCAATAATTATTTCAATTGGTGGTAACTCTGAAAATAACGTGAATTTTTTGAAAATTCTAGTTGAACCTCTGTAGAGAGGTCTGAGCTATATAAAGGCAAAATATCATTATAATAGAAGCACATTTCACAAAAGGAGAACATTTTGAAAAAAGATTATTCTAAGTTCATTTTTTGCCAAAATACTGTATTTAAATAATTCTTTTTGTCAAAAAACGTCCTTAAAACAATTTTATGCATGTATTCTAATATGAGTGACACTAAATATCATGAAAATTATCCATTTATGCGCTTTTTTAAAATCACTGTTCCGAACGTAGTCGGATACCTTAAAATTAAGGTAAATAAATAATATAGCTAAAATAATGTAGCTTTAGTTTCAAAGTACATTATTGTTACATTCAATACATTATTATTGTATGAGATGGGGTGCGATGAAAATTATGATAGAAAATTGGGTTTGCAAATATTGAAATTATTAAAAACACTGACCTAAAGAAATGCTGTGTGAAAATTGTACTAAACCTTTCGCTGGAATAAAAGAACAGGAAATACATGCACCTTATGGTTTTTTAAGGACTTAAAGCAATCCTGGTTTCTGAAAGGTTCCATTAGGGGGTGATGAAAGCTTCGGTGTTGAAGTGCGACTCAAAAATAAAGTTACAAAGTTAGGAAGGGCACATTTCAAACTCACCAATTAACAACAATCTTCCAAATATAAAGAAATTGAAGATTGCTAAGGCACCTTCCACAAGGAGTTGATACCTTCATGCCTATTAGTAAGCCAGCACTTTTACAAAATTCTTGAAAGGCTTTGAAAAAAAGAGTCATGCTTGTGAGATCAAGAAAAGTTGGTTACTTAGTCATAATATTTCACCTTTTATAACACAACATTTTCAATTAATAAGATTTTGGTGAAAAGAAAGATGCCTGGAAGTGTTCATCATTACCTGTTTCTTGCGATTTTTTTCTACTCTAAAGAATGAAAATTTTCCTCAAAGAACGTTTTATTTTGGTATACTAGATAACATTAAAAAACTATTCTAACCAATCATTTGAGAGTGAATTCCTCGGCTTTTACTGTATAAATTAAGCCATGAATATACATATCTCTGACTTTGTTAGGAATTTAAAGTACACGGTCATTTGAAAAGAAATATATATTATTCCGGATTGTAACCATTTTTAAAAATGATTCACGGTTCCTTTTACATTAACCAATCAGTTTCAATCAAAAATTAATTTTTTTGAGTAGAAATCATGAAATATATGATAAATATGTGATATCATGACTCACAAATTAACAGTTTTGATAACATAAATGGATGGAAATAAAAATAAACAGATGTAATAATTTTATTCTGTTAGTCTGGAAAAAAATAAATATAAACAAATTAACTGAGTATATCAAGCCACACACAAGTCTACCGTTGATATTTTTGCCATCCCTTGATCTCTCCAGTGGCTTGTAACGAAGACTGACGAAGGCGTAAGGATTCTTTTATCGAATTCAAGGAACTTGTTATTTGTAGCTCTTTATTGGCGATGTTATCTTTGAAAGAACGACTACAATCTCGATATTTCAGGTGATGTAGTTTCTTTTGCTTCAAAAGAAATTTCTTTTTTTCTTTTGGTTTAGAATAGGAAAATTTGAGAAACTGCGACCCTTTTCAATACAGAATTTCAATTTTTTTTAAATAACAGCATCGGTCTTTGTAGTAGGTAATAACATTTTGCCTGAGCTCATTACAGGAAAAATAAGAAGTTTCAAAATTAGAACCTGAAATTACACCTTTCTGTAGGAAAATTGGATAAAGATGATCTTGCGCACGCACGCACGCACGCACACACGCACACACACACACCAATCATAACCAAAGAAATTGAGATTGTAATAAAGCCAGACGTTGAAGGATATATGAGAAATTAAAATTTAAAAAATGGATGCTACAGTATTATAAACATTGCTGACTTAGGACAGCTTATATATAAAATAATTTACATAAAAGTGCGGTTTCAGTTGGATTCGAATTCTTGCTTAGGATCAACAACGCATAAAAGTTCACGTGTTCAAAACCGACAGAATTTTCCCTTTTAACCAAAATATCAGAAAAAAGGCATTTCTGATTTTTTTTTCTTGTCTTTTGCCAAACTCTGCATTCTTTTGAACTAGAATTTGAAGAATTACGTGTTCCCTCAGTTCCCTCACTTCTGTTTATTTAAGCAATTTTGAATTTTGAATTTTTTATTTTTTATTTTCTTTTTTTCCGGAATTTGTGATGTATTTCTTCAGAATTTAAAATAAAACGACTTCAGTACTTCAAATGATAAAAATTCAAGACGAAAGGAATTTTAGTCTTTTTTATTTTCAAAATATGGAAATTTTTTAAAGGCACAGCATTATTTTCTTTGACAATATTAAACGGTAGAGTTATAAAATTTAAAAGGGAAGAATTTTGAAAAAATTAATCGAATTAAAAAAAATAATTAGCTTTATTTACAATCCAGAATGAGAAATAGATATTAATAATTATTAAATACCTTTGTTATATAACCTCTCTAAAGTAAAGAAAATAATAAATAAAAAACCATTTAGAATAAAATTATAAATGTTTTTTTTTTAAATTTCTAATATAAATAAGGTTTATATATTAAATGCTGTTTTAACTCTATAAATCTATTTTTATATGTATGTAAAATTCAGTGTCAAATTTTGGACAGCTTACAATTAAATACTACATAACTATTGGAGCAATTAATCATAAATATAATAAAACTGAGATGAATAAGTTTCGATAATTGTAATCTCTAGCCTTAAACTAGCTATGAATGAAGATAAAAACTTTCAGTGCTTCACAAATTTTTAATATTTGCGACCAGTTTTTAATATTAATTTTCCATCCCCCCTATTCAATAACTGTGTATCGAATGTAATAATAATGTACTTTGACGTTAATGCTACAATATATGACCTTAATTATAAACAGTAAAATTATCATGATACGTATTAATTTTTGTATATGTTACTTTTAAGTAAGAAATTTTAAGTAGGTTATTTTTAAGTAGGATAAGTATTATGATTATTTCTAATTTTTAAATTGGAACAGACTGCAAAATAATTTTTAATTAAATTAAATATTTACTTCCTCAAAAAATCATGCATTTTTTATACATTCGAAATCCATCCGGATTTACTGCTTTGAAGAAATTAGAGTTAAATATAAGAAAAGAAATTAGTGTTGTGTCCTGAAATTTATACAATTTTTTAAATGTTGGCAATGATATATAAATGCCTCATTTTTATCTTTAAAACATACATAAATTATAAACTAATTAAAATAATCAGTAAAAAATTTTTATTATTTTTTTTAGAATAAACTTGTCAAAAATTAGCTTACAATATATTTGGAAAGCAACATAACTTGTTACACTATTCTTAAACATCAGTTAAATTTTAAGGAATTCATACATAAATACATGTATATAAAATAAAAAAAAAATAATAAATGCATATTTGTTTATTTTTTTAGAAAAAAACTAATAAAATATATTGAATATTATCTACATATCTACCTAAAACCTACATACACAGAAATTAAAATTGATAAGCATCCATTCTGCTTAAAACAGTAATATGTTAACAATTTTTCAATTCATACTGAAACAAGATGATATAAAGTTGCGAAATTTCTACGCATCTATGGATGAAATAAAATATAAAATATTTATATCTTGAGATACAAGTTCCATCAACATATATTTAGTCAAGTTGAATATTTTGATGAATTGCTATGAGAATTTAATGTTTTTAGTAGTAAACTGCTTTTATTATAAATAATGCTTTCCAGTGATATATGACATACAAATGTTTCTGCCAAAAGCATTGATGTCTTTTGAGAAATCAGGTCTCTGAAATCGCTGATAGACAGCTTTTGACAAAGACGTGTTCTCAATGGATCGAAATGTTTTGAAACATATTGTTAGATTTACAATATTTTTTTTTTCAAAAAAGTTATTCTTTTATATTTATTTTACATTGAAAGAATTAAAACTAAAGCGCTGATGTTGTGCTCACTAAATTATCTGATTCTAATTTATAAGATTTATAACAAAACTAATGAATTCAAAACGATAACATGAAGCTCCTGTAAAATCCGGCGTATAATGCGCACTTTTAACACAAAAAAATAAGATCGAAATTTACTGGTACGCATTACACGTAGGATATAAAACTGATAGCTTTAGAAGTAAAAAAATAGGTGTGCATAAAAAAGTTAAGACTTTTGTATGTAACGCAATAATGTTTATTTAAAAGAAATGACACACCTTATGAACTTTAAGGGTTGTAGTTTTAGAAATATTCTATATGTTTTCAAAAGTCTTGATATAATACGTCGAATAAATGACGAATTATTGCATACGTTCACTTCGTGTTTTTCGCAAAAAAGGATTTGCGCGTTATGCGGTGAACATACCTAAAAATTATATAAAAGAATGCAACTTGAAAGTATAGGTGCGCGTTATACGCTGGATTTTACGGTTATAAAGCTTTCAAAACCCCTTTTTTAAAATACTGTGTGTTGTGAATATTAAGCCTTAATTTTAAAGTCCATGGGAGAGAATCATTTGTAATTATTAAACTTGCTCTTAATTTAGTATTGAGATAATTATCAAATACATTGTGCATTACAAAGACATCGGTGAAAATAGGTATTTTATTTTTTATAATAGAAAAATGTATATTTTGTTTTGCTTCATTTCAGTAAATTAATTATTTTTAAACAATTCTTTATTTTCAACTTTCCTATATGCCAAAAGTTCAAGTCGCCAAAAAGGATGCCAACGTGGCTGTATTTGTAATTCTTGAAATAATTATAATCAATTGATTTTTCTTAATTATTATTAAATTACTGTATTGTCATTTAAAATAATCATGTATATAAAATTTATCTCAATTCAGCGCTTTAAAATGTATTTTATTAGCCATTGAAAGTTCCACGAAGATAAATAAATAAATATATAGAGAGTGTGAGCTAATAATAGGATTTGAATAAGCGTAAAAATATTAATTATACTCTATTAATGTGTTGCGTGTAAAACTCAAGATTTAATTATCCTCACGGTCGTACTTTAACTGACGATGAAATGTTTTATTACTCTCCCAAAAAAGATTAAGTATTATAATCCCCCTGCTAAAGATCCATGCCAGGATAAAAGGCATGGTATAAACAGCTATTTTCAATGTGTTCATGACATTTAAAGGCCTCGTGAGATTCATAACGTGTTTTCGAACTGTGAAAGCAGTTATGAAAATGCAGTGTTTATTTCTGCTCGTCAAAAACAAAAACCGGCTTTAAGGCTACCAGGACATGTTCGAAAGAGTAAAATGCCAAAATTAAGACACTGTTTATGGGACATATATCTTTAAAAATTTCCAATAGAGCTTAGATTTTTTGTAATCTTAATAAAGATATTTTAATCATTCTGCAGAAACACAAAAATAATTCTTTAGTTAAAGTTTATTTTCTGTTTTATTTAAGTTAAACATAATTTTTAAGATCTCATAATGCATGATTATGTTTAGGTACCATTTCTTAAAAAAGTATTTCTTAAATATATAAAACATTTTATGCACATAAATAAAACAATATACAAAGTATAGTGAACCTTCTTTTTTAGTAATATATTAAGATAGTTTCTTTAAAAAAGTTAAAAAACTTTGTAATTTTAATATTTTAATTTTTTCCCCCCATTTTTTTTCCACATAAAACTATTTTTAAGAAAATATGTACTACATATATATATATATATATATATATTTAGACAAGAAAAAATAGGTTCACTATATACACAGGTATCCCATATAGAAGTATTAAGAATTTGGAACCACCAAATAGTGCTATAGTTTTTTTTTAAGAAATGTACCTAAAAGCAAAAAATTACGTTTCGGAGAAAAGTGAACAAAATAAACATTTGTTTAAGTTTTTCTCAATTACTTTTTTCATATTTTAAGGTTATTTTATCAACGAACATATAAGTGTTACACATTTCTATATTCAGAAAAATATGCACTATTTTTAATACTAAAATTGAAAAATCGATTATTTTTGTGTGTATGATGTCCTGGTTCTCTTAAGGATTTCCATAGTAAATGAATAATGAGTCAATAAAAGAATAAATAATACATCATTAATTTCCTTACTTGTAACAAGTGAATTAAGTTTTTTTTTAATCAGAGCCAAAAAATGTAAAACTCATAAAATTTCATAGATGATAATTTCAGATGAAAACCCAACACTGAAGATCGTGCTTGTACACCATCTACGTTCTAGAAAAAAGAGGGGGTGAGGGTGGGCAGCGGAATTTTTTTAAAGTTATTTTTTCCATTATCAATGTATTTGCAGTATCAATATAGTATTAATAACTTGAAGAATTTAGTATTTAAAGAAAAAAGTATTTCGGGTCTTAAAGGGCTATATTCGAGTATAGGTCAAATTGTTAATTTAATGAAAAATTAGATCTGCAGTTGTTACTTTATGTATTTGATCATCATTATTATTGAAGTTTATTCATTGAAATGTAATTCTCAATTTTTCAGTCTCTATATAGTGTTGAAAGTCAATAAGAATATGATACCTAAATTAAAATTCGATTTCATTTGAGTTGTAAGGATTGTTGTGTTGAGTTGTAATGAATGAGATATTCATTTATGTATGTATATATATTGCGTATGAGAAAATTGCACTCTTTATCGTAAATATACATATTAACATTTATCCAATACTCAATGCAAAATAGGAGTAAACCTATTTTCTGCTTAAAACTGACAATTTTATTGAAAAAAGTGTGACGAGGAGTAAAAAAATGACCATAAACCCATTAATATTTTTAAAACTCTAGAACGCGTTAGCCTGTGTTTTACTTTTAATGTAATCTATTTCGAAAGCATTTATATAAATTAGTTCATTCTTCTTTTTACCTTCTGTTTTGCATTTGGAGTTTTGCTTTTTAACCGCAATCAGTGTGCTTATTTGTAAGAAAATTATATCTTTCAAGAAATGAGAGCGAAAATTCTTTTTAAGATTCTAGGCATTTATTCATTGAAAAATAAATTTTTGAGATGTAATATTTTGTTCTCGGTGCTATGTATTCAGGAAGAGCATTTTTCTCTAATTCTAATAAAGGATTTAAAAGTAAGCAGGTTGTTAGAATTTTAACAATGATATTTCAATAACAAAGTTATACTGCATACTGCGTACAGAGCTTATCTATAGTAACATTAGTACTAATGGAATATTTATTGTGTTAATATTTATTGTGTTAATTATGATTTTGGAACTATAACGATGTTGCATCAGTAGAAGTTTTGTATTATTGACATACCTGTTTGAATCTAACAATGGAGCAATGTCAAAATATTAAAGTTGTTTTCATTGAAAGTTATATTCATGTTAAAGTTATATTCATTGAAAGGATTATGTTTATATTAAATAAACATAATCCTTTCAATGAATATAGTCGATAGCTGGGATTAGGGTTCATACAACCAGTTAAAATATTATCAGTGTTGTTTTAATAATGAAGCATTCTTGCTTTTACATTTTCATTTACTTTAAAAATTTAAAAAATCTGTATTTTTTATTTTATTTTATTTTTGAGTGTGACCAAATGTACTAAGGAAATTTTCTCACTTCCTTACTTCGATTATTATGAATTTATTTTTGATATACACTGATGGTAAAAATCACAACAACAAGAAGGAGTTATGCTAGATAAACTTAATTTGGTAGGCGCGCTCATGAATGTGAAAGATAACGTCTATTCAGCATTTATAATCAAGGAAGGTATTTTCTAAAAGAATAACACAAGACCGCATTCCACTGTTGCAACCCAACATGCTTTGCAGCAGGGCAACGCGTTGCTTTGGCTTGCTAGTTCATTAGATCCTTCTCCAATCGCGCACGTATGGGGCATCAATGACCGATAACTCCAGGGTCATCCACAACTAGCATTAATCATCCCTGTATTGACCGACCCAGTGCAAGAAGGAACTCCACCCCACAAACTGACATTCGGCACCTGTACGATACAATGCATGCATGTTTGGATGCTTGCATTCAAAATTGTGGCGGTTTCACTGGTTATTAATGTACCAACATCTCACATTTGAAATGGCAAATGTGTACCTGCAAATGTAAACCTATTATCAAGAAACTTGAAGGGGCATTGGAAGCATCTCTTCCTTTTTCTATACTGACAATGTTAAATTGGCTGTTTTCAAAGTACTTTTTCTTAAAATCTGTTATATGCACATGCTTGAGATTTTTCATACAATTAAAGTACATTTTTTTCATTATACTGAAATGAGCTTTTAGCTAATTGTGAATTTTTTCATAACTTATAAAATATTTTATCAAACATAGTGAAATTTGACCCATTTTTCACATAAAAAAATTTATAAAAAATAAATTTTTGAGTTTTTTTACAAAAAGCTCACTTCACAGTATATATCAGCCATCATTATAAATATATAATAAAAAATTTACATACATGTGAAAAGGAGTTTCTCAGAAAAGGTACATCGAACATTAAAAATTACATTTTGAGATAAATTGATTTTAATGTATACAATGAGGCTTCTAATAGGCTAATAAATGAAAATAAATAAATAAATAAATAAAATGCTTGATTTACAATAAAAGATAAATGTTTTGGTTTATATCAGGCGTTCAACTTTTAAGCAAAAACGAAGTATTTTGTTTACATTTTTCGTCATTCAAATGGGCGTGTCCCAGTTTCAAGGATTATTTAAAAATCGGTTTTAAGGGTTTCTAATTACCCTAGAGGTTTAAGTAAGGTATTTTTAGAAAGGTTAAAATCTATATAATTTAAAAATGTAAAAATCTCAAATTGTCAAAAAAATAAGATCTTAGCTTTCCAACACGCCTTAATCAATTAAATATGTAATCTAGACAAATACATTGCCGAAATTTCTTTACGATACAGTATATTTTTCTTTGGTAATGTGATTTTTTTTCTTATTATTGGGAACCTCTTTTCCCATCAATGTACTTGCTGTAATAGCTCATGACAAGTGTAAAAACTTGAAACCTCAAACTTTTTTAAATAACAGTGCAGTAAATTCGTAGATGAGTATAAGTCCAAAATAATTAATATGATACACACAAAATACATCATTTTTAAGACATCATAGTATTTACAGTGGTGGCCAAAATTGTGGACACTTTTTTAAATTGTTAGGTTTTTTTAGTTTGTATGCCTATAGAAAATTTTACGTTGCACAAAATGCTAAGTATTTTATACCATTTTAAAGGGAATTTAATTCTGAATTCAATACAAAAAACAAAATTCAAATGTTTGCATCGTAAAACAGTTATGCTCTAATAACTGTCGATACACATTAGATATTGATGATAGCTGTGAGCTATCAGAGCTTAGTGAGGTTGCCTTTATTCTTTATTACAACTTCACATTGATGTTTCATTGAGCTGAAAATAGTTTTAAGTTCTTCCTTAGTTATTACATGATGCCAGGAAACAATTATATCCTTAATTAGTTCCTTTTTATTTCATGGGTACCTCATTCGGGCAGGAGCTTACAAACGGTGTCGCAAGTTTTCGATAGGATTGACATCAGGACTATTTCCTAGCTAAGACAACAACTCAATGATCTTGGAATGGTACCAGTCTTTCAATTACTTTACTGTAGGACAAGGATAGGAATCTTGCTTGAAAAATAAATGAAGTATTTTTGGTAAATATGTAGCATAAGGAAGGCAGAAGTGTGTGTTCTAGAATGGTGTCAATGTATTTTATGACATTCAGTGTCCCATTGATGATATGAAGGCAACCGATACCATCTGCTGATATTCATGACTAAGTGATAAAACTATATGGGTACTTTACAGTTGCCTGGATGCAGTCAGGATGTGGCATTTCTGCTATTTTACGTCTTACATATTTTAGGCTATCACTACCGAATAACTATATTTTAGTTTTGTCCCTCTACATAATTTGTAACCAGTAATCATTTGTACAATTAATGTGTTCCATTGTCTACTGTAGTCCCTTTTAGCCAGCTCAGGTGTCATTCTCGTCACATGACCATGATTCAAAATTACGTGGTCCGTCGCCAAAAGCCCTCGTGTAGCTGAACAGTGCGTCGTTAATATTCACTCACTCACCCACATTTTAGAATAACCAAACCTGTAATTCCGAAGATAATTCAATAATAAGTATTTACAATTCTCTCAGGCAATATTGGAGAGGCAATATTGTCTACTTCAGTGATTCTCAAACTTTTTTTTTGCTGTGGTACACTTTTAAAAATTTCAAAATTTTGCGGAGTACTGACAATAAAATAAGTTTCAAAGAATTTACTTATCTGTAATACTCTGTGTAAATTAGTTTATGGCAGTAATTTTCAATGTTAAATAAAATAATACGTACGACAAAGACAACAGAATGCTTATTGAGTAGCTAAACACAAATTAATTATAAGAATATAATTAATGCGAAATTTGAGCTTCGCGATTTTTGATAACTTCGTTTATATTTGGTCCGTAAAAAATGATAATTCCACTCTCATTTCGTCCTCTACATTTAAAAGTCTCGATCTTTTTTTTTCAGTTTTATATTTGTTAATGCTGAAAATTCGATTTCGCGCCAATAAGATGCAGAAAATTGTAACAATATTTTTAAAGCTTTTTTGGCTATTATGAGATATTCACGTCTAATTTTAATCCAAAATTAATTGACTCTTCCGAAAGTTTTGAAATTAAATCTCGGTTATTACAGAAGGAAATTAGTTTTTCCTCTTTATTCAAAGTTAATTCATATAGAGATGTATTAGTTACCCCAAATGGATTACGAACCCAATCAAATTTTTTTTTATATCCATCTATCCACGAAGGGATAAGTTAAATATACCCCAAATACCCTTATAGTTTATTTTTATTAAAACGATCGAATGATTCAATTTCCTATTTTATTTTTTTTCAGATTATAAATAATAATTTTAAAAAAGTTTGGTGTCACTCAAAAGTGCTTCGGTACAGTGGTTGAGAGAATCACAGGTCCACTTAATAATTATTCGGTACTTACGTATTATGGCAACATTCGCCTACTCTATTAATAACTCGCCAATTTGGCAACTTCAATTTTCTATGAATCGTTCACGCTGAATTGGTATCCATGTACTTTATTTCATATAATGTCGCCAATAAGTTGCGATAATACTAATATTTTATATTGTAAGTATACAATATAAGGTAAGTACTAATTATTTTATATCTCATTGACTATTCATATGCTGTTTAATAGTGATATTCATTTGTGGTGTTGAGAGTTGTTCTAGCTGAAAGGGCAAGTTTGGTTGGATGGAAAACATCAAGTTTGTAAAGATATATCTCGTGGATAGCTCATTGTTAAAACCAGAGAATGGATTATATATGCATTTCATTTTTAACATGTATTTTATTTTTTTTTTAAGCTCAATAATCTAGATTATTCTTATGGTTAATTTAAATTTTATTTTTGTTTTTTCCTAAACTTTGTATTTGATATTAAAATGGCGCGAAGAAGCTGCATCAAGTTGAAAATACACATAGGAATGAAATAAAATTGAAAACACTAATGGAAAGGCAATGGATTTGAAAATGCTATGGAATATTTTCATAGAAGTAATGGATTTACAAAAACTCGAATCTTTTTTTCTACATACTTCAATCCAAAAAGTCTTGAAATTCAACTTTGTGTTATTACTTGAACTGTGTCAAGTCTTTTCAACATCAACTTCATTCCTAGAAAAATTCTCTAGAATAGAATTTGATATTTCCTGAGGCAGAAAAGACAGTAGTTGATGTTTATATAAAAATTGCTTTTATATATAAAACGTTATATGTATTTTACAGTGGAACGGAGGAGAGAATAGTATATTTACATAAAGACAAGATTTATCTTGATGGTTGATGGAATAATAAAGGCGGACACTTCTTTGAAATAGAGAGAACATATTTTATTAAGATAAAACTCATACACAGCGTGCTGAATAGTATCAAGATATTGGCTTACTCATAGATATGTTTCTTTGTTAATGTGTGAAAAAAATTATTATTTTGTGACGAAGTTTTTTGGAACTGCTGTTATTTATGTAAATAATAATAGGAAGTATATTGCTTCAATATAAAGGTATATAATTTATTACATTGTACTATATTTGTAGTGTATATTTCCAAAAAAAACAAAGCAGTTCTTCAACAGTGTGTGTGATTAAATTTATTTCCGAAAACAGTCCTTAAAATACAAGATAAACAGCAGTAAAACTCGTAAAAAAGATCTAGAAGGTTCTTATACTTTCTACAGAGATCAGACTCAACTATCCACTGTGTTTGGACGGAATTGTATCTTTCTATTATTCGAATTGTATTTTCGTTATTATTCAAGTTATCTTTTCATTATTATTCAAACTGTGTAATTTCATTATTATTCAAACTGTACGATTAGTATTTATGTGCTTGGTATATTCATTTATATACTATATTCAATTTCTGTCCAATTATTATTATGTACAATTTCTATTTTATATGTGTTTTGTATAAAATATTTAGTTTAACTGTCATGTCTTTTACCAACGCCATCTACTGTATTTATCTTTCACGCGATGGCAACAAGTTGTTTACTTCGACTTGATTGTGTAATATAAACTGTGTGGAGTGTTTAGTTCCTGTACTGTCCCTCGCGAACAGAGGATTTTGCTGCATGAAGCTGCTGGCATTTGTCTATATCTTTTATATTCTAAATTAATGTTAAATTTTTAAAAGCAAGAGTCATATTTATTAGTTCCATGTAGCGGACACACTGAAGAAGAGGTAACTAGCCACACTTCTATACAACGTGTTAGACGTTGAAGTGTAACAGATCATTTAACATGGCAGCTCCATTGTTGATCTGCACCAAAAAGGAAAGGAGGGCACTGATTCCCTTTTTGATTTCGTAGGAAGTGAAACCTGCAGAAATTATTCGTCGAATGCAAGCCCAGTATCGTGACAGCTGTTCTACAAATGTTCTACAAAGCAAGATCTATAAATGAATAGAGCTCTGTAAATAAGAAAGAACTTCTTTATGCGATGACGAAAGATCGGGTAATCCATCGACGTCAACAACTAGTGTTGAGGGTATAGTGAAGGATGGGATAAAACTGGTATCCAGTGCAGGTATCACATCTTCCGCAAACAAAAAACGAGCCACTGTCCTTCCTCCCTGGTGCCGATCGCTTGTGGCAGGGATGCCGAACCTTCATGGATCAACGTGCCATTTTTATCTAAAGAAGTGTTTAATGAGGTACAGACGTGCCTTCAAATAATTTTGACTTCTGATTATTGGGAAAATAATAAAACTAAATACTAACAACAGAAAAAACTCTATTTACTACGAAAAAATACCTTTTGCTTACCTATAAATGTTTCAGTTATACGTGTAATTCAAATTAAATTAACATTAGTATGACTTCTGTTGTTGCAGACTGTGGATGACAAATAACTTATGTTAGGATTATAAGATGTTAGTTTTTGTAGAATACATGCTGAATTTGAGTCATCTGCCAAACGATTTCCAAGCAATTAATTATTTTTGCTGTTGTTCACTTTTTCGACAAGAAGATTTGTGATTTTTTTTCAAAATGCCGTTTTACGGACGATGTTCTGCATGCCACTATTCCAGAACATAAAACACGCACCACTCTGTCACCTTTACTAATAATGCCATGTTTCTCGGTTCACCAAATTTGAAATTCTCTGTTACACTTACTAGCTTGCACTTTTTGTTGTTTTGCTGAACTAGCCATGCTAAATAACAGTTAAAAATCGTAAATATAACACAGATAAACTTTAAAATACAGTTGTGTTAATGAAATTGACTGTGATATCTGTGGACAAAATTTACATCAGAAGAAATTGTTGTCTACCATGTAACTAGGCAAGACAATAACAAACAAGTGTGCTCCCCGCGACCGATCACTCGCGTTCCTTTGTAATACGTTATAGTGAACTTTGAAAGTTTGAAATAAAATGCGACCATTTTGATCACTAGCGGGCCAAAAATATTGTGTCGCGTGCCATCAATGGTACGCGTGCCACTGGTTTGCAACTCCCTGGCCTATGGAGCTTCTAAGTTGAGCGGTCTGCTATACTCCAACGACTACGAGGAAAGACGAGTGACACGTTGTATATGTTGCAGGGAAATGATTAAATTAGGGATTTCATCAAATTCCTGAGGGAGAAGATCAATTTACGCAAGATGTTAAAATAATAACTCTGTAAGGTGATTTCCCTAAGAAAAGTAAGTGATTTGATCAAATCACTAACCTGTTTCAGTGAAATGATGGAATGATATTGTCAAGAGTTTAAAAGTGTTTATTTAGCAAATAGGGTGCATTATTAAAACTAGAGTAATTAATACAATAATAATCATTGGATTACAAATTATTTATCCGAAATTAATTATTAACTAAATAATTACATAATAAAGCTGGTATTTAAAAAAAAAGGATATTTGTAGTAGAATTTCAGACATTTTTTGAAAAAAATATACATTAATGTAGTACTTCAGAAATATCCTACTTTATTTGTATTACCTTTTTTTTTAGTTATTATTTCTCTTTTTAAAACAATTTTTTTATTATCAAAAAGCCTTATCTATAAAGAGGGTGTGGTCGAATTTCCTAATTTGTTTTGTTACATTATTCAACTGAAGTTGAATCCAGTTTCTAATTTTCAGGCAAGTGATATATCAATCGAAAGATAATAATGCAAAGAATATAACTAAAAAAAAAACTAAAAAATGATAATTTGGTCATTTTGTTTCGGTGCGTCCCGTCAAAAGCCCGGCGCTGCCTGGCACGGACGAGGGAAGGGGGATAGGTAAAAGGGAGTGATAACAAGCGAAAACAGAGCTCTACCAATGATGACTTGTAAATTTCATCATTTCACTAAAACAGTTCGGGGGTTTGATCAAATTACTTACTTACATCAGGAAAATGACCTCTATAAAACATTATTTTAACATCTTGTGTGGATTGTTCACTTCCCTTAGGGATTTGATGAAAGCCCTAATTTCATCATTTTCCTGCGACATATAAATGTAAAGACGTGTTGCCGACTACCTCAAATTCAATGCTGGATACTAGCGCTGTTGCAAACTTGGAAAGAGAAATTGAAAAAGTTCCTTTTTCATTAATTTTCCCTTGTACATTTAAAATGAGAGATTATAATCCATCCTTCTTAACCCGCAGAGGTACCTCCATCAAATTGTCACCTGCTAATACCCTTGGATGATCTCTCATATGCGTGGTAAATAGTTTAATAATGAAGATCTGAAATTAAAGGTGTAGTGAACTTTTGTTAATAAAAATAGGCAAATTCATATAAATGGTTTTTATTAATTAAATTATTCAATACGAGCCTGTATATTTTAATGAATAAAGTTATTTTATCTAAAAGAAACACTTCTGTTTTTTTCCTTAATTTAAAAAATGACAAATTCATTGGCTTTCTTGCATAAATTTGAACCCAATGATTTGTTTCTAAAATATCTTGCTCCTGATTTCTGTTGAAAAATTTTGTAAATGTTCAGACTACTGATAAAAAAATGAACTATTTAACACAAAAACACAAGAAAACACTTTAACTAATGTCGTTTATCAATTCTGAAAAATACATAAATATTGGAGTAAGCTTATATCCAAGATTTAATGCAAAAACATTTCTGAAAACCAATACTCCTGCTTGACAGAGAGTTATTTTTAATTTTAAAAAGAGTTTCAAGTAGATTTTTTCTTACGAATTTATTCTAGAAAACCTAATTTTACTGAATAAGATGGAAATTGAGAAAGGAAACATGTCACTGAAAATAAAGAGATTTCTCAGAAGAAAGAAAATTTTCAAAATACAGCAAGTAAAAATTGTACGGAAATTAATCAAAAATGAAAATCATTCGTAAAAAAATATTCGGAAAGAATATAATTCGTGAGTCCTTGGAAAATCGTAATTAAATTTCAAGAAAGAGTGGGAGGTATTTTCAGATAAAAGTTTGTCAGTAGGATTTGATGTATAAACGAGAAAAACACGAGATTAATCTGTCAGTTACTGATGCTATCTGCAAATGAAAAACATTTTTCTTCTCTCATAAGTAATCTAGAGTATTAGTAATCATAGTCTCTGATATAAAAGATAAAATTAAAATATCTTCTAGATGTATTATTTTATTTTCAACTCTCTGAGAAATTCTGAATATGACATAAAAATATACTAAAAGATGTAAACACAGATCCAAATTTTCTGATTGATATAAGTAGATGAGATGTTTGAGAAAATAAAATATTTGGTTGTGCTATCGATGTTTAATAACGTAAATTATTTAAAAACAAATGCTACAATTATTTTAATGTAATAAGGGGTAGAGAATTTATGAAGAGAAAAGGACAAGCAATTTTTCCTGCAATATCCTATATTCCTATATTTTTTTATTTTGTGGGTTTTTAAAACATACAATTTTGTATTCACAAACATAATGCGTATAGCAAATACGAATTGGACCCTTAAATTATTTTGCATTTTGTTTTTTCCTTATACAGCCTATTTAAGGTAACACAAACGTTCAAAAATAAAAGTTGAAATTGAGATTAGATTTAAAGAAGTAGATTGAATTTATTATATAATTTACAAGAACTACCTTAGAATATTTCCCTTTTAATTATATTACTAATTATTTTATATGGGACTTATGATATAAAAATCATAGTAGGTGCTTTGCTGTTTATTAAAAAATATATCTACATAATGCGTAGCAAATTTTATTTATAACGTAATTAGAAGAAATTTTCAGGTTTTAAAGTGGATTCATAAGCAGATATTTTAATCTCTTGACTTTCAATATTCATTAAAGGGACAAATCGTGACTTCTTCATTATTAAGTAATTTTTATCCATATGCCCGTCTCCGACCTCTTCGCCATAAGTCGATGAGCAGTTTAATATGATATACACAATAAAAACAATGACCTAAAGCACTGTAAAAAACACTTAAAGAAAATAAGTTTAGAATAGATGCGACAGTCATAGATGTGAGACGGTTACAAATTGGGCTGGAATCTGGATCTATCATTCCCTTTATATAAGGAAACTGTAAATGGCCATGTTCAATGCCAAGTTGTTAGCTGTTTTATGCAAGGGGAACTAGAAACTCTTGTCGACTCACTTGAAAGGGAGTTTCATGTCCTTTCCGAAGATTGGGAAGTCATCCTGTGACGTCTCTCGCGTCTTTCTGATTAACATAACTCCTATGTTCTTTGACGGCCACGATTAATGGCAAAACCTTTCCAACCCAATACCAAGAAGAGAAACGGATCGAATATGTAAATGAGATATACTATAAAAGGATAGCGCGGCAAACATAGCAATAGCATAATATAGCGTAGCAGGCTCAGAGATTGTAGTGTGGAATCATTCTGGTCAATAGCGTGACAAAGCTTAGTGTGGAATCTGGAGGATCAAGAATTAGCTACCTTGCGGATCAAGAATCTTCTTATATAAAGTTATAGATTATATTCTCTAGGTCAAGGGACCAAAATTGGAAAAGGTAATATTAGATATAAGTAATTAGATAACAGGCTTATTTAGGATAATTGAGATAGAAGATCTAATTGCGTGATCTGACTTAAATACGTGATTTAATTTGGGCTCGACTCTCACTCTAATTAATAAGTGTCAAATTAGAACTTAAGTGTTATAAGTTACTCTTAATAAAAGTTGTATTAAGAATTATGTCTCATCATTTTGATAATCCCACACCTCTAGCTTACGCGGAACCGGCAAGACATGGTCATCACAGGATGGCTATGTCTCAATCCTTTATACACTTGCTAAAATGATTATATTTAATAGAGAAGATTATTTCCTCTTTCATTTCCAAAATCCATGCAATTACTTGCGATCCATTGAAATGTTATGCAATCTTTGTATTCAACAATTTATCTATTTTATCCAAGCAGGTTCCAGGAACCTCGCATTCACTGCGATTTGTAGTTGCCGTCTTGGAATAAAAAAAAGAAACGATGTTTTAATTTTCACACTGCTCTATCCTTTTGAAGGCTAAAAAAGGTAGTTATTTCACCCTAAAAGTTAAAAAAATGTTTTCTAACGTAATAAGACAATGTAAAGTCTGCAGAGATATTTTCCACAACTCCTGATTTTTTAATATCCCCTTCAGCTGAAGCATCAGTATATAGACAACATGGGGACAAAACAATCCGTATAACACTTATGAAAAGGAATTTAAATTAAGAGCCAAGAGAAATTTTTTGCTAATTTTTGCTAAATAACCCTTTGCAACTTTCAAATTTTTCAGGGGAACTAAGTATCTGGAAGAGGAAAACAATAGGACGTGAGAAAATGAAGGATGTTATGTAGATTTTTTTTATACAAGAATGGTAAGTTTCAGTCTCTCTGTAGCCAGATATTCCTTTAAGTAAACATTAATGCATTAAATATGCTTTTTAGTTTTTCTTGAATCTAATTTCGACATTTTTAGCCTCTAGTTATTAATATACAAACTACGTTATTTCGTTTGAATTGTGGCATTCTGATTAATATATGTATTACATTTTGTAATCAGAGATTCCTTTTTTTTTTGAGCCTGGGATTGAGTCTTGATACCACTAACGGCCATAATCTTATCAATTATATCAAAGCAAAATTACAATTTAAGACAATATTACTTATTTACATGAGCTTCAAAGATTTTTAAAGCTGAATATTTGAGCTAAAAGTGAAATTTTAAGCAAGTTGAAATATAGTTACTCCATAAATATTTAGCAAGCAGAATAGTGGTGAAAAAAATAAGAGAGATAATTTTTCTGATAACCAATATTATAATTATACCTAAAAAATTCATGTTATCTTCAAACAAAGGCAAACGTTAATTGTTTAGCATAAAATAAAAGCAAACGAAATGTCATTATCCAGCTATAGACAAATTAAATAAATCCACGTATCCAATTATTAGAAAAAAAACCTGATAGCACAAACACTTACCCTTAAAGGAATGACTAAAATAATAATATTCTTTGATAACTAATGAAAGTATTACTGTGAAGCCTTATATTGTCCAAATACGAACCCATAGAAGACATCCATCGGTGAGTAAACACACCTCTATATAATAGTTATATGACATGTATGAATGAGCCGAAATCAGGATTTGTGTGCAATGGTTAGATTTATTATGCTAAATTTTCAATAGGCATAGTAAAATTTATATTGAAAAAGTGTATTTAAAACACATTACGTCAGTTAATAATTAATTTTGTTTTCTTTTTTTTACAATATTATAAATGAAAAGTCTTCACTCTTTTTAGCAAAGCAAATTCATGTTCAAAAATGTTAATACTAGAAAGCAATTAAGATAATGGATTTTAATATGTTTCAATAATTTTGAAGGCTAAAATATAAACAAAAGAATCTTTTAAGATTATTAGTGTGTTCTTAAATATACAGCTATTTCTTATAAAAAAAAGAGTACTTAATTTTCGTAGCTACAACAATTATTTAGTAATGAAGTATACATAGTTCTATTAATCATTATTAGATTTATAACTTTGCATCATATTTTTTCTATAAACTTCATAGAGTCATAATGTCTTTAAAGTTTTTTATAAGTTAGAAAGTATTGTGTGTGTGTGTGTTATTTGGTATTTTAAATTTATGCTACAGTCACTTCAGTATTTTAATTACATACTAAAGAGCTAGAATATTATTAGAGGTAATACTTATTATATTTAAATAATAAATTTAAAATGTAATTTTTTTCGGATAATAGAAGCCTATGTTTTTCGTATTTTGTTCAATCATTCTTCAGAGAATATTAAGTACTTTTTATAAAACAATGTTCATAGTTTTCATTATTATACATATTAATAAAAATGTCTTATACATAAATTATAATAAATAATAATAAAAGTTTTACTGAGTAATTTCTTATAATCTCTACTTATAAAGTTTTTTGCTAAATTAAATTTGAATAAGATCTAAGAACATTTTTTTGATTGTAAGAACTACTTACATGTATTTACAACGATGAATTTTTTTCTTTTTTTTTAAAAGAGGAAAATCTAAGAGTTTTACAAGTAGTATTATTGTTAAATTTCTGCCATTAAATTTTAAAATATTGCATTTCTATGAAATATTACAAATTTTCTCTCCCTCTTTGCTTTGTTAATAATACCAGGTGATGAAAATTGTTTGTACCATAATAATATTCGCAAAACAAAATAAATATAGACCACATCATTTATCATTATTAAAAATACTAAACAATGAATAAAAAGTATTAATTCTTACTTTTATTTTGAGTATTCCAATAATTTCTGAACTTTTCAATAATTTTCTTGCTGCATTTTAAGCTTCTAATAATGATTTCTTGGCTTCTATGCTTTGGTTTTGCCTATAAGAGTAAGCTTAAAATTATTGAGGCCATCGTTTGATGGGACTCTTGAAACACCTTGACTTATGGGTTTTTATGCTTTTCAAAGTTAGGATCAATATAGTTTTTCAAACTTTAATGCCGAAATTTAGTGCACCTTCTGCTAAGAAAAAAGTGTTTAAATTTTTAAAGTTTTCTGCATAATCTTTGCATCATCTTTGTCTACAGTTTTGTTTTTTCACATAATCGATATTAATGCAAGATTTACTTTAATAGTTATTTTTCCCAAGCATGCTTCCAAATTCTTGATGTAAATTCTTATTGTAAAATTGTTTTGTAGTTAACTCAATTGCGTCTTTCTTCAAATTTTTTTTGTTTTTCCTTTGATGCCTCAAGAACTGGACATTCATGATTCAATCTTTACTTGAAATCTGTCATATTCTCATCTTACTTTTTTTCAAGGGGTTGATATTCAATGGGAAAAAAACCAATTTCATTAGCCAGGGGTTGGAATTAAAAAAGTAGCAATAATCTGTAATAGTAATTAAGTTAATCAAACAAGAAGAGACGTATCAAAACAAATGTGTGTGTGTGACTTAAGTAATTAAACAATAATTAATTAAACAAAGACTAAGTTTTGTACATAGGACTGTTAAATAGCAAATTTTTCAATTTTTTGAAAAACATATATGTTATAGCCTCAAAATTTCTGAGCATTTTGGTACCCAAATTGTGTTGATACTATGAAAACTTCCAAAGTTATTGAGAAATAAGTAGTGAAACTTAAACGAAAACCCGATCTCTCTTTCTTATCTTTAACTTCATTTTTCGCAAGACAAAAAATTTTAGCTTCCGCGCAGGATTTCCCAGAAACTATTTATGGTATCAATTTGAAATTTTATACACCTGTTCAAAATAAGGCTCTTCATAACTTATACATCAATTTTCAAAAAAAAAAAAAAAAGAATTTTTTTTATTTGAATTTTAATTAATTTTTTTCTTAAAATTTTAAAATTTTCGTTATAATTGTATTTAAAAAACATTTTTTTTATCTCTAAATTTCTTAAAAGTGAGTATAGCTTCAAAAGTGAGCATTTTTATACCAAGTAAAATTAATTTTCTAATTTGTGATCAATTTTGTACTTAAGAATCCTACGCTGTGTAAAATACTAATTTTCATATTTTTGAAAAATTGTCCAATTTTTATTTTTTTGTAACTTTTTAAATTTCTTCTCAAATTTCCTGAAATTTTAAGAAATAATGTATATATATATATATGGTTATCTTGTGGTAAAAATTTCAAATTATTGTTTCGTTTTATTGCTAAGTTACATTGGTTTGAAGAAGGATGTCTTTTTTGAGTGCACGAATATCTGCTAAGATCCTGTGAGCCCATAAATCTAGAAACATAGATTTTGATTGAAGGCTTCGCCATTTTGTCCTGCAACAGTTACATTCACTAGTAGAACTATGGCTTGAATATTCACTTGTTGCGTTTATAAACTTATTCTTCATTATGGGACGAAGGAAGAATGTTGCTTCAGGAAGCATCATGTACGTCAGTGCTTCTCAAACTTTCAATACTAGCGCCCCGCTTTTCAATCACAATTTTTATCGCGCCACCCTTATACATTAATAAATTACTGAATGCAATAATACTGCACTTTTTGATTCTAAAGTTACAATACACGATCTTAATTATAAACCGTACAAATTAATAACATAAGTATTAAATTTTGTATATGTTGTTACTTTTAAGCAAAAAAAAAATTAAGTAATAGGATAATTATGATGTTATTTTTCCTTTCTATAATTTTTAAATTGGAACATATTGCAAAATGCGGTGGCTGCTTAGAAGACAAAATATAGATATCAGTTAAATATAGAAAAAGAGCTCAGAGGGTAAATTTCTAAAAACCTTTGCTCTGCAAGACAAGCCCATGGAAGTCGCTAATACTTATTAAACTTGTTCTTAATTCAGTATTAATAAAATAAGTATTAAATTTTTTTTGTATATGTTACTCTCTTAAGTAATATATATTTTAAGTAAATTACTTTTAAGTAATAGGTTAATTATGTTATTTTTCTTTCTCTAATTTTTAAATTGAAACAGATTGAGAAATAATATTTAATTAAAGATTTATTTCCTTCAAGATCCATTTCTAAAAGTACAAATGTCATTAAAAAATAGCCTAATCTATGTTGCTCTTTATCATATCCATTACATCTGGCATTCTCGCGAGCGTTCATGTGAGTCTAGGCAAACTAACAGACGTCTGCATAAAACATGTAAAAATGCTGTACCTCGTACAATTCTAGTCAGTCTTGGCCGAATCGATTAGCTACCGAATCTCTCTTGAAGTACATTTCATAATTCATGCGTTAATTGTAATTCACGGTATTAAGTATTTACGGTAGTGGATTAAAACAAAATCATAGATATATTTTTAAATCACAGCGAGCATTCGACGATAATAAAGCAACATAAGCAGCATAACAAGCAGCATAACAAGTACACAGACGAGGGCAAATTGATAGCAAGTTACGAATGGGTTAGGGATCCATTTCAAAATACTTCAGAAGGGCTCTCAACTGCCGAAAAAGAGATCTTTATAGATTTCACATTCAGTGACGAAATTAAAGGGCAATTTTGTAATAAATCACTCTTTGAATTTTGGATAGAGGTGGATACTGAATTTTCAGCACTGAAAACAAAAGCATTTCGTATACTATTACCATTTTTAACATCATACCTTTGTGAATCCGGATTTTCTGCAATGACTATTTTGAAGACAAAATATAGATCTGAGCTAAATATCAAAAAATAACTCTGAGTGTCAATTTCTAATTTTTAGCCTTCCTTTGAAAAACATTGCTCTGCAAGACAAGCCCATGGAAGTCACTGATAATTATTAAACTTGTTCTTATACTGGCTGAAGTACCCACTCTTAACATGAGTTTATTTTTTTAAAAAATGATAATACATTATTCTTGATATAATAACTTAATTGTAAGCAGAGTAAAATCAGGTGCATGAAAATGTATACAAAAGTGTAAAATGATTTATTGAAATGAATACTCATATTATAAACGGTTTTGAATGAACTGTAATCTTAAGCCTCACAGATTTAGCATTTAGAATAAATGTTAAGTAATAAAAAATTAATATAAAATTCTAATGAATAACAATTGTGTTATTTTTTTAATATTTAAAGCGAGAAAGCCCGGTATCAGGTGTGCACTCGATACTAACGTTAATGGTCGCGGGGAGAGATGCACCCCAATTCTTTTTTTTATAATTATTTTCAATATAGAAGAAAAAAAATCACATTTTCAGTGAATAATATAACTAAGAGAAAATATACTTACCTATTTCAAGGATTTTTCTATTTGTCTTTCATAATTTGAGAAAATATCCAATAAAATTGAGTTAAATTGTTCCAAATGTGCGTGACCTTAATAAAGGACATAAATCACAGAAACTTTTTGCTAACATTACAGGAAATTTATTTGCAAGCAAAACTGTCACATTTTGTTCACGTTATTGTAATTTTAATGTCCTTTGATGATCGACAAATATCCTGTTGAACTTTTTCTTGCTTGTGTCTTTTTGACAGGGTGAAGTGCATTTTGGGGTACACTTATGGCTTCATATTTTCTTGATAAAGTTCTTAATGTAGGTATTGAAAATTTTCCTTTCGTTTCATGTTTATTGCTTTTCTCAAATTTACTTTCGCTAACATGATTAATATGCATTATTTCAGCACGTGTTTCCCTTGTTTGGTCAGCTTCAATTTCCTTTCAGAGAGATCACAGATGCCCAATTCTTTTTTTTATATTCTGCTCATTTACATTTATAAACCATAATCAGTCTTACAACATCACAATTAAAACCACTAAGTTATTCATAGAGGAAAATGCAGCATGTTCAAGAAAATATTTTTGAAAAATAGTGGTCGTGCCGGGAACTCGGTCTAAACAAGTACCTTAAGATTCTAAAAAAACGTTTGCCACTCCCAAAAAAAGGAGATATGTTATCAATTCATTTTAGCTCCCATTAAGACTGTCATATTAGAGGATTCTCTGTCAAGGTCATTGGTAACAAATAAACAGTTTTCCCACAGAATTAACGATTTTTGTATTATATGTTTCAGTATACTCATAAAAATAAATCTTGGCCAATTAATCCTTCAAAGTGCTCAATATGCTTATCCATGTATCATAAAACTCTTTCACATTGTGAAAAAAAAAGCGCAGGAGAATTATATAATTTACAACTTCCCTAAAAAAAAAGGATGCAGGTAACCCTACCATAAGTTCGAAAGCCAGAAAAAGTAATATTTTAGATTAAAAGAAACTTAATAAAAATATCTCTCATCGTAGGATTACAGCAAAGCAAACAAAATAAATTTTTTTATTTAGTTATAGGATCAAAGACAGCTAATGAGCGTTTAAAGTAGAATCTTTTATTTTTGATGACCTTTTTTCACCAGATGATATATATAAATCATATCAATGTAAATCTGTATTTTTTTCATTATATCAGAAAGTATTTTGTTTTTTTTTCATTCCAGAGTAAATTAATTTTTTTAACCATTTATTTTCGATATGCTCGCGCCCCCCTTGAAGGGTTATCGCGCCCCCCAGGGGGGCGGTCCCTACAGTTTGAGAAACACTGATGTACGTAGATGGAGTTTTATAATACGTATTAATCACAATAATGTTAGTTATAAGACATTTTCAAAAATGGCTTAATTTTCTACTTAAACAGATGTTTTTTTAAAATACTTCTTTCTTTGAATTCGATAAAAAAATAGTTTTTCATTGAAAAAGATTTGATTCTAAAAATTAATTGTTGCAGTTAAATTTACTTACAAAATAAAAATTAGAAATTCATTTACAGAAACATTTTTAAAAATTATGTATTCAAAATATAATTTATAAATTTTAATTTCCTATAAAATTTTGTAAACTGTTTGTAAAAGACCTTCTTAGACAACATAAAAAAGCTGAAATTATGTACAGTAATATTCAAAATATAATTTTGTTTCTAAAAAAATTGTTCTATGAATAAATGCATCAGCGCATTTCCTTTTTTAAAATTAAGTAGTTGACATTTACTAATATTTTACTATAAATACTTATTAAGTACAAAGAGAACGGGATGTTTAAAGCTTGTAACAAAATTGTTTTGATTATTGCTTACTAATATAATTTTTTAGCTATTGCTTGAAATGTAAAATAAGCATTTTGATCTAAATTTAGAGAATCAATTATGATTTCCATTGCAAAGCATGCTAAGAAAAAATATCTATAATAAGATAAGGATTTAAAAAAATAAATGTAGTAAAAAGGGCTCTTACTTAAAATGATTTTTCTTTGAGGGAACTTAAATACATATAATTTTTATTTGAAAAGAATTTTATTTAAGGCAGAAGTACTTAACTAAATTTCTTTAACACTTATCTGCTTACTCATATATTTTAAATACAAAGTAAGTGAGTCTTAACATACATTTGTAAGCTTTTTTAATTTTATTCAAGTTCATTCATAAATACCTTACAAAAAGTTGATACTTGGGCATAAATGAAATGAATATTTACTATTTCTGAAAATATGAAATTTATACAAGTAATTTAATGTGAAGTTATTCAGTTTAAGAAAATTTATTCAAAGAAAAATACAACTAAGTTTGTTACAGTATTTCAAGTGATATTTTTTTCGTATTTGATGAATAAATTAAGAATATTAATAATACGTGTTTTTTATTGAAGCATTGTAAACATACTTAATTTGTATATAAGTACTGACTTTGAAACATCCACTGAACAAATTGATAATCAGTAATAAAAAAATTCGCTTTTCTTCTTGTAGATAATTTTTTAAAGTTAAACTATGCACATAATTTTAAGCACTTCTTAGAGTTTTTAAGAATTCCTTTTGCTTATGCTAAGCGATTTTATATAGATTTTGAAATATTTTTACTGTACGTAGAATTCACACTATTAAGTTAATTGAAATTCGATTATATTTCACGGCAATCTTTCTTTATTTTAGAATTATTTGAAAATAAATTTGAAAGTGAATTAATTTTATTGGGAATATTACTAATTTAGAACTGATTATTAATAATTAATTATTACTTAAGTTTTCGAATATTACCATATGTTTATCTTATATTAAAGCAAATTTTTTTAAATAGCTTTGGAACGCTTAACCCGATTGCGGCTCAGTGGGGCACACAGTCACTCCAGGCTCACGGAATCTTTAATTACGTGGAAAACCTGTTTATTTGTTTCCAATGACATTGGCAGTATCCTCCTATATGACAGTCTTTATTGGAACTAAATATCATTTGTCGCATAACCCCCTCTTTTTTGGGAGTGATGAACATTTTTTACCATCTTGATGAGCTTTGAGCAACCACTTTTATTTCAAAATATTTTCTATGAGCATGCTACATTTCACCCCTGTGAACGACTCAGTAGTTTGGATTGCTGTGTGTGTATTGAGTGATTCATCATGGTTTATAAATGTAAATGAATTGAATATAAAGAAATAAATAGGCAACTGCGATCTCTATTAGAAGAAGTTGAAACTAATCAAGCAAGGTAAGAACCTGATGAAGTAATATTCATAATAGCGAAAGTAAATTTGAGAAAAGCAAAATAATTGAAACATTTGAGTTGAAAGGAAAAATTTCACAAGCTACCTAAAAAACTAAATCAAGAAAGATATGAAGCCACAAGACACACTGCTCCCTGTCAAAAAGACACAAGTATAAAAAAGTTTAACTTGCTATTTGTCGATCATCAAAGAACAATAAAACTACAATAACTGGAACAAAATATGACAATTTTGTCTGCAAATATCATTCATGTACTGTTACCAAAAAGTAACTGTGATTTGTGTCCTTCATTTAAGTCACTCACATTTGAAACATTTTAATTCAGTTTAATTGGGATTTTTTTTTAAATTATAAAAAAAAAAAAATGAAATGATTTTACAAGTAAGAAAATTTTCTCTTGATTAGGTTATTAACTGGAATTACGATTTTCATCCAAAACAATAAAAATTAATATAAAAAAAGACTGAAGCAACTCCGTCACACCGCATGACCACTAACTTTAGTATCAAATGTGCGACTGCTCCCGGGTTAACAAATTTCCTTTAGAATTGCGTCTCACATTGTTTCTGTCTGCGTCCTTTTAATCAATATCGCCATCGGGATGCTAAAGTTAAGAAGGCCGTATTGCTGGATACAAAAACGCATCTGACCTCAAAAAGCTTAACTTGGTTTCTAGTAAAAAAAAGTCTAGTCTCTACTTAGTTTCTAGTTCTAGAAACTTTATTATATAAGATATTTTTATTGTGAATACACTTTTTAAAATTTCTAATAAAAAACACACACACGCACAAAAAAAAACACAATTTTTTTTATATAAAATGTCTGAAACACGTTTACGAATTTCTCTTCCTCCGATACATATATGTAACATCTCTTACAATTACTGTAATCAGGGAAATCAGATGTATTCACTTAAGTATGACACATACTTTTCTAATTATTAACTATGATTGAATTGATATAGACACATCTCGGGAGACATCAAAGGAGATATTCTGCAAAATCTATCTCGTTATGTGAGGAAAATGGTTCAGTAACAGTTTACCATTTTAATTTATTTTAAGGTAAATTATTCTGTTCATAAATTTTTAAAACCAATTTTTATGTAATATATATAAATAAATCATAAGTGTCAGTTTTTGCCCCGGTAGCACAGCAAAATAACTTTAACTAGTAATTAAAATGACAATTTTGATAAAATATGAATAATTTTTTTATACTTTTGCAAAGAGAGAGGTAATAGACTTTTTTAAATAAAAAAAATACTTCTAATCAGTTTTGACTTAATGAGAGTAGCATTTGTTGAAAATCTGATCCTTCAGTCTGCTTTTTTTCACGGATATCAAGACTTTCTGCGAGTCAATTTTCAGATACTACAACCAGATCAATATCATTTTGACTTTTGGGATTTTCCCGATGCAAGCACGTGATTTGAGATTTTCATTGCAGCAAAATCATGCTCATTAAAGTGAAGGAATTCATGATTCTACATTAATTGTTGTATTGACATACTTTCTTAAAATAAACAGCGCTCAATAGCTCTTCAATCTTTTTGTCTGCAGTGGCGTGTCTTGGATGAATAATCTCGAAGTTGTTCAAAGCATAGGACTTTTAAGACCTATAAGATTAAACTATCCAGTAAAACAAATAAAAATACAAATAGATGCCAAATGTTAACAGTAAAATACACTTGTGATTGGATGGTAACTTTCTCATACTAAGAATTATTTTTTGTAAGATTAACAATGATATAAAAATGAATAGTGAATGTGTATGAAAGGCATATTGTGAAAGCTTAGCCATTCATTGCAAAAAGAGTTTTCTTTCCTGTTAGTCATTTAGATCTCATATTGAAGATCTTGAAAATCACAGAATGTCATACTTTCATTTTATTTCACTGTCTTGTGTTCCATCTCATTGGTTTAATTTTTCAACATATTTCTATTTTTTTATATTATGTTGAAAATTTCTACTGTATGAGAAAAGATGATCCATAAACTATTACTTAACCCTAAATTGCCGGCTTACTTCAGCGACAACTTTATAAATCATAAGAGGTCTCCATTTTAGTCCAAAGATTCTTTTGGTATCTATAATTTGAATAGTTCTATACCTTTGTTTCTTGTTTTGTCTGTTTTTTCCCCAATTTTAGTACAATATTCTTATGCACCATTTATTTTCTTGATATGTTTCTTATAATCCAATTTCTTTTTTTTATGCTTGTGGGAAGCACAATCTTGTCTTTTATCGTTTTATTCTATTCTATTATACTATAAATATATATATATATAAGATAAAATTCGATTCAAATCATATAAATTTGTAACTCATTTTATTAAGAACTTTAGCTTATTGCTTGAACATGAAAATTTTAAAATATCTATAATTAGAGTTTGTTACTAATAAATGAGCATACACATTTGATTCTTTAGTTGAAATTTTTAATTCAGTACTTGTTGGCTGGTTGTCTATTAACATCACATTTCGAAGTTACATTAACCGCCTTATTTACCGTTCATTTTACCAGTAGTCAAAGGAAGAAAACCGTGGTCTCACTTAAATTCATTTCACCCCCAATCACAGGTTTATTCTTTAGCCCCGGTTCAGTGTAAATAACTTTTATCGGACTTAAAGTAGGGTTAGATTTCACTGCGCTTGCTTATTAAGCGATGTTTTGTATGTCTACAAACAGTTTTTGGTTTCAATATATTTTCCCATAAATAAAAGTAAGAAAATTTTATCAATTACTCAATTAGATTATTTAGAAAAATCAAAATCTAGAAGAGGTAAGAAAGTAAAAAGAAATGACAAATTTGTAATAGGACCTATTCAGAAATGTAAACAAAGCAGTCGAGTTCGCCGGGTTTATTTTGACCAATGAGATTCAATCAGTAACAGAAACTCGCAGTTGATCAGCCGGGGTTCAAAAAAAATAATGGCAAAATGAAGTTTTAAGCTAGCGGAACCTCTGTTTTTTAACTCCAGGTTTTGTAGTCCGGCCCAATTTACGACGAATACAGCCGTAGAGCGACTACCATAGAGCCCCATAATTTTGAATTAGGGTCCAGTGGTGAAGACATGTGAGACGCAAAATCTCACACTCAAAATATCCATACCACACCAGCGTGAGAACATCGAGCCTCATCAAGATAAATCGCCTTCTTGCATCCAGTCCTTATAGATACCAGGACTCGAACTCACCGCTCAACAGAAAGATAATCGACCATTAGTAGCGACCAAGTCTACTCAGCTAATGTGGCCAAGACAAAGCACATATTGTTAAGTTTGTAAGGATCTTGCTTCCGCGCCTAGAGATGTGGGAGAAAGGGAGGGAAGACTAGCCATGTTCAAAACTACTTAGTTTATTTGCGACACAAACAGCAACACAAGTTCGATCAATCAAAACTAAGAGATGCACCCAATTGAAACAATATGAAGACAGTTAACGACTTCAATTTCATGTAACACTTACAATCTTCAGTGACAAATCGTTATCTCAATTATTGCAATTATCAAATACAGAATATCTGGGTTACAATTTAAATTTGATTAATCACGGCTCCGCTAGCAGCCTACCCTATCTCTCTCATTCTCTACTTTCTAACTTGAAAGCTTTAACTTTATATAGTAGTCTTAATTTACATATTCACGTTCTCTTCTTTACAGAGAGCGTTTTAATAAAATAGTTTTTAAGGACCAAAAATTCCCCAAGAGGATTTGTTAGTGCGAAGGTCGCGGAAAGAACCGTCACAAGTTAAGCCATGATGAACTAAATACTTCAAATATTGGATGTTTCAAAGTAATTTTTAATTAATTTGTAGAACATATCATTATTGGAAAATTACAAAACTACTAAAATCGTAGTTTTGAAAGGGAACAATAATAAGGGAATAAGAGATTTTTTGAAGTATAAAAGCAAATTTTGTATACACTTAGAATGAACATGCTCGCTATTTTTTAGTTGTTACGCCTATTCAATATTAAGCCTTGATTTAAAATTACATTAAACTATTACTGAATACGTTGTGAGGTAGAATAAATCAGCACAAAGGGGAAAAATAGGTCTTTCTTAATAGTTTTATACAATAATTTGCACGGCCAAAGTTTTATTAAAAATAAATACAAGATAAGGCCAGAAAAATGTAGAAGTTTCTTTGGCAAGGAATTCAATTTGGAATTATGTTGGAAACTTCACAAGAATGTAAATAAAAGCTTTACAGAAATGTAAAAATGTACTTTTAAAGAATAATACTTCCTCCCTGTAGATAAGAAACATTTTTCCCTACTCGAACTGGAAAGTATACCTGCATTTCCCCATAAGAAACTTGGATCCCTTATTGTTAAACAATACATATTTCCATTGCTTTTATAATGTGTATATATATCTATTAATACCAATACATAATTCTGTCATACTTATTTGATACTTCTTCACTTTATGGAAACACGACCAATTTCTTCGTTTACTATTACTCTGTTAATGTGTTGTATCATTTTCTTTTCATTTCACATTGAAAAATAACGTTACCTGCCAGATAAAGATATTTTAAAGAAATGCACCAAGAGGTTTATTCCCACTCTACTAAATCAGGTGAAGACAGAATGTCTACTTAAGATTCTTTTCCATGATAAAAATAAAATGCCATTCTCTAAAAGAGTTGTTGTGAACAAAGAAGGATATTGATTTGGTTTTAACTTACCCTGAAACAACATGAGGGTTGCTGGCGACAGTCTACAACTCAATTTTTAAACATGGTGAAGGTACAAGGGTGATACCTGAGCCAGCACCTCTACCCAAACTTTTCCACTACTCCAATGGGAGGTTTATGAGCCTCGACAGTTTTAACATGCTAAAACCTCTAACACGACGGATCTTCAGCAGTACTATGAGGACTCGATTAAGACGTATTAAGTTTCTCCTTAAAAACGGATTTATATACCCTATCTACCAATAAATAATTGGATAACTGTATTAAAAGAGATAGACAATATTTATTCATATTCGGCAAATGGTAGAGCCTCCACTTGACGCAAATACAGTCTTAACTCTCCGGGTCATGTCTTCCACATGTGTTTCGATGTTGGACAGTTGTATTTTCTTCCACTTGGCTCGCGGAGAAGTAGTGCAAGTTCTTTCATCGATTTTGAAGGATTGCTGCATCTCTTAATTTGGTGATATAACTCATCCCAGAGGTTTTATACAGGATTTAAATCTGGATTGTTGGCATGTCAATATAGTCAATTCACCCCCTTATCATCATGCTAATCCATGGTGGATCTCACAACATGGAAAGTGGAGTTGTCATCCTAGAAATACCAGTAAAATTGTGACAGCTTAGGATGAACAGGATTTAGCAGGAGTCACAGCGTTGAGATAACTATGAATTCGGATCAAGGGTCTCAGTCCATACCACGAGAAACATCCCCATATCGCCTCTTCCACCAAACTTTACTTGGGGCACCATGTGTTATAACAAAAGATGTTCTTCGGGCATACGTCAAACCCGCACACTGCAATCCGACAGTTAGAGATTGAAATATGATTCATCACTCCAGGTAATGTGTTGCCACTCTTCTATGGTTCAATTACGCAGTGCCTTGCACCAGTTCAACGGCGCGGTTGGATTTTGTAATCAAACTCTTATGGGTTGCAACAAGACCATGGTAACCAACAAATGTGTTTGTGGAGGGTAATTATCAAAACAAATCTCTTGGATGCTTGTTGGAACTCCTGAAGTGTATGGGTGATCGGATTGTTACAGAGTTTCGGAGTTTCTTTGGATAGCATTCGGTGGTCTCAAAGTTTCATGGGTCTGCAGGGTTGTAGCCCATTTCGGCAATCACTAATCACCTTCCATTATTTAATTACAAAAGCCAATGATAATTTTGGAATGTTTAACTCACGAGAAGGGGACTCACTTAAGGAGTAGAGTCCCTTAAGAATCGAACTATGATATCTGATAATTACGCTTTTCTCGAAGTCAGGCAGCTCTGAATTTCGTGGCATCTTGCATGTGATTAATTCCAATGCTGTTTCCTACACGGTATTTAAGTACAGAAGGCCGTGGATAGCCTAGTGGTTAAAGCATCGGACTCTTGATCGGAAGGCTTGGGTTGCATGACCGATGCCACCAAATACCCCTCCGAGTACACACTAATTATGTACTCGATAAATCAGTGGGTCCTAAAGTCTTGTGGTGGTCGCAGCTGAAATCCCGAGTGCAGGGGACTGGGGTATATTTCCTTCCCCTCCAGTTCCATGCCTAAATTGGGGTGGTGGAGATCGGTGGTGTCGCCATCTATCGTCCCTTCGGGAATTTCACCGAGCTAAATCGTACTGTCAGCTGTATGGTGCTCAAGGCTAAGGCCAACGACAGGTGTACGTCTAGCCCATTGCCACGATGAATTAATTTCGTGGGCCTCGATCTGACTATGTCAGACAGGTGGCATGAACAACAACATCAACAACAAGTACAGAAGGCGTGACGTAGATCAGGACCACAGCATGGGTGCCCAATACTTATTGGTAGCCAGTGTACATTATTTTTTTCGTAACCCTTTATCTATCTCATTATGATTTACTGCAGTTTTTTGATGCAATGTTTTCTTTTTTGGATCACTATATTGAAAATTAAGAGGTATACATAAACCAAATACTCAACTTTGGGAAATTTATATATAATCCGTTAGAGCTACTTACTTAATTAAAGATATTCAACTGTAAAATTAATTATACACACTGTTTACCTAAAAAATATTCAAATCGTTTTCTAAGGTTTTTCTTAACATACACACACACACACACAAAATAAATAAAAATAAAAATAAGACACTTAAATTTTGACAATAACTATTTTTTCGGGGCAAAAATGATAATCTTCGCAATCCGCTGAAAACGCTATTTCTGCTATAAAACTATTCGCCTTCCTCGCTAAAATACTCATCATAGAACCCGTACAGCCATGTATCTCAAAAGAGTGGATTTCAAAGAATATCCGTGCTAAGTATCGTCAGAATATTCGCAAAAATGGTTATTCTATTTAATTTTAAAGTGAGTGGTACTTATAAGTACCATCGGTAGATAAAGGGTTAATGGGGAAAAAATAAACAGATAAAATAAGATTAGAAAAAAATAAAGAAAAAAGTAACATTGTTTTAAAATTAAAACATATTCTCATTGCCTGTATAAATCAGTATTTTCCGTTTATTAAAAGGAAGATTCAATTATAAACTTTTACTTAACATATTTCACAGTTCATCTATTAAAATAATTACTAAAGAGTTATTAAAATAAAAAAATAAAAAGGCATGAATCTAAATATGTTTTTCTAAAATAAAATCTTATGGCGGAATAAACTACGATAAAAAGTTAAATGTGAAAAATTGTTACATTCAAATGGACTTAAACAGTTACAAAGCTTTTTAATTTAAAAAACAATTTTTGAGAGTTACATTTCTTCAAATTGAAATGAAGTATTTATTTAAATAGTTCACTTAAAAAAGTTAAAAACAAAAAATAATTTATTGTAAAAGGACTATATGATAATATGGCAATCTATTTTTACTGCATATTATTTTTAATCCTCGATTTATTATAATTAAATTAATTTACAATTTCCTTTCTTATAGTTCATATTAAATAATAACAGAAGCTATAATATCATTTATACATGTATGGTTGAGACAAAGAAATACTATGTTATATTTTACAGTTTAATTTCTAGTACTGTTAAAGAGAAACAATTACTTAACAATATTCTGAGTTGAATTGTAGGAAGCTTTTGCTCAAAATTACTTCCTTAACTGGGTGTTAAGATTTAATCTATAATTCTAGATGATGTTCAATTTTTTCTACAAATAAATCAGTCTTACTGACTTATCAGTAGTTATTATTTTGTTTAAACAACTTAATTATTAAGCAATTTATGAGATATTATTTAGAAAACATAATAATTGCTCATTATTTTCATAGTAAAATTTATTTGAAAACAATTATTATCAAGAATATTTCTTAAAATTTACATCAAAGCAAAGTTTCAGATATTTCAATGAAAGTGCTTAAGAATTCTTTTCTTTATGTATCTAATTTTTATATTAATGCTATTTCTTTTTTTTTCTCGACACTTTTTAATAAACCAATTTAAAAAACCCTCGATTTAATATTGTTTAACTGTTTAATCAGAATAATTCAAAGGGCAGGAACATCTGTTTACTTTGCGCTTTAAATGATATCGTTCTTCTAAAATGAAAGAAGGGAACATTTTCTTTTTAAAAGAAAGAAAATTGAGTTTCAATTTATACATCTGATAATTTATTTTGATTTACTTAACAATAAAAAAAGGTTGTTTTTGCTAAGAAAGTGGTTTGAATATGAATAGAATTTCAGTTTGATTTTTACCGAATATTTTGTAAGAAGGAAGAAAGGAATATTTTTAAAAGAAGAAAATTGTGTGGTTCATAATAATCACCTAATATTTTATTTTGATTTACATAACAACGAAAGAGAGATTATATACATGATAGGAAAATGGTTTAAATAATAAAAACTTAAAATTGTGCACAAGAATAAATGTATTGGATTTAAGCTAGATTTTTACTCAATATTTTGCTAGGAGGGAATATTTTTAAAAGAAGAAAATTGTATTTCATATTAATCATCTAATATTTTATTTTAATTCACGTAACAATAAAAAATGTATATTCATTTAGAAAATGGTTTAAATACGAAAGCCTTAAAATTATGCATAACAAAAGTAAATGTACAGAATTTTAGATGGATTTTTATACGTAATATTTGGAACAAATATGCCATACCTTCGAAGACAAAAACGCATTTTCAAATAGGCTACGGAAGCTCTATGGCTGGGGTGGGGATTACATCGATCGCGATCGACTGGTGCACCGCAAAGTCATTTTGGGTTGACCACCTGAAGATTTTAGTTTGTAATTATATAGGGAAATGTTCAAGATTGGTTGAAATACGCAGACTAAGTCTTCTGCTGACTTATAATAACAAAAACTAACTTTAGATAAAAATGCTTTATTTTTTTATGTATTTTGAATTGTTTCATAACAAATGAATCGTTTCATATTATTATATTTGGGGCTATTAGTATTATGTTTTTATCTTGCATTTTTTGCTTTAAAAGTGGTTTTCAAAAGTGTAAGTCTTTTTTTTAATTTTTTTTAATTTTTTTTTTAATTTTTTTTATTTTAGTTCTGTAGGTAAGTACATATTCTGTATTTATTATATTAAGTTATAAAACAAATATTGTAGACCTTTTCCTACCTCACCACACCTATGTCACTGGGCATTGATGCACAGAAGAATTTATCAAGTGGGGGGAGGGGGTCGAGGGTTGAAACTCTACCATTCTCGTATCATACCGCAATACGCAGTACGACAGTAAACACGATACACAATATGCAGTACGACATATTTTTTGATTTTGTAGACTGTCGGGAACAAAAACAGTAAAAAATAAATTACTGAATAAATAACCAGCATTAATTAATAAAAAAATTATTAATAACAAATAATTACGTTTTACGTACTGTATACATGGGACTAAAATCAATCGGGAAAAAATCAAGGGAGGGTCCAGACCCCTTCCGCCCTTCCTTGTGTGCGCCACTGATACTGGGTGGACCACAATACTTTGAAAAAATTAGAAGTAGCCCGTACCCTGGAAAAGTCTGCCCACCCTCTGCTCTATGATTTATGTTGGGAGTTTCGTAATCGACGATATTCCAGTGAAGCCATGAGGTCAAATTCTGATAATACAAAGACCACAAGGCGAAATGATGAAGTTGCAGCCCGTTAAATTGAAATGAGCTTCGAAACTGATGTACGGCGTGAGATAGAAGACTAAAGAGGGAGTTACTAATTTAGGTGGTGGCTTCGTCAAATTTGCGTTGGTATCAAAATAACGCGAAGGGTTTGCCAAAGTGGAGTTATTTCCGTAATTTAACTTAAATAATTCCGGAATAACGTACAATAAATTGAGTGAACAAAATAATTACAAATTCATGTTGAAAATGAACTCTAGTATAGTGTTTTGGCATATAATAGTTTACAAGATTAGTATTTACTGAAACAGATTCATGATATTTGAAAACAATCCTACGAAAATCATTAGAATTTTTAAAGGAAAAAATTGAAACATTTAATATTTTTTTTATTTATTACTGAAAAAATCAAAGCCTGGAGTCCCCTACTTACAAAAGAAAAATAATACACAATATTTAAAATACAAATATGTTAAGATGATTTATTACGATTTCGATCTTTAAAAATAGCGAATTAAATTTTACTTTGGAGGAAGGTATTTACTAAAATATGCATTACCATTTAAGTACTAATTAATTACCTAGTAAATTAAATAAAAGGGAAATATTAGAACTGGACTTATTGACTAGAGTTTTGAACGTACAAGTTTTTTATTTTACTTTTTTTTGGCATTCCAAGAAAAATGCCGAATTGCATGGAAGTGTTTAGAGTACAAAATTGACTTTTATGTTTCATTTTTCAACTATACAGTTTCATTTCCAAGTCCTGTCAACACCGATTGTTTCGTTTCCTGCAAGAATGATTCACAAAAGTTTGACGAGAAAGAAAAATGTATCCTTTTATTTTTGAATGTTCAATAAATATACTGACAATAAGAATTTGGGCTTGAAGCCCAAAACCTGACTTTGTAGGAGGGCCCTAATATTCTCTGTTATGCCACTGGTTAGATCTACATTTAAATTACTAATTCAGTATTTAAATACAATGCATAATACTTGAATATAGTTAAAATGGTGGTTTGAATTCTTTGAAATTTATGTTACAATCACACATTTATACATATATATATATATGATAAGTAGCAAATACTATAATTGAAGAAAATTAAACAAACCATTTTTGAAAAATGTTTTGAAATTTTAGCACGCATTCTTTGAGTTTTATTTATATCATAATTTTAATCATTTCGAACTTTATTTGGTTTTTTATTAATGAAGGAAGCGAGTATTTTCAAAGCTTTTGTGATAAATACAGCAAAATTTCACTTTAATTCTGAGTTTATTTACATTGTTTGTCAATATTTACTATTTTCGAAACCACTATTGTATACCCACGTAAAAACTACAGATCATTAGATGACATATTAATAACCTGATGCATTTTAAGTTCTGTTTTTAATGTTAACTTTCTGTGCTTAAGAGGACTTGGTACCCCAAAAATGTAAAATTTCTTAAAATTTTTATTTAATCTTATTCTTTGTATTATTATCTTTCGATTGATATATCACTTTTACAGGTCGAAAAGTTAGAAGTTGGATAAAGCTTCATTTGAAATATGTTAATTAACAAACTAAGCAATTAGACTCCCCCCCCCCTTTTTAGAAAAAAAGCGTTTTGATAAAAAAAAAATGCTATTTTAAATAGAGAAATAATAACTGTAATAAAAAGTTATATATAAAGCAGGATATTACCAAGGCATTACAATAACATATTTTTCTTTCTTTGGGAAATATGCGCATATAAAATTTTTGAATTAAGGCATTTTATATAATTAATTTCATAATTCCAGTTCTTATTTCTTATATGTTTTTAGAATAAGTGTAATACTTCAATATTGTGAAGAAAAAAAAAACTAAAATTTCTGTCATGACAGAAAAAAATGTTTTTTTCTTAGCTTTTTTCTTGTGCACTTAATACTCTCTAAAAATGGATCATTTATAAAAATGTATGGGTTGAAAAAATACGTTAATGCAATTATTTTAAAGAAAAATGTATAACTAATCTCTTAAAGTGGTATTTTAAGTTTATTTAAGCTTATTATAATTATTTTTTCTGTGTTATAAACTTTAACGTGATTTTTCTCAGTTTGTGTTTTTTGATACATTAATTCATTAAAAATGCTACTCCTTCCACAATTATTTACCACTAGCTTCCATTTTACCTGTGTGTTATGCATAAAGCGGGTAAAAAAATTAAGGATCCATTTTGCTGTAAAACGAATACTATTTTTTAAAAAAAATCAAAATGTAGGAGATATTGGCCTTTTCGTTGAATCTTAGCATGCTTGTCAATATTTTATTTTTTTTCTCCAAAACTAATTAAGTTATTGTAAAATCGACCCCTAAAGTTGCTTAGAACATCCTTAAAAATATTACAAAAAATTTCAAGTAAAAAAATTAATAATTACAAAAGGTGCTGGATTTTGAAATTTTCCAAATTCTCTTAAAAAAATTTTAATTTTTCAATTGCGTGAATATTAAGTGAAAAATTTCATGTCGCATCTTTTTCTTGAATAGGAACAATATGTGAAAGGTTAAAATGTAATTTTTAAATATATATATAAAGAAAATTGTTCAAAGGGTACAAAGTTTAATGTGAAGCTATGCAATAAAAAAGAATATTTACTTTCTAAATTTCAGGAAAGAAATTTCACAATTATTGAAATCGAATGTACTTCTTTAACGGCTCTTAACTTCCTAAAATCGACTTTCAATATATGCCTATGAAGAATCGAAAAGATAGCAAAAAACGTAGTGCTTTCATTATGAGCTATGTATTTAATCTATATAAACCGTATTAGAAAGACTTTCGTTAGAATTCCTTTCTTCAATTTCCTTTTAATTCAGCTAAAACTTTCACTCAGACAAAGAGAGAGACTAGAACATACTAAATAATATCAAATGACATCTTATTTCGTAGGAAAATATCCCAATATTAGTTCTAAATTTCGGTTTAACTGTAATATCGAAAGCAAGACGTTTCAAAATAACTCTTATCTCTGTTTGAATCAGTAGACTTCTTTCAAGTATATTATCTATCGTATTCTATTCTATAATACTGTTTGATTTTTTAGCTTTTTGTGTTAGGATGTATAGACTCCGGACTTATTTAATATATATGTATAAATTCTGAGAGCACAGGAATTAAATGAGTATTTGTGTCTCATGTCTGCGCGAACTTATATTAATATTAGAAAATATTAATATATGATATTTGTATATGATATCCATATGATATTTGTATTGAGTTCAGGTCCTGTTTCTTAAAGTGTAAAATCAGTTATGAGCAAATGGAGCGTTATGAAACTATTTTTATGACTGTAGGAATGAATTTTAGTTCAGTAAGTGGGATTGTTAGCTGTTACTTTCATATTGTCATCGCTTATTAATAAACCAAGATAGTTTAAACTAACTAGTTTTTTTTTTCAATGTATAAACTTAAAAAGAGAATATGTCAGGAAAGATAGTTAAATTGGAAAACATCCTTTTGCATTAAAATAATTTAAACTTATTTTAACATTTAAAAAAAAATGCTGTTACTTTCAAAATGAAAAATGTAATTTGCCCATTATTTTGATTAATTTTCTATTGTTTATGCTATTGTTGTTTCATGATTACCTTATTTTTTCTAAAAAACACTTAAATACAAATAGGTAGGTATTTCTGAGTTATATCGTGGACCCATCAAATCAAAAGACTTCGCCAAATGCCATGATATGTAGCCAGTAGAGAAAACCGCTCTCTGACACTTTCGAACGCGATAGTAATAATGACCACCGCATTTGGCGCCATTCTTCGAATTGGCGACACCTTTTGATTTGCTGAAATGGATCGATGGTATAATACGAAAGCATCAAAATTAACCGTAGTTAAAGCTTAGATAAAATGCATGACATTAGTTACTTATAAATATTTCCTAGGATTTTTTTTGTTTCTTATTTGCTTAAAAATAACAATTTAAAATGGTTTAAATAAACAATTTATTTCATTTAAACATACTTAAAGTCAAATTACATTAAATAATGAGATATTTATAGCAGAAATTGTACAGTTGCATGTTTCTAAACAACTTCTAATATCATTTAAATTAAAATGCACCAATGAAATTTCTCAAATGTAATTTCCTGACAAAATGAGGCAATCAATTTAAACATTCTATAAATTTCCTTTTGAAGACTACGGAAACTTGAATTAAATGGGTTAATTTAATAAGATTTATCTGTATTTGATATTACCACCTGTCTTTTGCCTGAAAGTGTTTCAGTTCATTCTTAATTGTATTATAGTGGCTTATGCAGCTGCAAACGACAGTATTTATCTATCTAAATACAAATAGCAGTGTATTAGTATGGTAAATCACTTTTGTATACAAAATTTTGCATTACTCAAAACCATAACTTGTGTGTATGTGCACCTATGTTCTTTAAGTTATAATACAAATATAAAGGTATTGCATGCTTAGTATTTAATTTCTAGATGATAATTTAGCATTGTAAGTTACTTCTGTATTTTTAATTATTACTTCTAATATCTATTTACCTGACACTAAACTATGGAATAAAACAGCGTTTCTCAAACTGTGGAGCGTGCATCCCCTTGGGAGCGTGACAACTCTACGAGGGGGCTCGAGCATATTGAAAAGTCGAAAATAAAAGAAATAAAAAAATTTGTTAATTTACTGAAAGAAGACCAACAAAAAACATTCTGACGTACTACAAAGTAAAATACACATTGACACTGATATATTACACGGAAAATTTATCAGTGCTACACAATGTATTTCACAGTTAATTTAACAATATTAAGATACGAAAAATTTTAATAATTACAGTGACCCCATGGGGTTGTCAAATATAAAATTATTTGTGCAAAAATAAACTCTTATCTTGATAATTTGTATGGTTTATAATTGATCCCTTAACTGATCCCTTAAGTTTTGTGATTCGCTTCCCAATGCCCACGTTTTCTCCGTAGTCGTGCATATGGGATGTATTAGAAGGGGAGAAAAAGAATAATTAAGCTAATTCTCTGAAATGAGTCAATCCTTTGCAAACACTATCAAGGAAATTTTGTTGCATTCCAAAGTCTTCGGAATAATTTTATGAATGGAAGTGCACAGAAAAGATCGTATTTCGGAAAGACGTATATATATGTCCCGGGAAAATTAACGCTTTGACTGAGCGAGACGTTTACATAAGAGGTTAAAGTCGTATCGTAGTTTTATTATCAAAGTGTAGTATTATTAAATTCAATACAATGTTATTGTATGAAGGGGGCGCAATGAAAATTATGGTTAAATATTGGGTCGCGAATATTGAAACTTTGAGAAGAGCTGATATAAAAGTATATTGTTTGATTAAATTTCAAAAATAAATGCTTGAAGTACATGTTACATGCGATGAATCATTCATGAACATACGTCAATCAATACTCTAGTTTAATATAGTGGCTAATTTGATATTGTTATCACATAAACATTAATTATTTGCTATTACTTTTGAAATTATCAATTTGATATACTAAAAATTTAATGGTACTTTTAAACAGACTTAACAAAACGTTTTTATTTATTTGTTAACGTCATTGAATTTAATTTTTTATTTGTTGCAATTGTCTCTATTTTTCAATTCCTTCTATTAGCTCACACTCTCTATATATTTATTTATTTATCTTGCTGGAATTTTTAATCGTTAATAAAATACATTTTAAGGCGCTCAATTGAGCTAAAATTTTATATATATGGTTATATTTTGGATGACAATACAGTAATTCAATTATAATTAATAAAAATTAATTAATTAAAACTAATTATTAGAGGAATTACAAATACACCCACGTTGGCAAAATTTTTGGTGACTTGTGTCAAAACTTGAAAAGGATTTTTTCTCTTAAACTGAAATTTTCTATACACGATTGTTTTGAGTAACAATACGATATTTTAAATGTAATTAATTAAAATTAGTTGACTGAAATTAATTATTTAAAGAAATACAGATACAGCCCCGTTGGCGTTATTTTTAGCGACTTGGGTCAAAACTTTAAAAGATTATTTTTCTCACATTTTAAAGCATTCAATTGAACTGAAATTTAATATACAATATTGTTTTGGATGACAATACGATACTTTAATGATAATTAATGACAGTTAATTCATACTTAGTATTGTGATTCTGTCATATGTATGGACATATTTATGTTAATTATAACTATTTAATAAAAAGTAGCTAAGATAGGAATAGTTATAGATAGTTGATCTAAGTAGGAATAAACTGAATTTTTTTTTAATATTACTTGTTTTTGAACTATTCCTTAACAAAATTAGAATAGATTAAATTCTTGTTAAAATCAAAATAATGCAATAATGCTTCTATCGTTCAATACAGTAAATCTCTTTAAATTTTTCATTACATATTTAAAAGTAAAGGGACACAATTATAGAAAATTCTATAAAAACAAGAATTATACAGTTTTAAAAAAGAAGCCTTTAAGGAAGGAAATAATATATATATATATATATATATATATATATAAAGGGGACAATATTATTAACATTTTAATTATTACAACTCGATCAGAAATGGTAAGAACTAAATATTAAATTAAGTATAATTACTTAAGCTGTTGGTTTTTGGATTTTAATTATTTATAATTTTCCTAAAAATATTTCGTTTATTGTGCAATAATAAGAATAAATTACTTATGCAGAAATTAAGAGTAGAATCTATTAAGAAATATTACGAGAACAATTTATTAAGATGTGGTTAAGAAACTCTAAGAAGAATTTATTAAGAAATAATGAGTATCCATTACGAGAAGTGAAAAGAAAAAAATAAATTATTAGAAGAATAAAAGATTACACTGAAATCATTTTTTACACGGTAGATACGTTCTTTAGAAAAAATTACAAAAAAAAAGAAAAAAAAAAAAAGCGTGCAAAATAATACAGGCGGCACGTGTTAAATTTGAGGATGTGTTCGACCACCTGAAAAAAATTGCGAAAGACAATGCTTCTCAAACTTCCAGTGTTTGCGACCCAATATTCAATCACAATTCGCATCGCGCTCCCCTCCATACAATAGCGATCTATTAAATTTAGTAATACTATGATGTGTTAAACATACAATACGACTTAAACCTCTTAAACCCACAACGTATATAAGCGTCTCACTCGGCCACTGTGTTTATTGCTCTTGGACGTATATATACGTCTTTCCGAAGTTATATCTTTTCTGTGAATTGCTATCCATAAAATTTATTCCGAAGGCTTTAGAAAGCAATTAAATGACCTTGACAGTGTTTGCGAAGCATTCACTTATTTCAGAGGATTTGATTTTTTATTCCTTTTCTACCACCCAACCTCTTAATACACCATATACGCTTACTTACGTGCTAAACGAGGACATTGGAGAGCTAATTGCTTAATTTTTAATCATCAATTAAGAGATTAATTATAAAACATACAAATTATCAAGATAAATGTTAATGTTGACATAAAATTTTATATATGACTAATCCATAGGATCACTGGTAATTATTAAACTTGTCCTTAACTTAGTATTGTTAAGTTAATTATATAAAATAGATTGTGCACTACTGATGCATTTATAAGTGTATTATATTGTAAATGAGTATTTTATTTTTTTTATTATGTTAGAATGTATTTGTTTGTTTACTTTCAGTAAGTTAATAATTTTTAGAAGAATTTTTTTTCGACTTTTCAAGAGGTTCGCGCCCCCCTTGTAAGCTTATGACGCCCTTAGGGGGCGCGCCCTACAGTTTGAGAAACACTGGTGTAAGGGGAAAAAACTCTAAATATTTCTCCAAATAAAGCGCAAAAAAGTAATAATGAAGTCCCTGTTAAACATTTATAAAACAAAAACAATTTATTTTTATTACAAACAAGTAATATAAAAAAGTTTTTTCAGTTCCTACCTTGAATGGATGAATAGAAAGTATTTTATTTACGATTGAAAATTTGAATAAGACATATATATATATTTACTCTGGTGTTATTATAGTTATGCTATAATCTGCAGCTCTTATTAATTTTTATTTCCATTCTTTTTATTCTTTTGTTAAGTGCTACATTTCAGCCATTCTTTTGATTTAAATCTGTATTAGGGTATAGAATCTGGCAACAAATTAATGCTTGCACTCAGATTTAGCGCGAGCTTTGCATTTGTAAGTGCAATTTTTAGGTAAGTTACCTCTATCTTGTAATGGATTTATCCTATCCATTATTTCCTATTGGTTTTTGCTCAGTGTTATTTACAAAAAAAGGGGGAAGGTTGACTGGCCAAAAAACATGTTCAACCCCACTTTTATATAAATTATTTTTTATATAATAGCTGTCCTAAGTCAGTAATGTTCATAACACTGC
>BMAV01027380.1:492647-510097 GCA_019973955.1 Trichonephila inaurata madagascariensis | reverse complement strand
AGTAATGTTCATAACACTGCAGCATCCATTTTATATTTATAATCTCGATTACTCTTTTGTCCTTCATTGTGTGATTTTCCTGCTGCTTATGTGTTTGTCGAATGCTATTGTTTGGATATTATCTCTTGTTTGTAGAGAATTGGCCTATATATATATATATATATATATAGGGAGAGAGTAAACTAACAGTAGGAATTGAAAAAAGAGCCTGATTTGTCTGCATTGTTGCAACAATTCAAACCCGGTTTGGCTAGTTTGGCTGAAAAACAGGTTTTCGACGCCAACTTTTGTCTTTGTTTTAACAGTTACATTGTTACAACAATACAGACGAATCTAAGATGGCGTCAGAAACCGGTAAAAATGAAACCAACATGGCTGTATCTGTAATTCTTTGAATAATTAGTTTCAGTCAATTAATTTTAATTAATTATAATTCAATTATCGTACTTTTACCCAAAACAATAGTGTATAGAAAATTTCAGCTCAAATAAGCGCTTTAAAATGTGAGAAAGAAAACATTTTCAAGTTTTGTCTTAAGTCGTCAAAATGGTCGCTAAGTCACCAAAAACGATGCTAACGTGGCTGTATTTGTAATTCTTTGATTAATTAGTTTTAATCAATTAATATTTATTATTTATAATTAAATTATTGTATTGTCATCCAAAATAATCATGTATATAAAGTTTCATCTCAATTAAGTGCTTTAAAATGTATTTTTATTAACGATTGAAAATTACTCCAAGATAAATAAATAAATAAATATATAGAGAGTGTGAGCTAATAGTGTAGGAATTGAAAAAAAAATTAAAATTAGTGTACCGTAAAAATTTAAACTATAAGTAACAAAAACATAAAAACTCAAATTGAGCTCATGCACGCAACTAATAACAAACAGTTATTCATCGCTCCTTGATAATAAGCGTGCACGTTTATTACGAACTGGGTCAAAAACGCTGTCATCAGTTGATATGTCTAGCTCATTTGCCGGCTTACATTCAAATAAAGAATTTCAATCGTGTTAGAACAAAAAATTCGTGAAAAAAAGTATATTGTGTGGGGTAAATTGTATTTCAAATGTGTGTAAGAAATTCGGGCTAGAAGAAAAAACATTCATGTAAAATAATGTACTGGAGAACCATTTTTTTTCACAATCGTGTAGAAAAAAAGATTTTGGCGTATAATAATTCAGTTATAGAACATATAAGCATAATCGGTTGTCAAGAATTTAAATTCATTTATTATACTCCTGTTTTGTGACATTTGTAAGATTGAATCTTGCATCATTCAACAAATGGTGAACAGTATATGGCAAATGTGAATTCAAATCAAGCCAATATTTTACTCTAGCAAAATAGAATGGATGTTATCTGGCAACAGCATGTTATACGTAGATATGAGATCCCTCTAGCTTCAGAGATAGTTCCTGATCAAAGATACTCTGCCCAATGGCCTCCTATATGCATGTTAAAGACTGCTCTGGTTATATTCTGATTAACCATTTTGACTCAATCAACCGTGACTCGAGGCAAAGGCTTTACATAATGTCTCTGCCTCAAGAATTACAATAATGGCGTTGACGCTTCAGTGACAGATAGAGAAGTCACGAATTTATTTTGTAGATAAAGATATTTCGGCTAATAAATCTTGCGGTAACACATTTACCTTGTACTGATTCAGAGTAGTTAAAATCAGAAGCTTGGTGTATTCTACGAATCGAGTATTTAAAAGCTATTGGTTTTTACTCAGTTCGGCATTTAATTTATTCACAAAAAATGTGCCATTTCTGTGTTTACAAATTTTTAATATTTTGTCTATCACATTATCAAAACAAATAAGTGAAAAAAAAACCATATTTATCGCTTAAATTTTCTCAAAAATTTAAAATGTAACTCAGAACCCTCACCACGAAAGGAATACATGTTTCTCCTCTTCTCATAATATATATATATATGTATATCATTTTAATGGAAGATATGTTAAATCTATTACGTAAAAAGTACATAAGTCAGTGGGAAAAAATAGTAATTAATCAAAATATAATAAGTACTGAAAATGAAATACATATATCTCATTAACAACGCGAAAAATGAACGCATCTTTTATAAAACACGTTACTTACATGGATGCGATACATTAATCGTTAATAAATTAAGATTAGAAAAGTGTGTTATATACACATATTATATGTATTATCATACATTTATTATTTAAGGTATCCGACTACGTTCGGAACCGTGATTTTGCAAAAGCTCATAAATGGATAATTTTCATGATATTTAGTGTCACTTAGATTAGAATACATGTATACATTTGTTTTAAGGACATTTTGACAAAAAAAATTATTTAAATACAATATTTCGTCAAAAAATTAACTTGGAATAACCTTTTTTTCAAAATGTTCTCCTTTTGTGAAAAATACTTCTATTATAATAATATTTTGCCTGTATATAGCTCAGACCTTTGTACAGAGGCTCAACTATGATTTTTTGAAAAATTCACATTATTTTCAGAGTGGCAACCAATTAAAATAATGATCGGCGTTTTTTTCTAAAAATTGTTCCCCTCTGTTGTCGTAAAATATGGATAAATCCACTTCTAAGTTATATATTTCAAAAATTCTAGTTGAGTCTCTGTAGAGAGGTTTGAGCTATATACAGGCAAAATATTATTATAATAGAAGCATTTTTCACAAAAGGAGAACATTTTGAAAAACATTTATTCTAAGTTAATTTTTTGCCAAAATATTGTATTTAAATAATATTTTTTCGTCAAAATGTCCTTAAAACAATTGTATACATGTATTCTAATCTAAGTGACACAAATAATCATGAAAATTATCCATTTATACGCTTTTGCAAAATCACGGTTCCGAACGTAGTCGGATACCTTAAATTACAATTTTTCATTTATATGATTTATTTTAAATTAATACAGCACTAAGTGACTTGTGGGATTCAACGTCTGTCACAATAATTTTAAACCAATGTGGGGAGATGAGGACAACATCTCAATCAGCTCTGCATTCTCTAAACTTCCATTCCATTTCAAATGCAGAATTTAAGTCTCTTCAGTATAAATGTGCACTCACGGCTTTACATAGAATGACTTAAGCGATACCCAAACTTGATTTTACGATTTGATAGTATTAACGTCCTGCTCGAGCTCTTGACATACTTACCAAACTTGGCTTCCACACCCGAAACATTTATTAACAACTGAGATTATAGGATTAAACATAGTCCAGCTAACTTATTCCTTTATTTCTCAATACCACTGTGTTCTTGCAAGAAAGAGAAAACAGTGCTACACGCACGCACGCACACACGCACGCACATACACGCACGCACACGCACGCACACACACACACAGTTTTAAATAAGTACCTTTGAAAGCTTTATATTACCTTTTATAGAATTCATTATTTTCTTTACAAATCTTATAAATTACAATCAGATAACTCAACGAGCATTACATCAGCGCTTTAGTTTTAATTCTTTCAATGCAAGATTAATATAAAAGACATTTTTTTTTACTAATCTTGAAAAAAACATTGTAAATCCAACATTATGTTTTAAAACATTTCGACCCATTGAGACCAAGTCTTTGTCAAAAGTTGTCTCCCAGCGATTTGAGAGACCCGATTCCTCAAAAAACATCAATGCTTTTGGCAGAAACATTTATATGCCATATATCACTTGAAAACATTATTTATAATAAAAGCAGTTTACTGCTAAAAACATTAAATTCTCATAGCAATTCATCAAAATATTCAACTTGACTAAATATATGTTGATGGAACTTGTATTTCTAGATATAAATATTTTATATTTTATTTCATCCATAGATGCGTAGAAATTTCGTAACTTTACACCAGCTGTTTTCAGTAAGAAATCAAAAATTGTTAACATGTTACTGTTTTAAGCAAAATAGATGCTTGCCAATTTTAGCTTTTGTGTATGTAGGCTTATGTGAATATTCGATATGTTTTATTAGTTTTATTCTAAAAAAATAAACAAATATGCATTTATCATTTTTTCTATTATATATACATGTATTTATATATGAGTTCTTTAAAATGTAATACATGATTAAGAATAGTGTATGTAAAATATGTTGTATTTCAAATATATTGTCAGCCGATTTTTGATATGTTATATTTCCAAAAAATAATAAAAATTATTCACTGTTTATTTTAATCATTTTTTATGTATTTGTGCCATATAGTTAAAAATGAGATATTTATATGTTAGTGCTAAAAGTTTTTAAAATATGTAAATTTTAGAACTTTATAAAATTTCAAGAGCTTACATGAATTACTATAAGAAAAGAGTATGAATTATATAAATATGAAAATAAGAATTATATTACCAAGTAAGTTAAGTACCTATTTCATAATATGTTTAATGTATGTTCAGAGCTTAAAATCTACATTGGAGAGTCTCATTTTTAGCATTGTATAGAAAATAAAAGCTACTAAAATAAATTCCATAGCTCTGTTTAAATCTTATGATACGGAATAATTTCTTATATAATATTCATTGATATTAACTATTAAATTTAAAATATAAAATAATAAATAAAATCGAGCAATGTATATTTTTCATTTTAAAGAGAAATTGGTAATATATAATCAAATTCATAAAATATTTTACCTTTAATTAAAGCATTTTTTATAATTTTTAGTATATCATTTTGATAGATGGAAACATTTCAGTTCAGCAAACATTTTTATATTAATTATGTGAAAGAAGTTTGCCCAAATTCCGTTGATTTTAGTTTTACATTTTTTATACGAGGAGGCTTATTTTTGTTTCGAAAATCATTTATTTTACAACAAAAATCAATCAGGTAATTTATTTTTAAAATAAGTATTTGTATATAAAACACTACAAAACAATTAATTTTTTCTGTTACTTAATAAGTAAGGTAACAATTTGTTTAATCTTTTAATATCCCAAAACAGGAAAACTGTCAAAAATAATAATTTATTTTGTAGAAATAAAATTAAAGTTTTAAAATTCAAACTCTTGTAGTTTACTAAATTGTATAAAGGACAATAAAATAAATTTTAAAATTATCTCTTTGAATTATACTTATACTAATTACAGTATCCAGATTTTATGATACGTTTGAATATATCATTCTACGTTCAATTTTTTTATTTTTTTGCCATACAGAGGATTTTATTTCTCATTTAGATATAAATTACTAGGAATTTACCGTAAAATCCAGGGTATATAACTTTCAAAATGAAGTTTTTAATGTTTAAGTATACTCATCCTATAGTGCCCACCATCTTTTTTTCGAAGAAACCTATAATGTTTGTTTGCAATGCTCTTATGTTTTGAAGTCCTTTACTCTAAGTATTATCCCTAGCTTTTAAAAAAATAGTATACTTCTATAACTAAAATTCTTCAAGTTCGTAAGAAATAGTATTTCTTTAAAATAAACAGTATTTCGATCTATGTAGAAGTAATTTTTTCTGCTTATCTCTCTTTTTTATTTCTAAAACTATCTTTTTTATACCCAGCGTATAATGCACCCCTCTGAATTTCGATCTTATTTTTTTGCTTATTTCGATCTTATTATTTATGTTGTGTTGTTTTTGTGTAAATTGTGCGCTAAACGCCAGGTTTTACGTTAAATTTTTTTCGATGCATTTATTTTGAGCGTAGGACTAAAGTTTCTACAGTACAGTAGTTAAGTTGAAAATATCTGATTGAAAATGTATGATCCTTGATAATGACTTCTCATTAGTTTTTTTTTTTCCTAATTTTTCCTAAGTACTGAAAAAAGGCTTTTCTAAATGAATAAAAACTATATATGTACAATATTACCTTAAACAGTTAAGTTTGCTATACCATTTTAATTTGAATTATTTCTTAAGACAGTTGACTATTCGACTTTTTTTCTGTTTTCTACTTTCATTTGAAAAAATTTAAACTGATCATACAAAGCAAGTTAACTGTCAACTTTATTAAACTGACAAGACAGTGAGAAGGAAATTTATTGTAATAAATTCTACATAACACCTCTGTTTCTTGGGTGAAGTATTACAAAAATCAGATTTCATTTTATTCCACTTTTACACTCTACTAACGCTTCCAACAGTAAACGTAAGATAATTTGGAATACGTTTCATTGTTATAAGATTTCAAATGAATTGAGAGAGAGAGAAAGAGAGAGAGAGAGAGAATTGCATTAATTTCATACAAAATTATTATCTTAAATAGAAATTTTAAATCTGATGTTTTTAAAATGTGAATGCAAGGTTATTTTCTAAAAGCAAAAAGGCTTTGATGTCTAAAATTTAAAGCTAATTTTAAGTAAAAATTGTATAATTATTTGTTTACCTAAATACAGAAATATTTATTCAATTGATAATTAAAAAAATTGTTTCTTAAAATACCATTTAATGAAAATCATCAAAATTGTCCATTTTGCTCAGTTGAAAGTTATTTAAAAATTATTTATCTTAGAAATATCACTTTCCACATACGATGAAATTTCTGTGTTATTCAAACATTACTTATTTTTAAAAATATTCATTATTTTACCTTCGGTGAACTAATACTGATTCATAAATTTTAATTTAAAATATTAATTGTCGTTAAGTCAGCGATGAAATTAAATAATGTCTTTAGTTTTCAGTAGGAATAAATGTCTGTTTTGATAATTTATTTTCAATTTGCTAGTGTAGTTTAAGTAGGTATATTAAAGGAAAGAAAAGAAAAAAACTATAACTCATTTAAACTTACGATATACGAATGAAATTTGCTTTGTCCACTCAAAAGCTGCGAATACTTAAATAACTAAATAGAAATAAGAATGTGTGTCTTCCCTTTTTTTTAAAAAATAAAATGACATTATAAATTTCAAGAAAAAAATTACGTGCAATTAAATATTTATGATACAAAATTATTCCAAATATTATGATTGAAATCGAAACTATCAGGAAGTTAAATACTGATTCATTTATTAGAATATTTTTCCAATTTTTCTACTTCTTTAAAAAAAAAATTTATCGTAAAAGTACGCAGCCAAGTTATCGATCAATCGCCAAATGTTGCAGTCTTCCGGAGCGCGGCGCACATTCCGGGATTTTAGAGCCAGGATCAGTTCCGCAGATTCCTTCAGCAAGGGCAGTAGTTAGCTTTAAGGCTCTACAGGTAGTCACGGGCAAATAAAAAAAATTATAAGGCCCTATTTATATAGTAGAAATATTTCTTTCCCTTTTTTCTTGTCGGTTTTTACCGATATTCCTTTATAAAAATCCCTTTTTTCAATTTTTTCCGGGCAATATTTGTCCCTTTCGTAATCTTAATCTTCAGTAACCTGTAGGATCGTGTAAAGAGTTTTCGGTTCTGGAACGAACAAGCGCATACGCAAGTATTCATTCCCCCTTTCCTTCCTCCCCCTTGTGAGTTTAACACAATTTTCAGGTGGTGGCGTTGGTGCGGGTCCTTAGAATTTCCCAGGATTTTGGTATCTGGCAAAATGGTGAATGAGTCCCAAAGTCAGCTTCTGTTTGCCCAATTTGTGGGATTTTTTTTGTCCCATAGTTTGCTGTAATTGTGCAGCCATGACTTGAAGGAAAACAAAGCGTCAGAAAGAATCGCGATTTAGTTGTTGTTTTAGAGTTTTTTGTTTGGAACTCTTCAACCAAAGAGATAGAAATCGTTTTTTCCATAGCACCTGCTGTTACGAATCATGAGATTTAATGAAATTCAACTGTTGCATCTTGCTGAAAAAGCATTGCATGACAATTGCAAGCGAGGTTACCTGTTCAAGCGCACCTCAGACAATAACAAATGGCAGTTGAGGTGGTTCGTCTTGTACCAGAACTTGCTTTTCTACTACGAAAATGAACAGTCTACAAGGCCATCAGGGGCGATATTTTTGGAAGGATGCTACTGCGAAAGACTCATCACGCCTAGTTCTGGGAAGTCAAGTGCTTCGAACCAGGTAAAGCCTTAACCTTTTTTATTTATTTGTCCGTCTTTTTATTTCTATGTTGGTGTTTTATTAGTTTTGACTCTTTTTGTATATATATATAAATAGATTTCATACTTTTTTCTACATTTTGTAAAATAAAGATTTTATAATAATAATACTACTAATTTTATTATTAAAAATATTTTAATATTTTTTGAATATGTATTTTATTGTTCAAATTATTTTTAAAAAATATTTTTATGGTCTGAAAAATGATATTTTATAATAAAAGTTTTAAAGTTTAATATTTTACTCATTAAAATGATTTGAATGCAAAGAAAAAATAATGTAAAAATAAATTTGTTTCATACAAAAATGTTAAAAAAACTATTAAAAGGATATAGTACAATTTAATTATTTATAATATCATTATTGGTACACGACGCGTTAAATTAAAATTAAAAAAAAAAGTGTTTAGTTATAGATATTTGCAATATATCATAATGCTGCTTTTTTAAATTTTTTTCAAAATGTGAGAATGAAAAACAAAAGATTTTGGGAGCACTTAAAAAGATAAAATAATATAAAATTAAAATAATAGGTTCTATGACAATACAACAAACATACGCGTGCCAATATAATCCTACAATAAGTGATTAGTACACTTTTAAAAGGGTTGTTTAATCAGAAACTATGAAATTCTTCAAAATAATTTACAAAATATTTTCAATTTTCAAATTAAATATTTCTTTGCTAAAAACGTTTAACTCGTCATCATTTGATTTACTAACTATTGCATTATTTTTCAATGATAGTTAATAATTTGTTGCCGATTGTAAAAGAATGGATTTTGAAAGAAAAAGCTTTAAAATTCTTTATTATAATTGTGTAGATTCCTATATATAATATTTTAATCTTCACAGTATAATTGCACTAGCCATAAATATACTTTTATACATAAAACTTTGAAAATAACAGTTCTTTAAAATAGTTTTTAAAATTTTTACATTTAAAAGCAAAAAATTCATAATGAAAATAAACTTTGAAATTACATTCGTAGCTGAAATATCAATAACTTCTTTCTAAATGGCTTATCAAAATCTAATTAATTACCAACGTAAGAGGATTCATTGTCAAATAATTTAAAAAATCTGATTAGAAGTAATCTCTTTGAAAGTGATTCTTAATTATGTATGATCAAAGAAGATTTCAAGGAGCACCGTTAAAGAAGATGCAGATCCGATAAAGGTAAGTGGTGCTTGATAAAATTTCTGATTTTTTTTCAGGATTTTATGGAAGCAGTTTTTTTTAGGGAGTGCATCAAATGCGAATACATTTATTTTTAAAATTGATGCTTAACTATCCTTACTTATGAGTGCAAGTTCATGCTTTTAAAAACTATTGAAACTGTCGATTGCAAGTTGGATCCATTCTTAAAGAATAAAACACAGATAAAATTTCTTTAATAGCTTAAAAATATTTATACTATGAAAGATATTCAATAAACAATACCTTTTATAAAATAATAAAATAATTGATTATTAGGTATTACAAATGCTAAAATAATTTGGCAAAATGTCAGTTCATTTAAAAACTTTTACACACGTTCAGTTCATTATAATATGCATAATCACAAAAAGATTAAAGAACTTTTATTTTTTATTTTACGTATTATTTCATTGAATATATTATAATAAAAAAATTCAAAAAAAAAAGAAAGAAAAGAAAAGAAAAAAAATGTAAATAATAACTGTCTCTACGCTTTTTTAAACTAAAATATAAACATTTCTTTAATATACTTATTAACAGATTAATTTCCTCTGAATCACATTTGAATTATGAGAAAATTTTAAGGAAAGTATCGATGGATAGAATGGAATAGAGAGATTTAAAAAATTCTATAATAATGAAATCTCCTGAGATCTAATTGCTAATTAAGTGGGAAAAAATTACATAATAATACAGAAATGAAGCCGAAATTCCTCCGATAAAACAATTATATACATACGAGATAATAGATTTTTTTGAAGGGAAAGTTAGAATCATTCAAACAATGCTCAATAAATTTTAAGTATAACCAATTTATATTTTAAATAAAAATAAGTATTATATTTTGTTTTAAAAATTACAAATTACGTGTAAATTAAATTTTTTTGTAAAACTAAAAAAGAAAAAAATTCAAATTTACTCCAACAACAATTTCAGTTTAGCTCTAATATTTATTTTGAAATTAATAATTTAAATTTTTTTAAATACTGTTCAAAATTTTTTAAATTTAACAATTTGTGGATAAAAATATTATCTAGATTAAATAATGAGGTATTGGCTTTATTATTAATATAAATGAAATTTATTTACAAATAAACTTTTTAAATTATATGTCAATTTACTATCAAAAAATTTATATCTTCTTTTTTTTACTAGAGCAAACCTTAGAATCTTCTAAAACTTGTATACGGTTTTCGCTAATTTTTGAAAAATATTTTTTACTCATTTTCAATCATTATTGACCGATTTAGAAAGGGAAAATAATTTTTGTCAACATCTCTCAAATGCGGTTAAATTATTTTAATCCCTTTTAAAAGTAGAATCTTTTTCTATAAAATAAATTTAAATACTTCCTTTTTTTATTAATACTATATCGTTTTAAGATATTAATTCATTTCATTTCCTGTAATAATTCTGTAATAGGAATCTAGCATGCTAATTAGATTCATTTTCAATGACTGTAAATATTTCATTTTTTTATATTGAAACAAATATTTTTAAAAAATATTACTTAAATCATTTTTTATATATACCGTTGACCACTTGTTTCTAAATTTGGCTACATATAAAAATTTGGAAACATAAAAAATTGATTTATTTCAATAATTGTATAGAAATAATTTTTTTCTTCTAAAGCTCTTCTGTAAAAGAAAACAAAATTTAGATTTTAATTCAATGATGTCTGAAATTTCACTTAAAAAAATTAAATTACTGGGAACTAAGAAATGAATATTTATTAAAATTCTTTTGAATTGTTTTATAATTTGAAAACTACATTTCTTAAGTTAATTTTCTTTTAAAATTATTTGAACTTTAAATGACGCAGTGTTCAATTATTACTGAGAAAAAGCAGAGAATTGTATAAAAAAATTATGCAATTTGATTAAGTTCAATATTTTAAAATATAAGTATCAAAAATATTTCAAAATATTAGAAATTAAAGAAATCAAAATATGTTAGAACTTAAATTAAAATAATTTTACTTCATTAAAACTATCCACACTTTATATTTAATTAAAACATCATATCTACATGTAATAAATACAAAAAAAAGTTATCAATTCTAAAGAAAAAATTTAAAAAATTCTAATTAAAAAAGTTAAAATTTTTCTTATACGAAGATATCTAAAGAAGAATTAAGATAATTCATCTGCGTTACATTAATAAACTTTCTTTTTAATTCCCTGAAATATTATTTTAATTACACGAAAGTATCAGCTAAAATAAATATAAAATTATTAGTATTGTTCATAGTTATTTAAATAATTTTCTTTCAAATCGTTGAAAATTATTTAAAATTTCACATACATAAGATAAGCAAATAATATAAAAATGACTAACAAATTAACAAATATTAATATCTCCAATTTCACAAATTTAATTATGAATGCTCAAAAAATGGAAAACGACTCATAATGAATAATCTATGCTACTTCGCATATTGGATATACAGTCAATAATTACCCATAATAATATCCATGTCGATATGAATTAGTATTGAAGGACGATTCTCATAAATTATAAGCATCTACTTTTAAATATATACTTTATGATAGTAATGGTTACATTAAAATATAAAAAACAAAACGAAAATCAGCAAATACAACGTCTTGAGTTTGATCTGAATTTTAAAAAATAGAAAACAGTTAAAAATAGATTCTATGATTTGAAAAATATAAAAACATGACTGATAAAATTGAGCATTTATTTCAAATAACAAGTTATATTTTTGTCTAAATCATTAAATTGAATTTTAATCAACACGGTGAGGGATATTTTTCAATAATATATAATTTGTTTAGTACTCTAAAAGGTATTATCCCAGTGAGACATGATTAAAAAAATAAGGAAACTTATTACGAAAGGGAATCAAACGTGTCTAGACTAATGAAGATTGAAAATGTATTGCACAAATCACTTAAACGAGATGATACGAGATTGATCACTCAATAAAACGAGAATGATAATTTAAGATAAAATTTAAGCTTCGCTTTTTGTGAGATCATATTGAATTCTCTTCTAAATATGCAGTTTTATGAGTGAAAATAAAATTGTCTGAAAGATATAATTAATTGTATCGTAATATTAATATTATCGTAATAATTAATAAGAGTATACATGGATAATTTTTAAAGTCCAAAAATCAATCAGGTTAAATTTTTTTAAAATTATTTTTATGTATTTAATATAATACACATGATAATCCCTGTTAATCTGAATTGCATCAAAAATCCTATGGAATAATGTGTTAAAATAAAGAACAAATAGCGTTGTATTAAAACAATTATAATCTACTAATTATTTATCCCTAAGCTTTAATTAATAAAAAATGATAGCAAAAGTCAAGGAAATTAAATATATAATTACTCTTAATTATCAATTTAGGAAATTACAAAGGTTTAGAGCTGCTAAGCATATGCTTTTAATACTCGATAAAAAATATAAATAGGCAAACTGCTTTTTAATAAATGTTTCTCAAGTACTTCTGCTGAGTCTTTTTTTCCCTTAAATATTTGAAAAGCAAATTCTTGAAAACATTTCTTGTTATCGTAATATTTAAATATATCATTCAAACTAATTCCTTTAAGATAACCAATAAAACTAATTCAAATTGAAATTTAAAAAAATGTATATGTATAAATTTTCATCTCGAAAGGATGTCAGATTTTTGAAATAACTTACTGAATATTTTATGTGAAAGAAAAAATATCAATTTAAAACTTTTAAAGGGTGATTAATTAACTATCACTCTAAATTTCTACATAAATGGCAAAAGTAATAATAGAATGTTATCTTCAGAAACACAAGTTTAATAATTAAATTATTATTACTATCAAATCAAATCGAAAAATGTATATAAGAAATATTTTAAAATATAAGTAATGTGATTTGTTTTCATTTTTTTAATATTCTAAATTGCTTTGTGATATTTTATGCTAAAGAAACATGCATAATTTACAATAAATCTGAGAAAAAATTTCATTTCTTTCTGAATGTATTAAGCTGCATTTATATAAACAAATTAAAATGATGAGGTTCCAAGATTTTCTAATTAACTGAAAGTAAACTTATGTTGTACAAATCAATCAGAAGTATTTTGACATTGTATTAAAAAGCTATCGATCTATACATACATTTATACATAATTTTAAAATTGCTGTATCTGTTTTTTAAAATTCCAATTCCAATATCTATTTCTTAAGTTTCAACTACCTTTGGCGTTTTATTGATTCCTGTCTCTGAGTACATAATAAGCAATAATATATATATAATTAATTATTCTCTACTACAGAGACCGAAACCATTAGAACACTAAAGCTAATTGAAACTTAAGCAACAGATATTGGCATTTAAAAAAAATTATGGATGCTGCAGTATTATAAACATTGCTGACTTAGAACAGCTCTTATAAAAAAAATAAACAAAAAGGGGGGGGGATAATAAGTTTTGAGTCTAGTCAATCTTCCTCTTTTCTGTTTGCAATACTGAGCAAAGTCTTATTGAAAATAATTGAAGTTCTAAATCCATTACAAGAAAAAGATAATTTACCTAAAACTTCATTAAAAAATGCATAGCTCGCGCTGAATCTGTAAACAATAAGCAAGTAATTGTTGATTACATTTACACTTGTAATTTAGATGTCAATAAAAAAATAGACATTCTTAGATATTTTCTTTTACATTTTTTTTGAGGAGGATAGTTTCATAATACCATCTAAATTTTTTATAATTGAAAATAAAATAAAAATAATGTGTGAATTTGATGCATTGTTTCTCATTTAAAAAATAATAAATGGATATTTTATATGCCAGAATTGTTAAACCATTGACCTTCAATTAAATTCTCCTTAATCTTTATTTCCTTCTTTAAATTAATATTTATCATATTTTCTGAAAATGTAGTTATTAAATTTTTCTTCTAATAAAATAAAAATCTTTTATTACAATTATTTCAATTTTTTTTCTTTTTCTCCTTTTGAGCAATAGTTTTAAATAGCACAATTGATATTTTACTTCATTTAACTGAAAATCAAATGATGTCATTTCACAAAATATTTGCATTTACTATCAAACTGATAAACTTACTGATAACAATTTTTATAACAGCTTGATGAAAATTATATAAATATATTCTGGAATATCTGAAAACACCATTTATATTTATTAATGATGTGTTTTTGACATATATACATATTTATTTAAAAAATACCTATATATCTTATCAATGCGTACAAAATTCAAAATTTGTCTATTAAGATTATTATAATCGAAAGTCCAATTTCAGAATATTTACACACAAAAAAAAAAAAAAAGAAAAAAAAAACACCTTCTGTTGAATAAATATATTTAAAACAGGAATCCAAAAAGAAAACTTAAGATTATACATTAGATAACTCCTTCAATTCTCTTTTAGTAACTTTTATTTGATATTAAACAGTAGTAAAACGAAAGGAATCCTTTTTTAATAAATTGTTTAAAGAGTTTCCATTCATACCCAAGTTTCAGACTTGGAAAATTAATTGAAGTGCTTCGATTTCAGTAATTAGGTATTCAGTGTAAGTGCACTCTAATGTAAAATTTCGACTTTTTTTCGAAGGAAAAAACCCAATTACATGAACGAGAAGAACCGTTACAAAAAAGGAAATAAAACAATAAGAATCAAAATTCTTTTTACTTATCTTTTGTTATCGAAATTTCAGTCTTTCTTTTTTTTTCAATTCCCGCCAAAGGGGAATGAAGCCTATTTTTTCCCATAGTTTTAAATTTTGAATAGTGGATTACATTACCGTTACCATTTCTTTATTTTTCTCTCTCTCTGTGATTCCCATTTCTTATAAAAAAATTTTATTTTGAAAAAAAAAAAGAATTCGAATTTGTGTTTTAGAAGAGATGTTCCTTCGGATAGGGTTGTCGGAAGCATGTAATAGAAAAATAACAAAAGAAATCATTTTGTATAATGATTTAAAAAGGAATAAATATTTTATCATTCGAGTCTTGGGCAGAGTTTTATAAAGGGATTTTTTGGAATCTATTGTGAATACTTTTATTTTTTGTCAATGTGGTCCCGATAAAATACAAAATTGCATCTGAAAAATTTATTTCTCAAGATACAACTTTATCTATAAAAGAACAACAAACAAGGATTCCTTTTATATTTTATGCATATAAAAATTTTTTGATTTAAGTAAACGAATAACTTATGCTTTTATATTTATTCACTCTAGAAATAGATAGAAATCTTAGTTTAAATTTTTTGAAATATATTTAATTTTGTTTATAAATTGGTTAGAACTGACAGATAGAAATTTTATTTGTAAAACTAGGCATACCGCTCTTTTGTTCTAGAATTTTAAGACATATTCTACAGCACATTTCATTTTTTAAACAGCTTTTATTAGCAGGATAAAAACTGTGGATATTTAAATAAAGATTTTTTAATTAAATATTAAATAAAACATAGAAATATGCTCCGTTGAAAATCCTTCATTCTAATAGCGGTTCTTCTCATTGATATTTTAAAATTCTAAGCAGATATTTTTTTTTCACCATTGTATACAATTGTTATCAGTGAAATATAATGCAATTTTAATATAGTTTTTATCCTCTTATAAATATGAAGGTATACATATTAATAATAAAAATAAGAAAAAGAAAAAAATTATGGAAAAATTAAATATTCTACAAAGCAAAGATGCTCTCAAATTCTCAAACCAAAAACCATGAACAAATACTGGGATATGAAAAAAAAATAAATAAATTGACCTAAATGGGAATACTCTTATGTTTTCTAAAGCAATCACCAATTTAGGACAGTGAAATAGGATTCAGCCTGCTTCACAGGATCCTAACCTTTTCCCTTCATTAAAAAATTTATACATAATTGTGTAAGGAAAATCTACATATATATATATTTCGAAATTTAACACTTGGGCTTCGCGTCAGACTGACTACCTGAGTAGAACATTCTCTTATGCGCCTAAGGGCCAAGGTCATGTACGTATACTGAGACGGGCACAAAAGGCCTTGGTCCTCATGGACTTTTGCGCCACTGAGTTATATATATATGTTATTGTGGATGTCCAAAATTGGAGAATGTCGACTTTCACCGGTGAATGTCTACTCACACCAAATACGTCGGTGAAAGATCGAATATTGTATTACAATCTTGTACATTCGGACTTTCACCGCCGACGTATGTCGACAATCACAAATATGCTCTGGTCGAGGTCGAAAAGAGAAGAGCCGACAAAGAGGATACTGGCTGTTTCCTACCAAATCTTTTGTTCTACTGAGAGTCAATCAGCTTTGTCAGTCTTATGCAAGGTTTGATGGTGCGAACAACGTTTTCTTAATTTTTGTTCTGATGCCGTAATTTATACTGAATGGATACAACAGTGAATCGAGATCATTTTTTTGAAAAGTTAAATGCATTGATTGCAGGTAAACGAGAAGACAATTGCTTTTATTTTTCAAATGAAAAATACTCTAAAATACTTTCTGAAGTGATTTCTTCTAAAACTAAATGCAACACTTCTTTGGATTACATATTAAAACGTTTTGACATTTTAAAAATTAATGTTGAAGAGAAGTTAATTGTACCATTAAAACCAGGAGAAACGAATATACAGTATTATGTTACCAATGACGAATTGTTCAGTGTGCTATATGAAACTCACATTAGAACAGGCCTCGGAGGAAGAACACGTATATTTAAAGAGTTTCAAATTAAATACAAAAATATTACATATGAGGTTGTAATGTCGTATTTAGATTTATGCAAACAGTGTCAAATGAAACACAGTGCCCCTAAGAAAGGTGTTGTTGTGAAACCAATGATCAGTTCTGAGTTAAACTCAAGATATCAAGTTGATCTCATAGATCTGCAGTTAAACAGAGAGGGCGAATATAAGTTCATAATGGTGTATCAAGATCATTTAACTAAATTTGTACAGCTACAACCTTTAAAAACTAAGAGAGCTGAAGAAGTAGCGTATCACGTTCTTTCAATATTTTTAACATTAGGTGCTACAGCAATGTTGCAATCAGATAATGTTAGAGAATTCAGTAATCAAGTCATATCCGAAATATGCACTATGTGGAAGATTTTAAGATAGTTCATGAAAAGACTCGTCACACTCAAACAGAAGGCTCAGTTGAAAGTGCCAATCAGGGTATACAGAATATGTTAACTGCATGGATGAAAGATAACTATACAAATAAATGATCAGAAGGCTTACCCTTTGTTCA
>BMAV01027380.1:470556-487647 GCA_019973955.1 Trichonephila inaurata madagascariensis | reverse complement strand
TGGCCAATTTTGATTAAAAAAACACATGTTTTATTTTATATTTTATTTTATTGAATAGAACAACCTTTTGGATTTATAAAACATACATTATTTTGTTTCTGCGTTACTTATAAACAGAAGTGGTGTTATAATAAATTACATTAAAATTAGAAAGACTGGATGTGGTACTTATTCTATCAGAAGTGTTCATTTATATTGTACAAAATCTATCCTGATGAGTCTGATAACTCAAAATATGTTATAAATGTGTTTCTGTGAAACTTTATGGACTTGATATTTACAGTATTTTCTAGGGAATGTACTAAAATAATTATTACTGCATGAATTCCTTTTCAGTTATGGCCTGAAATTTCAATAACAGCCTCATAATTAGGTCACATTTCTTATAATATTTATTCGATTAGTTTTAATAGTTTTATATCCTAATATAACAATCAAACTTTAGTACAATCGTTACCTAATTGTATGCGGTTTATTCTAGTAATGCTTTTATTGCTATAAGTTTTTACTTTTTTTCTCTAACTTCTTTAAATTCTTTTAGAATAATTGCAAATATTTCATTTATAGGCATGATTTTCGTAAAATTTAGATCGTTTATTTTTAATATCGTTGTGGTTAATTATTAATATTTAAGGGTATTGATCTCTAAAAAGTATTTACAATATGTCTTTACATGCTATTTTTAAAACTATTCTGAGCATGTTCGAATATTTTAGAACAATTTGAAATATTATGTTAAAAAACTATGAACAAATATTAATCATCATAAGTATAAAAATTATGAATAATAGTTATCAGTAATAAGTATGAATTAATACTAATACATATAAAAATTATTATACGTATTATTTTAAATATTTCTTAATTATTGTAAAATTAGTAGCAGTAAAAAACAATGAATACTTGAACTTTAACTCCTAACTATCATTTAAATGTTTTATACACAGTAATAAATTTTGGTTAATTTGCTATCATTCTACAAACATGTTAAGAATATATTTAAACTAGAATACGTGAGATTGTTAAAAATTTAGGCTTATAAAATAGATTTTAGACAAAAAAGAATGATATGTAGTTTATTCATTACCAATAAATAGTACATCGAAAAGGTGGTATTGGATAACATATAATACTACTGTGCTTGATCGTAATGAGGGAGATAAAAAAATGGAAAACGCCTCTCCACTAATGATAGGTATATTTACTGGACAGCCTATTCAATCATCGCACCAATATTTGTTTTTTCCCCTGGTTTTATTGATTTCTCTAGATATAACTTTTATATTTATCAGCAATAACTTCTAATGCATTCATGTACAAATATTTCCTTTAGAAAGAGAGAGAAAGAGATCTATGAAAGAAATGATATTCAAACTGTATAAAGGCATTCAAAAATTAGAGAATTAAGCTCAAGAGCATTTTTTTATATGTAAAACAAATTCTTCATTTGTTAACTTTCAGAGAAATTTAATTGAAAGCTTCAGAAAAAGTGCTGACTGCAAAAGCACTATAACAAGTCTATGAGAATTATTTTTTTTTAATATGCTATTGCATATAAGGGGTCTCAGGGGTGTTAAATTTTTCTAGAGGTCTGAAAATATAAACAATTTTCAAACAGGTATAATTCATTTAATATTAAATTAAATGATTCGAATCTTTTACACATTATTTATAAAAGAATGGGGCTTCAGAAAAGTATAAAATGTTTAAAATATAATCATAATTTTAAAAATCATAAGCATATGAAAATTCTATGATAAATATTAAGTATTTTTTGCTTTGCGCACGCTATTTTCTAAAGTAGTAGCTTTAATTACTAGCTATAAATTGAATAATAAAGTTAAATGTATTTTAATTACACTGTAGCTATTTTTATATAAATAGAATAATAACTTATATATTTTAATAAATAAAAAAAATACATTTTTAAAAAATATTTAAAAAATTGCAATGCTTTACAAATATTTTGAAATACAAAAGACATATAATACTAAAAATAGGCACGGCTTAAAGAATATGATGCATTTTATAATTCTATAAATTTTTATACATCAGTTACTACTATTTTAGAAAATAGCGTGCGCAACACAAAAAATACTTAATATTTATCAAAGAATTTTCATATGCTTATGATTTTTAAAATTATGATTATATTTTAAACATTCTATATTTTTCTGAAGCCCCATTCTTTTATAAATAATGTGTAAAAGATTCGAATCATTAAATTTAATATTAAATGAATTATACTTGTTTGAAAATTGTTTATATTTTCAGACCTCTAGAAAAATTTAACACCCCTGAGACCCCATAATAATGCAAACCACAAAATAATTTACTAATAGATTAGAATTTTAAGAAATATTTTTCAATTCATACAAGATTTCTGAAATATTTTATATGAATAAATGGAAATTATCTTATTCTTGCGTATATATCGGTGAATTCCTGATATTTTATTTAAGTAATATGATTTTAAAGCAATAATTGTTTGCCAATGATTTTTCAAATTTAATAAGTTTGTATGTGGCAAGCTATTACTTAGTATAAGAAAAAACAAACTATATCCATTGGCAATATGCAAAACGTAATACATTTGAATAACGTACGAATGCGCCCTCTACAGTCCTATAAATTTAATACTATAAGCTGCTATTTTACATTCCAGAATTCAGCCATCTTAATTATTCTTAACCATAACTCAACCAAGAGCTTAATAGTTTAGCTGATGTAGTCTTGATGTTTGGTTGACCATTTTTACTAACATTGTAGGGGCAAGGAATTCTAACTTTTCATTCATTACGATCAAGATTAAATGCTTATTCGCTTAGAATGCAATAACTTATGGCTTGGGAATCTGTTTTTCCCTATTTTTTGTTCAGAATTATCTTAACTATACTTTTTCTCTTTCTTCGAATAATTGGCATTTTTTCTATCTTATCTCTAAAGGATTTTTCTATTGTTATACTTAGCCAATAGTTCCTTAGAAGAGCATTTATATTTGCATACATAACGTAAATGTTCTTTCTTGAGTGCATTATCACTTGAGCCATTTTTAACGATTTGAAAAAGATCATGAGAAAACTATAGTTTGAAATACTAAAAAATTTCAAAAGCTTGAGCTACTTCACTTAGAATCATATTTACGGTAGTAATATGAAATTCTCATGAAAGTGTAACTTCAACCATTTTAATTTTGTTAAGCATCCTATAATTTTTATGTTGTTGTTTTTTTCCAATTCCTGGTATTCTAATACTTTCATATTCTAATTTGAGTGCATGGATTTTCCCGTAAGCATTTCACGAATCAAATGTATGATGTCAACGCAAAAATGGGATAAATTAATCGTTTCTCATTTTGATTCTGGTACAGTAATTGATTCTAATTCTCTGAATTTCTTTTCGGAGCTTAAGTTATTGAGCAGAAATGTATTCCTTAACCCTCCAAGCGGTCTGCACGTAAAATTCCGCCATTCCAGAGATGCTTTTTCTGCCTTCAAGCAAGATTCCCAAAAGCGGCCGAGCCGCATTCTTAAAAATATGGCTCAACCACTTTTGAGAACCCCATCTAAAAGCAAAAAAATATGTGCGGTGCATTTTTGAAGCATCTCCAGAATGGCAAGACTTTAAGTGCAGACCACTTATAGGGTTAATTCCTAGTTAATTCTCTTGTTATCTGTATTATGGCGAAATTCTGATGAGTGATTGAGGTAGATTTTTCTCTTTCTCTTTATTATTCATTTCAAAATGATATCATTTGTAGTTATTTTCTTATGTTCATCCTATTTATACTATTATTTCTTTCGTTCTTGAAACTGAAAGTATAGATTCCATGATTTTGTCTGAATTTAATCGATTCAATTTTATCCAATTCTCGGTTTCAGATAGAACTCTATTTTTAAAACTTATTCCAACACTTTCGGGGCACTGACGAATTCTCATCTAGATGTTTCATTGGCAACCAGTCATCACTGAAATGGTTTCTGTCATCTCCTGAAACTATTTGTTTGACTTTATCGCAGATTATTGAATCGTACAGTTATTGTCTTTTGTAATATATTTTTTAATCTTGTATGTAAATTAAGTCCGAGCTATTTCTTTGTGTGGTTTTTTAAGGTTCACGAAATAGTCTCTAAATTTTTCCATTGTCATTTTAAACCACTTTAGAAATGTTTTTGACAAAATGGGAATTGTGTTCAACTTTTTTATCTCTTTTTATTATAATCCGCGCTATATGTGACTGCAGTAAGCCAACTAAGTAAGACACTCAAATTTTTTTTATCAAAATTTGTTTTTTGAATCTAGCTTTCAAACAAGTGAGGATTTAAACTAATATGATTATATGTAGGATTAAATGTCTACATAAAAATTTGTATAATTAATCTAAGTTTCAGAGTTGTGGTTTTCTCCTATTTTGTATTGTATAATAACTTGTATTTCGATCATTTGGTAAGTTAAATTTCTTCTCACTCTCACTTTTACGAAACCTTTTGATTAATTTGTTCTAGTGTTTTCAGCTTGTTAGTTTTGTCATTTCCTTTAACTTTTATTCATTGTTATAACTAATATTCTTTCACATAAACTTTTTCATAGTTGGGATTTTCTGTTATAGACTTTTTCACTTATAAATCCTGTACAGAATGTTTTTAGGTACCTAACTCGAATATCAGCCTTCAGAGATATCTTTTTTTAACGTTTTTTTCCCCCAATTTATGCCATTTCGAGATTTTCACCCAAACAATTTCTTAACCCGTGGTCACTCGCGCCTGTTTTTGCTACCGTCGTTACTCGCGGGGTGTAGAGAACACCCCAATCTTTTAACACGTGTACTTAATTATGAAAATAAAATTAAGTCATTAAGATACATATTTATAAAGTACAAGATGTTTTTTGTATTATGCAAATAAAATTATTAAATTTATTGCATACAAATGAGACTAACATTAATTTAAACTAAACATACATAATTTTCATTTTAAAACACATAATTTTATACTTTTTCATAAACCAGTAAAACGTATATACCAGTATTAAATATACTTTATAATTAATGAGACAATGATTATAGAAAGTAGAAAAATAATATCTTAATCATTTTCCAAGCATTCAGAGCAGACTGTATACATATGCTCAACTTCTCGTGAGAGTTCTCAGTTCCCCATATAAACTTTTGCAGTTAATTACATTACAATCGTTCGAGAAAGAAGGATTGCACCAGGTCTGAAGGTTCAATGACCTAAAATGTACAGCTACAGAAAAAATTGTGGTTTTGCGCATTCTTTTTAGAATCCTGGGAGGATTTTCTTGTTGCTGGGGTGTACAGAACACCCCGCGCGAGTGATCGCGGAATAATATTATTTTTAAGTTCTTAAAAATATATATATTAATAATTATAAATAATAACACAATTCAGATTCACTGAAACATATGATAAATTAAATACATTTCAAAACAATATTTAAATAAATCGATATAATTATTACTATTAATTTATCGTAGAAATTATTACTTGTAGACATACTGCATAGTTAAAAAAGTATCATTGCTAATTAAATTATTAATAAGATGATAACATATAATTCATAGCTATTGAAAAAATATTCACCAATAATGTGTTGGGTGCATTAAACTAAAATTTAAATAATTATATTTCAGCTTTTTAGCAAAACAAAATTTCATTTTCCTTATTAAACAATACTTTTCAATAAAATGAAAATTTTAACAAAACAGATAGTTTATGTTTTATTTAAAATAATTATTGTCATTTTTAAAATGAATATATTAAAGTTATCAACTTCCAATAATTATTGACGAGTAAAAATTTGTTTTACAATTCAGAGTTTTTCTATGTATAGAAATAAATTCGACGATTGAGTTGCTATTGTCTTTATGATAGTCTTTAGACTTCCGTATAAAAGCTAAATAATGCGCAGTTGAAGAGAATCAACAGTGTATGAATAACAAAGGAACGACGAAAAAGTTTAAAAAAAATCTCTTCGCGAAAATTTAATTTCTTTCTCTTGTCTTCTTAGTCCTTTTTCTTCTTCTTTTTTTTAATTCTTTTTTTTCACTTGAGACGAATTTTTATACGCATATTTAGTAAAGTCTAACTCAATCCCTACAATAAAAACCTTTTTTAAGAACGAAATATGTTGTTTTTCAGTGTAGTAGCGTTTTATTAGAGTAATGTATTTTAAGTCTTTTCATGTCATCCTATCTTAAGGTATCCGACTACGTTCAGAACCGTGATTTTGCAAAAGCGTATAAATGGATATTATTTATGATATTTGGTGTCACTTAGATTAGAAAATGTATATAAAATTGTTTTAAGAATATTATTATAATAAAAATTATTTAAGTACTATAATTTGACAAAAAATGAACATAGAATGACCAATTTTCAAAGCATTCTCCTTTTATGAAAAATACTTCTATTATAATAATATTTCGCTTGTATATAGCTCTGACCTCTGTAAAGAGGCTGAATTAGAATTTTTAAAATATATAACTTAGAAGTGGATTTACCCATATTTTACTACAACAGAGGGGAGCAATTTTAAGAAAAAAATGCCGATAATTATTTCAATTGGTGGTAACTCTGAAAATAATGTGAAAGTTTTCAAAAATCCTAGTTCAGACTCTCTGGAGAAGTCTTTACTTTATATAAACACGCACGCGCGCGCGAAATATTATTATTATTATAGAAGCATTATATATAAAAGGATAACGTTTTGAAAAAAGGTTACTCTACGTTCATTTTTTAGCCAAAATATTGTATTTAAAAATTTTTTTGTCATAATGTCCTTAAAACAATTTTATATATGTATTCTAATTTAAGTGACTCTAAATATCATGAAAGTTATCCATTTATGCGCTTTTTTAAAATCATGTTTCCGAACGTAGTCGGATACCTTAACGCTCATATGTGGGTAAGCACTTGATGATTTATTTAAACAAAACGACAGCTTTTAAAGTAGCAATAGTTTAATAGTACATATATAATTTAAATATATGAAGTTTATTCCACAAGTCATCAATAAGTAAAAGAAAAATCAAACTGTATCAATTGAAAGTATTCGAAGCATAATATAAAACTACAAATAATTATTAAAACAAAATAGAAAAATATAGAGATTCTTCAAATTCTTTTAACCCCACTTACTTGATTTAAGTTCGAATTTGCTCAACTAGCTAGATTACATTTTTAGTTTTTGTTTCAATGTGTTTCCTATTTCAATTTGCATATTTATATATCAGGATTTTGTCATATTTCTTCAATTCTGATATTGTTTATATTTCTTACATTTTTAAATGTATTTCATGTTTTTCCTTTATATATAAATGATTTAAGAAACAAATCTCCATTGAAATGTTCTTGCAAGGGATTTTCTTTAATTCATAATGGTCTTGAATCCTCCAGGACTTGATACTTAATTCGTTTCTTTTATTAGCCTAACGGAAAATACAGTTTTAAATGTAATTGTAATTCTTCGAAATTTGTCACATTGGCACAGTTCGTAGTGAGATGATGTAATATTGCATTAGCCACCGAATTGGACCCATAACAAGTTAAAACCCGGAAATCATATAATTCAAGAATGTCCCTGAAGCTTCCGGTAGGAATAGCATAAAAGACGAGAATTCTGAAACGAAAATGAACAACAGTTTTGCCATGTATAACTTGTCTGCGTATGTTTTGTTGCTGCATTTTGCTATGCGTATTTTTGTGAAATAAAATAGTAACCCTGTCAAGTATTTTTATTTGTTCCAGTCATATATAATGGACATTATCATCATCTATCAGATAAATTAAAACATGAGGAAAGATGTTTTTTCAGTTTACTTGTTTTTGCTAAAATCTTGCCACTTAATACAAAGCTTTATGTACCCATTTCATTTGTTATAAATTTATAAAACGCAACACACACACACATATATATATATATTAATAAAACTTCATAGAGTACATACGCGCGCATGATAAATTTTGATTCAAAAATGAATATATTTATCCAAACTGAATTTCAATAAAAATAAACATAATTAATTTTTAAAATATCTTATAGAAATAATTGTGTTATTTTCAGTGAACAAATAAATTAAATATTGTAATAAATATATTACAATTTTACGAATATTTCAATTCGAAAGTGAATCGAATTAAAGTATTTGTAATATAAAGCAATGGACTTCAAATTGGGAAAAAAACAAACCTCAAAAGGTTATAAAAATAAGACTAATAAAATTTTGAATTTAATAATATTTCCGTTTGAAGAATAAAAAAAAGGATGTTATAAAAATGGAGCAAACATTATTCCTAAGAATACATTTTGGAAAGTATTTCAACTAAGAATGAAGATCATAACCAAAAAATTAACATGTGTTTTGTTTTAATGAAAAATTTAATAATAATTTTTAGTTTAACTTCTTTTAATCCATTTTTTCTCAGGCTTAATATAATCTTTAAATAATAACATTTTTATAAAAATGAAATGGATATTGGTAAGAAGTCCAATAAGACACATTAAGAAAAATATGCGAAGAAAAAATAAAACAAAATTCTACATTTTCCAAAAGCTAGCCACAACTATTTTTAAAAAAAGCATTTTTTATCTTTCACAGGAAAGGTATGAAATAATCATTAAAAATTAACCTGTTTATCAATTTTTAATAAATATAAAAAATATTTCTATTTATGTAAAAAAATTGTTTGTGTGGTGCAAAACCAGACTTTTATAAAACAATTCTGTATAAATTGAATAATTAGAAAAGAGGTAGCAGAAATGCAAATTGTTTCAGTATGTTTCTGTTTTAAGTTGAAAAATTTGTTTTAATTTCTGTTTTGAAATATAATTATATATGCGTATTAAATGTATAAATTTCGGACACTTATGTATTATACCGCCAATTCATAAAATGTTGCCAAACGATGTCAGTGTTAACTTTATTATGTCCAAGCGTGGTAACATTTTCTTATATTGGCTGAATAACGTGGAATTTGTCTTCATCTTTTGATTTGACGAAATGGGTCGATGATATAATACGTAAGTACCCAATTTGGAACACATATACAGTGTCAATGCATTTTTTTTGTTTGTTTCTCTAACTTAATACTTATTAACATTTCCACGAAACAAGAGTAGAAATATTTACTGGCAGTTAATTTCATTTCTGAAGACAACAATGAGTACATTAACTTTTGATTTAAACAAGGTTTTCTTAACTTAGTGATATCTTTGAATTTTATTTCCGAATTAGAAATAATAAACTTTTGAAAAATTTTCTCGTTAAATAAAATTTCTTATTTGAAAGTGTTTTATTTTAAAACTTGTTTAAATAATTTGTTATTGGTAAAATTCTTTTATTTTTCTTACTTCTGAATTTTATTTCAAGGAACAATTGATGTATTTCATAAATTGATTAAAATTTAAATTAAATGCATTCTTAACATTACTCATAATACACATTCTAAATTTCTAATACATTCAAAAGTAGACAAATATCTTGTATAATCTTCATATATTTCACCAGTTCGTGAATTTCGATTACAGTTTACGGAAACAAAGAATTGTTATTTGAATACAGTTTAACTCAAATATTATCTGCATAACATATTGCAGTTTATTTGCAAGTTAAAATATATGCATATCAGGCAGAATAAATGAAATATTTACAATACAAAATCTTACGAGGAACTATAGGAATTGTTTATCTATATTACACTTATACACATTTATCGATCACCTCAATTTACCAGAAATTTCTTCAGATAAATATACGGAAAAAACAGAATACAGGAAAAAGTTTGATCAATTTTTATAAAACGTAAATATATTTTTCCAAAGAATATTTCAGGAGTAAAGTATAATATCAATAACAAACAAAAGTGGAAGAAAAGTAAGCAAATGATAAATGAATGGATGGGCATAAAAGAAACTTGTAGAAAAAATAAATATGCAAAAAGGATTTGGAAACTTTTCTGATCCGTATATCTTTTTGCTGAAACATGATACAAAAGAAACAGTTTCTCTTTCTTTTTTTGTTAGTGAAGTACCAAGATTATTTGTCTTCGCATTTCACAAAAACAAATTTTTATAGATAATACCTTCTGAATATTTTTTGTACTATTATATTTTTGTTATATGTTTGCAAAATATATTTTCCTCTAAGAATTACCTTAACAGGAATCTAAAACCAATTTAAATGCATAAGCAGTTTTATGAGAAACATGAACACAGCTGTATATACATAATTTTAAAAGCAAAACTTATTATTAAAAAATGTGTACTAAATAAGATAAAATGTCACCCTGAGATTAAATCTTATTGTTTTGTTTTTTGAGTTAAAAAAGAAAATTGCTCATAATTATTTCTTAATGAATAGTTCTTTTTTTTCATTTGAAATACTTTCGGCGCAAATTAATAAAAAGATTATAATTGTCGTTAAGTAAACTTAAAATTTAGATATAAAATTCCCCATCTTTTAGCAGTGATTTGAAAAGTTGCTTCATAAATCACAATAAAATATAAAGAAATGGTAACAAAACTTTTTCTGGTAGAACAAAGGTCATATTGATAACGTATGTTTCATCGAAAACTAAAACATATTGCTGGAGTTTACTAGTTTTTGTCCAAGGCAACTCTGACAACTATCTCACAAACATAGAAAGCTGGGGTGTTTTATATAACCTGCTTTCTGGCTCAGCAACATGTTTTAAAGTCTCCAAAAACTGTTCGTTGGTTCTCTTGAGATTTGAGTTTCTGAAGATTCCCAGCCATGGCATTATGGTCTGTTTCTCTAAGCGCCGAGTGTCTTATAAGACGTGCAAATACATTTTCATTCTGAAACAAGGTTTCCTGGATGCTAACGTTGCAGGATTCATTAAATAGACAACACATAAATAAATAAATTTCTACTTTAAAGCATTTTATGTGTTGTTAAGCATCTCATACAAAAAAAATAAGATTTTTTTCATTCAATTTTTCTTCCCTTCAGAAAATTTTTTTGCTCACTTCCTGTACAGTGGAAAAAAAATTTCCAAAAGCTAGTAGGTGTTTGGGTTTAGCCTCTATCCTAACAATTCAGCTGCTTCTTGTAAAGCCCTAAATCTCTAACTGGGTCATTGGGATCACTCTGTGAAAAACGTCTTTCATCCACAGAAAAATCAGAGCTAGATTCGTTCAGGATATGCAGTGTGTTCCCATTCTTCGATTTAAACAGGATATTATCCAAACTGAAAGGTATCTTGCTTTAAAGCTTATGCCTTATCTTGATCCCTACATTTCAATTGCAAGCAGAGCAAACTTAAGTAACAAAACTTGTTCCCTTAACTTGTTTCCCCCTTTATCTTTTTTCGTGTATTTATTCACCATGAATAAAACAAAAGTTCTCTGGAGAAATAACACAACTTCTTAGAGCCTTCATCCATAAATAAAAACACAAACTTAGTTTCAAATGATCGATGTAAAGAGTGAGATTTTACATACCACAAGCGAGTTGCTGTTTTTGAACATGGTGATCTGACTAAGATCGAATTTAATTTGGTTCCCTTCCACTTCTCCCCCTCCCCCACTATTCTTATAAACTTTTTCTTAGGCTGTTGAATTCAGCTCTGATTAATAATATAAGTAGTTATGTGCTTTTATAGAGATTATTTTATTTATCCTTAGCCCATCTTTGGCATTTCTGCCATTAGTTGACGAGCAGCCCAATAAAGTGATGATGAAACAAGAAAAAAATTGAGTAAAATCCTAGGACAGCACACTGCTGTATTTGGCGACAAAAGTTTTTCACCAAATGGCACCAAGGAAGAAACCGCGTTTTTCAAAATGGCGTCAAGAGACGAAAAACGTCGAAAAAACGTGGTGTCTAAAATGGACAACATCAAATCAAATCAAAATAGGAAACATCAAATCAAAAATAAGAAATTAAATGCAAAGTCTTTCTGAATTTCAGACATCCATACCAAGATTCTATCAATCCTTCATTCATTCAAAAAACCATTCCTTTCTTACCTTTTATTCAGAATAAAATCCATTCGTCATGTTTTTCACGAAGAAAACGGGATTTCTAAAACTGCTTCCACAAGAAAAACGAAAAATCGTAGGTGGTGGGGAATCAGATGCGAATGCTTTAGGCTGATGAAATAACGATCTCCATTTATGTCAAACACAAATTATTTTCATATTTCGGACAACCTTACTGAAATATTTTCAATCGTTCACTCATTCTAAAAGCAATCATTTCTTTCTTACCACTTTCATTGAAAAGATAAAATATCCATTTATCGAGCTTCGCAAAAAAGAAAAACGTAGTTTCCTCACTTTCAGTCACTTTTCTTCCAGCAACCATTCTGAAAAATTGGTGTGGAATCAAGCAAAAAAAAAAATAGTAAAGGAAAACGATGGTCGTCCCATGTTCAGAAGCAAGCAAGGTCAGGGGTGGAAATGGCCACTGTTCGAAATGGGGTGATTTTGTGCTCGACTGGTTTTAAGGTTAGCATTTTACTTAGCCTTAAACTGGACAATTTGACAGGGTGTCATATTGTAAACTTTATCGCCAAACTTTTACCGCCAAGAAGTGTGCCCTTTTAGGATCCACCCAAGAATTGAAATTCGCGTCCGTGGATTTCTCTTACAGAAACTTTAAAGCAATAGGTGTTTAGCAATAAAGCTGAGGTGGTGCCCATCCATTTCCCCCTGATGACACAGAGGGTAACAAGTCGAATCCTTGACTCCAATGCGATATCAATTCTTCTGCAAATAATCATGTTTGGTAAGCAAACAAAAGCAAGCAACCCCAACAGATCGAGACAGGGAACCAGGGACTCTACTACTTTTGTTGAGTAAGACATCCCACCTTTTTCTCACAGTTGCGTCACCATACAAAGAGATTCTATTAATTTTTAATTTACTGTAAATGATTGTTTTGATGTTACGGAGAGCAAAGGAGAGTCAGTTTAAGACTTCTACATCTTCCTCTCGCAGCTGTGATCGATGTCTTTGTGGAAAAAATTACCACACATGCAAAGACCTCTGTGCAACTTTGAATTATTGCGTAGTACCAGCTTGGATCGCCCGTCGACCCTTGACATCATGAGGGATCCTTTCCCCCTTCTGGTAAGATGTAACGAGATGTTAAAAGGCGCTCTCCCCTGATCCCCGAGCCAAGAGACAAATGCTTTGAATTTACAAGTGGGTGGTCACTGAAAGGGATCCCTCCTCTCACAAACCACTGTTTCAAACTCTAATAATCTTTTAATAAGTAAAATAACTTCAATGTATAATTCTGTAAATAATAGCTGTGAAGTAAATAAACTAAATGTTTAAATTAATCAATATCACGATACCGTTATTTATCTCCAATGTTACAGGACATAAAATATCCTGCTTTAACCAGCATATCTGCCTTCTCATCTCCAGAAATGTCCCAATGGCTAGGAATGGCTTATAGAGATTATAAAATCAAGAATACAATACTGTATTTTAAATAAAATAGAAATTTTACAAATTAAGTGAAACTATAAACATCAATTTTCCATAAAATTTGAAGTGATGTATTTTTTTCAGGTTCAAGAAAAAGCAAAAAATCATCAGTGCGGTATTTTAGTTGCAGACCTGTGTAATTTGTAAATGAAAGGATCCTTTTAAAACCTAGAAATACAAATAATACATTTTTTTTTTAAAAATAGCACATTCAATAAAAAAGAAATAATACACTTTTTCAAAAATTTAAATATTTCTTAAGTACACATTTGTAAAAAATTAAACGGGCATTTTTGTTTTAAACAATACTTAAAACAATATTTATTTTTAAGTTCTTTTGATTTAATTAATTAAATATTTCATATACTTAAATTATATTTAAATGTATAAAATTATATACTTAAATATAATTTATTATATTTCTATAACTAAAAAAATATGTATATTACTGTGACAATATGGAGCTTTAATAGTATTGAAGTTAAAGTCATTTCAATTGTAAGTAAATGTTTGTACAAGGTAAATGATCTGATAAGCATATAACTTTGTTATAAGGAAATGAGTCTTAGTGGTGTCTTTGTTAAAAAAGAATTTGGATAAAGGGAAAATGGTGACTATTAGACCTAATTACTCCTCTAATAAGAAGATTCACTCAAATAAGAGAAAATTTGTTCATAATAAGCAAACTAAATTCCTTGATGGAACGGATTAGAAATTCACTGCATCATTCGTAATTAATAAAGCAATTAATATAATTATAATAAACAAACTTTGTTCTTTTTTCAGGGTAAGAAAATAGACTCAAGCAGATTTATGTTTCAAATAATTGCCTTTGAATTTTATTATAACTCAGATTTGTAAGATAAAAATAAAACTCTTCAAAGTAAATTAAGAAATTTAGATGATCTCGATGTCCAAGAATCAATAGAAGGAAACTTATTTAAATTTTTTCAGATAATTAAAACTAAATACAAAACTGAATTGACTGAAATTTTAGCTAACATTTTCTAAATGATTATTTTCTAATGTAAGACACATGAAAGATTTATTTTAAGTAGAAGATATTTTTTAATTCTTCTCTTAAAAATTTTAATTGTTCTTTTTAATTCGGAAAACTTTATTAGACGTATTATTAAAACATAAAATGTTAATAATTATTTTAGAATAAGAAATATGATCTTACTATTTAAGACTTATTCAATTCCTACTATTAGCTTCTACTCTCTCTTTATATATATTTATTTATTTACCTTCGTGAAATTTCCAATCGTTATAATAAAATACATTTTAAAACACTCAATTGAGTTGAAATTTTATATACACGATTATTTTGGATGACAATACAGTAATTTAATTATAATTAATAAAAATTAATTGATTAAAATTAATTATTTGAAGAATTACAAATACAGCCACGTTGGCATCCTTTTTGGCGACTTAGCGACCCTTTTGGCGACTTGTGTCTAAACTTTAAAAGATTTTTTTTTCAGTTGGACTGAAATTTTATGTACGCGATTATTTTGGATGACAATACGATATTTAAATTATAATTAATGAAAATTAATTACCACTTAATTTTGTGATTCTGTCATATGTATGTACATATTTATATTAATTGTAACTATTTAATAAAAAGTAAATAAATAAAATTTTGCTTAGTTGCTATAAGTAGGAATTTACTTAATTTTTTTTATATTGCTTGTTTACTTATTAACTTTTATTGAACGATTTTACGTTGGAAAAAAGTAATAATTCTGAAAATTTCTTACGTATTTTTTTGCAACAACGAATTTCATTAAATTCAATTTATATTTTACTAATAAACATTTTAAAGCATTTAAAATTCCAAAATAAAGACTTAAGTCATCTTTAAAGGTCGGTGAACCACGAGTATAAAACTGAGACACGGAAAACGAAGAAATACTTGTGATGAGTTGAAACAACTGATATTTATCTTTCCAACAGCCTTTAAAAGTAGTTCAGGGGTAAACGATCCGTGGTCATGAAAAATTCACGAATTTCTCGTTTGACGACGGTCTTTTGTTTTTAAAATAATGCAAAGTTTAGAGAACATGCTTCAAAGAGAAACATCAAGTTCAATAGACTTTTTCCATTGATACCACTATCGAGAAGGATGAGTATATCTTAAGGGAATTAGCTGGTTTAGATAAAATGTATTGCTTTGAAAAAAGAAAGATAGAACATTCTTATGATACTTTAAAGGGTAGTTGAGATAATTTATAATGCTAGTTTGAATCATTTTTTTAAACTTTTACAACAGTATAGCCTAATCCTAGCAGCTTTCCTTATATAGTGATTTTACTTTACATAAAAATGGACAAATCTAATGATACTTATGATGGTTTAGAGCAGTGGTCTCCAATTCCCGGTCCGCGGACTGGTACCGGTCCATGGATAAAATACTATTGTCCCGCAGAGGAAATACTAAATTATTTCTATTTTATTTACTATGGTATATTTTTCTTGGGTTTAACCCTTAATCTACCGCATTATGATTTACTGCATTTTTTTTCATGCACTATTTTTTTTTTGGATCACTACATTGAAAATTAAGGGATATACATAAACAAAATACTCAACTTTGGAAAATTTAATCCGTTAGAGCTAATTAATTAATTAAAGATACTCAACTGTAAAATTAATTATATACACTGCTCAATTAAATTAACTGGTTAAATAATTTTCTAAGGTCTTCATTATAACATAGAAAAAAAACAAGACACATAAATTTTGACATTAACTAATTTTTGGGGACAAAAATGATAATTTTTTCAATCCGCTGTAAACACCGTCAGCTGAAAATGCAAAATTCTCATCATAGAATCCGTTCTGCCATACATTTTAGAAGAGTGGACAAAGAATATTCCTGCTAAGTATTGTCAGAATATTCATAAAAATGGTTGCTCTATGTAATTTTAAAGTCAGTGGTACTTATAAGTACCGTCGGTAGATAAAGGGTTAAGCTACTTTTTATGAAAAACACTTTATATTCTTTGTTAAATCACTGTATATTCACTTTTTAGTGTAGCTATACTTTATTCGGAAGTCAGGATTAAATTAAAATCATTAAATCAAAACAGTCTAAATTTATGCTCTAAACCCGTGCTCCCCCCCCTTTATTGGGCCGTGGTAAAATTATACAATGTTGACCGGTCCGTGGAGATAAAAAGGTTGGGGAACACTGGTTTAGAGCATATAATCCTACATTTGAGGGATAGTTCACAGTATTCAAATAGAAAGATTCATTTGCTTAAAAATCTTATATACTCTTGAAGTTTTATATCATACTAATCCCTAAATACCCACTTCGCTAAGTATTTAATAGTGCTGTATGACTATAAAATATTTTTAGGTTATTGGTTCTTAATTCCGAGAAAAAAGCTTTAGATTGTATTGAAAAACATTCTTATAGATATCGTCTCTTGATTTAAAAATGACAGGTCTTGCAATTTAAGGAAAGAAGAATATAATTATCTTTTACTTCCCATAACTCCCAAAGACGATGTGGGCATACAGCACTATTGAATACGTGGCGAAGGGGGGATTGGGGGATAGGGGGGAGAGAACCGAGACGAGTATACATGATTTT
>BMAV01027380.1:454047-470456 GCA_019973955.1 Trichonephila inaurata madagascariensis | reverse complement strand
TTTTTAAGTTTCAAGTCTGTAGGTCTAATAAATTCAAAAGTAAGAAAATTATAATATAACATTTCCATAAGCCTTTGAATCCTCCCTTGGAAGTCAGCTTCAATAAAACTATTAAATATTGGATCCCACAACTCAACAACAAAAAACAGGTTTAACAAGTTTGAAATGTATGCGTGTATAATAAATCTAACACGGAATATTTATAAATCTAAAACAATTCCTTTAATCAACCACAACCTTCTTTGGAAGTCAATTTAAGGTAAAATCACTTCTTAGCAGATTTCTTCTCAACAAAATAAACATGCTGACCAAATCTCATGTCTGTAAATCTAATAATTCAAAAACGGAACTTCTTGAACAACAAAGCCTCTTTAACCCCCTTCAACACCCTTTGAAAATAAATTTCTACAAAACCCTTTCTTAGCGGATCTCAAAGCAACAACAACAAAAAAAAAACATGCTTATCAAATTTCAAATCTATAGACCTAATTTTTCCGTAGATCTCATGTTGAGTGAGAGAATAAGTCACTTTTCTCCTACACGTGTACAGATTGTCATCAATAATTTGTTACTTTATTTCGCTAACATTCATAACACATATCACATTTGTTAATTACAACACCTAGGGGTATTTGTGAGTTCTTTTATGTACTTAACTGTATAAAACCTTATTCTCCATGTAATTAAATAACACTTATCTCCAATGTTATATAAATAATGAGTTAATCAGAAATCTATTTACAATTAGCGAGTCTAATTATAAATTTATTTACTATTATAAAGACTTACAAAGTACGATGTTTCCTTATTAACCAAGTGTTAGCGTAACATCCCAGATACTTCAAAATATGGTATGCTTCCTTCCAACGAAATTTATAATTTATTCCCTATTTACTTTGTTTAACTTTATATTCTGATTTTCTCGAGTGTCAGCAACTATTTGCTTTGTTTTTCTCTAAAATGAATCTCTCTGTACATAATCGCAGCTCACATCCCATCTTTGTTCCGAAATTGACGGGGAGTATATTTTCATTGGATGTTAATTTTGGTTAGTCGACAATTTAATGAGGAATTTGATAGAATACTGGGGAAAATTAAAGTGGGCTATTTAACTCAAGTAAGGATGTAATTGGATCGCATAACTCGATTTCAATTATTCTATTAAAATCCTACTCTATATTAATAAAGTTGTTTTGAAAGCAAGTACCAGTTGTTATATGCATATAACTAAGCTGATTAGTTTATTTATAATTCAGATTATTTTTTTAAATGAAAGTATTGTAGCTCTATTCAAACAAGTATTTTTGAATAGTTGATTTTTTTTAATCTACAAAAAGAGAGATTTTCAAGATTACAAATAGATTAGAAAAGTGTTTTTTTTCACTCTCTATCAACTACCAACTAATTACTTTGATATTTTTTCTTGATTAATAAGCCCACAAACACAAGCCCTCACGCATGGATGTACACACACACGCGATATTGGCATAAGTACTTTTACCGAGAACACTCAATTTGTTGTAGCATCTCTGCTGTGCACGTGGACATATCGGTTACATTCTAAATGCTTGGAAAAAGTTGTTTTGCCTTATGAGTCATGATTTTAGTAAATATGAAGTGATAGTAGAGTTCATGTGTTGCATATAACCACGAGGTCATGAACCAGCTTTGACAGCAAGGGACTGTGCGAGCTGATATTGGCTCAACAATTATGTTGGCTGCCATTAAATGGCATGAACTGGATCCTATTACAATGGCTAAGCATTGTAATTTACAGAACATTTGTAACTATTCATGGACTTCATTTACACAAACAAAGAAGGATTATTTGGATGGTAATATACTATGTCATCAAGTGATTGGCTTAAAACCCATTTCGTACTGCTATGTAGAATTAATTGATCATCTGAATTACCATATATTAATATAATATATATGGAACGTGATCTTAAGTCAAGTCGAACTCAAAGTTTTACACTAGAAGTTCATTTGCAATCATTCGAAGGCTGTGGAGGCAAAATGGCTTAATATTTCTTGAGGTATTTTTTCTGAATATTTTCGACGGCGTGTTGAATCGATATCAATGTCATGTTGAGTTGTATTTCATCAGGCAAAAGAAAGTTCCATCTATACTAAGAAGTATCTTATGATCCAGTTCTATATATATATATATATATTAGCAAATTATCAGCCTTAGGAACCAAGAATAAATGTATATAGAAGGTCGAAAAAGGGACAGGTTCTCTCTCTCACACACAAGCTCTATCACTCTCTCTCTCTCTCTCTTTATATATATATATATATATAAAGAGAGAGAAAGATTAGTTTAAGTTACTACATTTTTAACAATATGTAAGAAAGATTTAAAGCCCTTGTTCACAGTTTTATCAAGAAAAGAAAAAACATATTTTGAATAATAGATGTGATTAAGGCTGTTTTCGGTAAAATTACGAGAGCTTGAACTAAACGCGAAGCACATTTTCAGACAGAAAAATGCCTCAATTTTCATGGAAATTTGCAATATCTTAGCTCATACCTCTGTTAACAATATAGTGGTTTTAAAGATTTCAAAATATTCCATGAAATATTTTCTTTTTCGTTTTAATACGCGAAGGCATAACCCATTTAACATGAAGATATATGAGAAAAAACACGAAACACACTTTATATCAGAAAAAAAATGAATCAACTCTGTTAAAAATGGAAAGTATGATGAAAAAATACTGCTCTTTAAAGGATAGTGAAGCCAGAATATCATAATAATTTTTCATTTCTTTTATATCTGAAAAAAATATTCCAAATTCGGGTATTATTCCTTAACATTAACCGAAATCAGGCTTAAGAAATAAACTGTATGATTCTTTTTTATTTGATTTTTTTCGATACCTCTTAAATCATTTACTGATTTATCTGAGTAGAGCCAATACAAAGAGCTTGTGATAAGCCAACACAAAGAATTACCGAACATTTCAGCTCCATTCATCCGATAAAATTTTCAATGCTCGAAGTAAAGAGCAGAGTAATAAAGAGTGTGGCCGGCCTATCTCTGATTCCAATTCAAATGGATCGTGAGAGAGATGCCTAATCGATCTCTTTATTTATTTGGGGGTTTCGGAACGTTAAGCAATACAAGCTGATAAAGCCTGCTCCTTTCATTTCGTAGGAACTTATGATTTGATTAGAATGATTTTGAACTGCCTTTATATATAGAGAGCGAAAGGAGTTCCATTCGTGCAATAGTTTGGCTAAATCTTTTCATAGTGATTTCAGGTCGTTTGGATATGGAAATTATGGTTGGCTTTGTAAGTCTTGGGATATATAATGCTGATTCTTGTAGGTTTACAGAACTGTATTCTAATGAGTTTGTGTTATTATGGATTGCACATACACAAACTTAACACTTACACATAGACTTAAACAACAATCAACATAGGAAAACAAATGAATAAAAGTTTTCTTCCTGTGTGTGTGATGAGGAATTTAAAAAAAAAATTAAAACTTAGGGAAATTTAAAATATACTAAGAAAAAAAATACAAGGTGCACAAATAGTTCTTCAAAATTGAGTAATATGTCTATATCAACTAGTTTAACGCATTTACTAAGCTGATTGCAACTTCTTTAGGTCCAAATAAGTTTCTGAAATCAATTTTCGTGGGATATGTATTTACAAAATACAACATAGATAAGAGTGCTTTCTGTATATTTTTCAGAAAAAGTGTTCCATTATATAAATAATAGTATCTAAGATTGGTAATGTTTGATATTATCTAGCATTTTAAATAAAACATCTTGAAAGATTAGTAAAAAAAGTGAATTATTTCAAGTAATATATAAACGGAGCATTCAAGTAATATTTAAAATAACGTTTGAAAAGTTACTGCCAAATTTACTTTAAAAAAGTCTTTAATACAGTTTCTCAGTTTTTCTAACTTTGTAATGAAGATTTTTTCTGTCGGTTATATAAAATGTTGAATACAATTCGTGAATTTTTATTCTTTAAGCTCAAAAAACAGGAATAAAAAAAACAGCATAAAAAGCAGCATTTTTACTAACATAAAAACAAATTTAATTAAAATCATTTCAACGATATATTCTACCTACTCGATGATAATTTGTATTTTGTTAAAATTGAATTGAATTTTTCGTGTAATTTTAAAGTCGTTTGAGAAGTATAAATACCAATCTCAAACTAATTAAACTATCAACGCGAACTTATGAGAAATTTGTATGCATTCTATATTTTGAAAGTATGAAAGAAATAAGGTTTTCCACATCTTTACAAGAATTTAATTAAATAAGAAATAGTAAAGTTAAGTTAATTGTATGAATATATAATATTTATATAAATTTCTTTACCTTTTTTTTAGCACTGAATAAAAATTTAACGCGGCTGTTAGAGCTATTTTCTGACAACATTACTTTTTCTTCATGTAATGTATTGAATTTCAGTGATGCAAAAAATGTTTTCCTTATCGAGAGTCTTTAGCATTCATAAATTTATTTCATGATCTTATATTAAATAACTACACATCAATTTAAATGAAATACTATCGTACAAAACGAATATTTCCCTTTTAAAATGGAAAGTGGGAATTTTCCAAAGTTAATAATTATTCTAAACTATTTTTAAAATATTCAAATGATTCACATGGATCTTAAAAAAAAGATATTGCTGCAAAGAAAGAAAAATATATAAAGAGTTTCTTTTTTAAATTAAAAAAGCCGAGTAAACATTTCAGTCTAAACAGCGAATTAAAATGTGCATAAACATTTCAGAAGCAAATTCAGTATACATTATGTTACATTTTATAAACTTCATTTGAAAATAATCTTAAATGAAGGTTAATAGATTTTTTCCACTTTAAAATACATGACACAGAATTTATACAATATGGAAATTACATTTACTTTTATGTGTTAGTTTTTTTAAATGTGGATAAATAAATTTATTTTAAGACATTTTCCATATTTTTATTGTTTATTGTAATTGGATGTGCCAGTTTTTCGATAGAAAGTTTAACATTTATTTCTTCTGATAAAATAAATGTATTACGAAAAAAAAACTAAATTTAATTTTAAAATTTGTGGATTATGCGTATTATGAACATTTGGATTAATATAAGACTCATTCATGATTTGCTCTAAGCGTGACAATGTTCAGGTAATTATGAATTTAAAAATTATGTAAATTAATGTTTAATTACCACTAAAGTGTATAAATAATTCAGTAATTTTATAGAATAACTAGGTATTTCATGAAATAACTAGACAAGTCAGTTAAAGTATATAATAGATGAAAATTTCATACTTTACATAGTTATTCTATGAAATAACTAGGTATTCTATGAAATAACTAGGTATTCTATGAAATAACTAGATATTCTATGTGAAATAACTAGGTATTTTATGAAATATCTAGGTATTCTAAGAAATAACTAGGTATTTTATGAAATATCTAGGTATTCTAAGAAACAACTAGGTTTTCTATGAAATAACTAGGTACTTTATGAAATATCTAGGTATTCTGTGAAATAACTAGGTATTCTATGAAATAACTAGGTATACTATGAACTAACTAAGGAGAAACCATCAAAGTGTAAAATAAACATTTTCAAAGTCATTATATAAATTAATTGATCATAAATAGCTAAAATCTCTCGAAAAATATTTTTTATCTCTTTTGCAGATGAATAATTGATAAATAACAAGAGAAAGCAGATGTTATAATTTATTATTGTTCATATTGCTAACATTTGTTAAACTGAAAGGGGTAAAAAGAATATGTTACAAAAATAGATTATATTTAAATATTATAAAAAAAAATACATATGCTGTGAAGAAAAACCATTGCTTCATAAAAAACATTACTTAAACATTTTAAAACAAAAATGTAAGAGAACAATTAATTTAAATGTTATGAGATACTTTTATTTTTCTTTTCATTATTTATGAGAGCAAGGATTGCTGTGGACACTTTGGATTGGACAGCTTATTATTTTTGAAACAACCCCACTTTTTACCATTACACATTTTTTTTTTACACGAGCACTTTTTAATTCCTTGTATAGTACCACAACTTCGAGCTGTTGCAACAGATCGGAGCATTGAGTAAATATTTGGAACATCTCCAATAGAAATTAATTCTCTTTGATATGTACTGAGCTGATATCTAGAGTGCAATTGTTTTATTCGACCATCTCTAGTACCCAATCGGAAAGATCTTTTCTGAAGCAGCTAGAACTCTGGTTCAAAAAATTTTCAAATGCGGTATTTCCCATACATTAACGATAATCTTTATTCTATAGAATACCTAATTAAATCATAGAATTCAATAATTTTATACACTTTAACTAACTTGTCTAGTTATTTCATGAAATACCTAGTTATTCTATAAAATAACAGATTTTACACTTTAACGGTATAACATATACATTATATTAGATAGTATGAACATTTATCCACTTTGTATATTTTCTCATTTTTATTTTTTTTTTATTAAATGCTATTGATTACGAAATCAATCGAAATAATAAATTTAACACATTTATGCATTACACAAAATATTATTGTTTCGGAGATTTTCTCATAATATTCTAATTAACTTTTATTTAAAAATTATCTTTAGAAATGTAATTTATTTGTTTTAGTATTGTACTTAGAAATAATAGTTGTTTGTTAAAATCTTAGTATGTTAATTTTATGCATTTAATAAATAACAAATATCAGCAAAATGTTTTTAAAAAATGCTAAAGGTATGAGTTAAATGGTTTAAAATAAATTTTAAGGCTTCAAGGTATTAAATTTATTTATATATTTAAGCTTGAAATAATTAAACTTTAGTGGGATAAATTAATAAAATTTAACTAAATTAATCATGTGTATCATAAATTAATATAATTAGATGTGACTTTTTTATTTTTACCTTAAGTTAAAAAAATTGGTAGAATTTTAAAAATTTTAATTTGAAATTTTTAAACAATAAAGCACAATTACACTTCGAAATTAAACTTCATAAAAACAACTGAAATCTGTCACAACCTTAAATTACATTTGAGATTGCTATTTTATAATAAATTAGCTATGAGGTAAAAAAAAAGTTTTATAATCTTGATCAGGCCTTCATAGAATAATAATTTTAATCTTCTAACAGGTTGTCAAGTATGAAATGGAGCAAATAATGCACATAATTAAATTCGATTTTTTTCCAAAAAAAAAATAAGATTTTAAGATAATCTCTTACTTTATTTTTCAAACTGAAATATGTGTTAAAAAATAAAAAGATGCATCTTTCTCAAGAAAAACAAATTATACCAAAATACGACGTCTAAATGAGGTTATGTGCAATTGAAATAAACAACACAGGAATTTTGCACCATTTCATACTTGACAACCTAATAATTTTTATTAAAGAATATTAAATATACTGTAAATTCCATACTGAATCCTTGGTGATATACATTCTACAAGTCTTAAGCATTTATATTGTCTTCAGCACATTCTAAACAATATTATTTTCTCAGAAAGGACCGAATTTAATATAAAATTTTATGAAAAATTTACTTTTAAACTTTAAAAGATACTTCTTGTTAATTTTACTCTTCTTTCAAATGAAAAGAAAACTCTTTACATTACTAGGACGTTGTTTAATGGTCCACCAATTCAGAAGTTAAGGTAGGAAAATGCAATGCAACAATATAATAAAAAGCGAGGTACTTTCTTATGTGTGTGCTTAAATATAAAACTAAATTATAAACTATCACTCCAACTTACGCGTAAAATGTTTTTTCAGGAGATTTATTCTGAAAGGAGAACAAAGGCGCCATTTTTATTTTATTCCTAACTTAAAATATTTCTCAAAAATCAAAATGCAACTTCTTATTTTTCTTATAAATAATACAATGTAACGAGATTAATATTTCACGCCATGTAAGTAAATTTCAGAAGTTAATTAAATTACCTTAGAAGGTAAAAACTTCCAAACTTTTTGAAATTTAATAGGTTTTAGAACACACAAGAGGTGTTAAATACTTCATGTAACTATCGTAATGGCATTTGAAAATATTAAGAATTTTTACACCAAGAGCATACTTTATCAGTAGTGATAGCAACAAAGAAGAAATAAAAATTAAATAATCGAATTCAGTTTAAGAAGAGGAAGAGAAAAGCTTATATTTTTTATTTCTTAAGAATATCTTTCTGAAAAAAAATCCCACTTTTTTTTTTTAAATTTATCTTCGCGTTTAATTTTTTTATAAGAGGAAAATATGATTTTTTTTCGAACAAAAACAGTGAGGAAATAGCTTTTAATTGATTTATTGAGGCATATTTAAATATTTGAATGTAATTGAGGTATATAATAAATACAAAAAAATGTAGTTTTTTATATCCCATATTAAATATATTGCAAGGAATCATAACATGTATTAATCTTGAATTTACTCGATAAATTTACCTTCTTTGTAGTTAAGTTGAAATGTAATACCGGTTGATTCAAGAATAATGTGACCAATTTCAAAGCATCATAAATTTTTATAAAATTAAGTTATTTACATGAAATTTTCAATGTGGTTTCTTTTTGGCGTAGTACACTTTGCGTAAACGTTTCGGCCAAGCCAAAAGGGTTTTTGGAGCATTTTTAAGGGTATTTTTCCAACTTCATCTTTGATTGCTTTTGAAATTCTTAAAGTGTCCTTACTTTACGTTTGTTTATAAAAAAATAATCTCAAACCCATAAAAAATAATCACAATGAACATATTCAGAGGATAGTGTTAGCCATTTCTCACAAGGCAAAAAAATGTATTTTTTTTTATCTTTCAGCCATTTTATAGTTGATTTTGTAGTATGACTTGGTGCAATATCTTGGTGAAAAAGAGTTTCTTTGAGAATAAAGACGTTTACTTCTATTTACCAAGTGTTTCGAAACTTTATTCTGATAGTATTTAACATTAATTTAAGACATGGTTCTACAAAAAATGGTTTTGTTAAGCCTTGAGAGGACATTCCCATCCATACCATAGTACCTGGCAGCCAACTTGCATTTTGTAAAACAGCTGCGTCTGTAAGATACTTTTTGCGTGAAACATATTTTATCTTAGTTTCGCCAGTTGTGAATGATGGATGAAATTGTGCTTCATCCCAAGTTATCCATGTTTTGTGTCTGCCTTTGCGTTATATTAAGTTATATTAAATACAGAAGTCAAGAACGTTTTCTTCGTTTTTCTTCGGTCTTAACAGACATTTGAAGACAGACTGGTTCATTCACTTTTTTATAGCCAATTTTCTTTATCTGACGACAAACTGTCGATTTCGGCACTTGCAGTTCCTTTGTTGAAGTTCTTTGAGGCAGAGGATTTTCTACACGATAAGTCTTTTCAGCTTCTTTTTTTTCTTTTTCCTCAAGGACTTCATTTTGTCCACCTTTTTTTTCTTGGAGCTTTTGATTGCCAGCCAAATTTTATTTCTTTTCGAAGTTTAGATAGTAATTCATTAGCAAAAGGTATTTTCTGATTTTTAAATGCTTTTTTTACAACAGAATTTGAGCAAACATCTTTCAAAAGCTGTAAAATTTCGTTCCAGGTTTGAGGATCTATTTTCGGAGACATAATTTATTCCCATTAATAAAAATAATTATATTGATAACTTAAATGTTCCATTTTTAAAATATAACTGGCACAAAGCGATGCAAATTTACCATTCATAGTTATATGCTTTCAAAATTGGTCACACTACTTTTGAATCAACCAGTAAACTACGAATCAGGAAACATTCAGTTTTAATATTCGTTAACAGGAAAATTTAAAAATGGGTTTCTTAATTAAGAAAGTATTGTCTTATATCTCTTTACTGTAATTAACACATTTCATTCTCTTAATTATTAGTTCTTTAATAATTTTAAATCATTCGTTTTTATAGGCAAGTTTCTCTTTAAAAAATGGCTTGAGAATACTTTCAATACTTGTCTTGATTTAAAAAAAAAGGACATTTATATTAAGATTCAATATTAAAAGAAATTGAGGTTAAAACCTAAGTTTCGAAATTCTAAAAAATATAAGAACTTAAATTGATCCAGATATTAGAAAAAAGGAGAAAATGAAATTTTATGTAATACAAAATTTTAGCACAAGCCTTTTAAAGTGATTATTTCACACATTTTTCCTATCTGTATAATCTTTAAAAATACTAGATCTAAAGAACGTTTTTTTAAAAGAATTCTCTGATCTTACAGTGATCAATTTTTATGTGTATATTCATTATATAATTACTAATATTATAAAGAGAGCACTTCAAAACAATTTTGAGTAATCTTTTTTTAAAAAACTTATATGGATAGTAACATGGGAAAAGCTTCCAAACGATGAAAAAATTCATGGAATTTTCCTAACCCGTATTATTTTTCATAACTTTTTTGAAAAGATTATTGAGTTCTACAGTATTAATTAAGTTTTAAGTTATAATATTTGTAAAACTTTCAAATATGATCATTTTGTGTACTAATGTACGCAATTGAGAAATTGCAATTTAAAGTAAACACTTTTAAAATGCTTTTAACTCAATGGGCTCAATTCATGATGATCACATGATAAAGACAAACACCTGTTTTTCATTAAATTCAAAACAGGCATCAAATGAGTTGTATTTAAATGAATTGTACTTGTTCTATTTGTAAAACTTGGGTAAAGTTTCAAACTTTATAATTGGTTAAGAATGTTCAAATGTTATAAAAAAGAAATTTCTTCGAATGATTTTAAAATAAAAAAAAATCTTATTTTACACCAGTACTTTAAGACAAAATGCATTTTGTCTACCTATAGGCATTATTCTTGTTGACAAATTTGTATTGTTTAAGAGAAAGTTTCTGAAAAGATCAAAAGTTGGCAACAACGAAACACATGAACTGATTAGCTGGAAACACGTAATTGCTTTTATTATGTGACTGTGACGTCACGTGAGATTTTGAACTGATTGGCTAGAAATACGTGGTTATCATTATCATGTGACTATGACGTCACACGAATTGAGCCCACTAGTGTAAAAATAAAATAATACATTAGAAGAGAAGGAGTCATTGTTATTTTCAAATAAAAATCGAAAAATCATTTTTTACACTGATTTTTGAAAAGTGACCCACTTAATGATTATAATATTTTATAAATGTTAATGTATAGTCGTTTAATTAAAATAAATGCATTAAAAATCCAATCCTGAATAACACTAAAATGCTTATTGGTATCACCGACCTCGAGGTTTCTCATTTACATAAAACATTCACAATCGTCATTATTTAATTAAACTATTTCATTTGCGAGAAATCTACATTAGAATAAATTTTACAACAATTATCGTAATTGATCCTTTATAATAAAAGCTTTACGTGCATAGAATGATGCAAAATCTGAAGAAAGAAAGTTGTCTCATTTTTATAAAAACGTCTTCAGAAATTCTCTGTTTGTGGGGAGAATCATGATTGATGTACTCATGATAACGGTTGGCTTCCATAAGGATCTAAGAGCTTTTAGCTTTATTAGATCTTGTATTGTACTCTTTTATTTTGAAAGAGACTATGAAGCAAATAGGGTGTGGTGAGGTGTCAAATTACTTTTTGCTAATTATCGGAAATACAAAGCCCTATTCATCCTTTTTTTGTTGATATAAAAGAAATTATTCGCATTTTTCAGCCAGTGTTAAGTGATTTATCTCTCTATTGTAAATATTTTTGAAGTTTTATAATACAGTCAGATTCCAATTTAATGAATTCCTATTTAACGAATTTCACAGTTTAACGAATTTTTCTGTTTTCCTGATTAAAACAAAATCAAAACGCTTATTGAACGAATAATAGACTCCAAATGAACGAATTATTTCAGCAGCTGAAAAATAAATTGTTAGTTTGTATTAGAAAAAAATGGATTTTTTTTCAAACGACTTATTCTTTTTTGTCCGTAACAGAAGAAGACTTTTCTAGTTTGGAATAAATTTTTTGACGAAAAAGGATGCAGACCATTATTAGACTTAACAGGTGCAAATGAGTCATGAGTGTAACCAATCGAGTGAGTTTTGAATGGGAAAGGAAATTCTTTTCTTTTATCATCCCCTTGCACAATGTAGGGGATATTTTAAGGTTTTAATGATTATGGTACATTTGATGATGGACTGCCTATCGGTACAACTGAAGTTGAAGAAGTTAGGGATTTGTTAAATTCATTGAATAGCAATTCTGATGCAGAAATTGGTAATGAATCTTCTATCAAATCTGTTACATGTTCTACACGATAAACAGACAGCAATTCAATTTTCAAGTCATAGCAAAATAGTAGCAAGAAAAGGCATTTTATTGGCATATGGCTGGGCAATGCATTCTCATCATTCGTAATATAGACTAGCTTCGGATCTTTTCCTCAGAAGATCCTGTTTTGTCATAGCTAAAATCCTGATGCTTCAGGTAGATCTCAGATTCTACAAATTTATTTTGAATACCATCTTACTGCCAGAGCTTTCTGCTTCATAGTGCTTGACAACGTTGTGATTGTTAAATCCCTCATGGTTTCATTAGATATTTCTTCTTCAGCCTTTGATGATCTTGGCGTCTTCTTACGATGGTGACAAAAATCTATTTCGTCTTCTCATAAAGGATGTTCTTTTTTGTAGTGTCAATATTAGTAGCGACGTTTCAACCTCATTAAGAATACATTACAGTTGCTTAATGATTCTTGGAATTTCCTTTGAAGCATTTATCTTGTTAATTTTACACTTATATTTGAGGATAGTGTACAAACTATTGATGAAGACCAATTATATGTACGTACTACAGCAGCCAAGCTTATACTTTTCATTGATTGAACCTTTCATCACCATGATTTTATTTTTCTTCTTTTATGCTTGTGACTTTTTCTTTGAAGACATTCTTTGCCAGATTTATTAAGCTGTGTAAAAATGTAAGATCACAAGTAAAGCTGAGATATTCGGAGAATCGTATTTAATATGGGCCAGGCCACCATTAAGACTTCTTTTAATTAGTTATGTCAATGGATGATTGATTACTTATTAACATAGCAGTATGAAGCTACCCGAGGGATCTACCAGAATCACGGGCCTCTTGATTTTCAACCATGATGAGTTTATGAAATCGATACCTAAGCCAGCACTTCATTTCCAAACTCAGTTAAAGTGAAGACTGCGAGCCTTATGTTGGCTGAAGTTTCGAAAAATGTGTGACTCATGGGAGCATGTATTAAGTACTCGTGGCACGTGTGCTAATTATGCATTGAATTCAGAAGACCCCTAATCAAGGATTTCTCCTCTCTTCGTTTCTCGTTTTGAGAAGCGTACTCTGTTAAGGGAATTATTTGTTAAAAAACATTTTTGTGCTTACTATATATATAAGCGAAGTTTTTTATTTCATTTTTTAAGCTTGATTTTTTCAAATTATAATCATGTATTATGCGTTCAATTTGTGATGGTAACTTATAATTATTTGTACGTATTTTAAACATTTAATGTTATGAAATTTCTCTGTTTCATAACAAAAAAATATTTAAAAATTTATATAAAAAAGTTATCTATAAATATCTTAATATATAATGCGTTGGTTTGAATGCAATTATAAAATTGCTATCAGATCATTATATTTATCAATTATTATCTTTACTTTTAAGTGTAATAACTAATAAATATTAGTTAGTTACCATTTATTATATGTATAGGTTTTCCTTTCGTTGTAAATATGTTTCATAGCATAAATTAAAAAATTCTTACAAGTCATCACAACATCGCTTTGAAAGCAGAGATATATTAGAAATAATCGATTTAGTTAAAATGCTTTAAAATAACACTAAACATGGATAGATTGTGTGAAATAGTATTTTTAAATACTTATTAATATTTCATCTAAACTTGGCCCTAAACATAAGTTTTTATCCCTCTCAAATCCTGATCATTTCTTAAAGAAGAGAGAGCTGAACTTGGGCAAAATGGGAGTATTCTGGTAGGGACACCCTAGAAGTGAAGACCATATCATTTTGCTCAACTAAAGTACGTAGGCATTCGGGACTAAGTTAGTCTTCTCCCTTTGGTGCCTCAGATCCTAAGATCAATTGAAGCTGCCCCTTTCCTTTTGTCACGAAAACTGTGGTTTCGTAAATGGTGTAACGTAACTATAACATCTGGTATTAGAAGCAGCAACAAATATTTCAAAAAACCATTCAAAGCAATCCTTTACAGATTTTAAAATTTGGTCATATCTATATCAAAAACGCTTATAGTACTACTATAAAAAGGCTCTAAATATTTCAGAACATTAACAGAAATTCTTAAATGCTTTGATGGTTTTAGAAACGAATTCCATATTGTTTGCTAAAACCGCATGCATTAAAAAAATAATGCATGTGTTTTGAAAATTTTCTTTTGTGGACAACAATAAATTAGGTTAATATTAAAATAATACAAAATACTAATACTAGTGGATAAATATCACAGAAATCCTACGCTTCTTGCTTTCTCTTTCGATTATATTCCTAAGTTTTAGCTCAAATAAACCTTTTACTATCTAGCAATATCAGAAAACAGCGTGAAAATGTTTTTTCTATTTCTTACGCCATATCAAGGATAGCCAGGCTGTAATAGGATGCTGTAAACTCCCCGTAGCATAAAAGCATCCTGTGTAGTATAAAGGGAAATCTAATTTCAAAATACATGTCATCCTATTGGCATATATTGAGCCAGTATATTGTTGAGTCTCATGCATTCCGATACAGTCGGTGTTGTATGGCGATGTTTTACTGCTGCAATACTACTCTACTTACAGCGACGTGAGAAGTGTCCTGAAGAGAGTGTTTTTGTAATTCCACATCTGGAATTTGATGGGTTTCCATTGTGTTTCTTTTCCAGTTTATTAAAAAAAATCCACCAAGGATATTTGAGAGGAGAATAGTTCTTTTTAAAAAACAAATGAGCATCAGTTTACAGAAGTTATTTCTTATTTATGGACATTTTTTAAAAGTAAGAGCATTTGAATTAAATGTTTTGTTTTCGAATAATTTAAACAATACTTATGTTATGAGATATTCAGCATGAAAACTTTAAAACTTTTAGCAGAAATTCAATTTTTATTTAATTCAACTTTCATTTTTTTCAATTCAGTATAAGAATACACATTAGTTTATTTTGTTACACTTTATTTAAAAAATAATGGTGGAGCTACAGCCCATGAGAGACAAGGCCAGCTGTGCCCAATTCAGTATACGCGAACATGGGTCCTGAGGTGCATGAGCAGATGTTCCGGTCAGGTGGTCAGTCTGACGCGAAACCCATAGTGTTAAGTCTCCAAGCAAGGTATGTACTCATCTTATCAACCCACTTGAGGGATGAAAGGTGTAGTCAACCTTGCCCAGCCCGGGGTTTGAACCTCGGACTTATGGCGTGGAAGCGCGACGCTCTAACCACTCAACCACTCGGCCACTGAAAATTAATTACCTAACAAAATTAAAAAAAAGCAATATGAAAAATGTACAATATTTTCATAATAGATGACTTTAGAAATTACCTCAAATTTGTTAAAATTTATAATTCCTACATTTCCTCCCTCCTACAGTTTTTTTTCAAATTTCTTTTTGAGTTTTTCACTTGCAAAGTTCAATTTTCTAGGATATATGATTTTTTTCATTTTCTGTGAGGTGTTTTTGTCTGGGACACAGATATTGCAAAATTTGTTTGTGTGTGTGTGTGATCTCTCATACCTTTCAATATTTTTATAAGAATTGCTTATTATATTTAATTTTAGTAAAATTTCTTGAATCAGACTGTTGTTATTTTTTCTATTACAAATGTATACTACAAGATTTAAAAAGGGATTTTAAGGAACATTCAGTTGTAGATGAAATATTTTTTAAATCCACCACACCAAAAAAAATATCAGATCCGTTTTACAACTTATTTAATTCTCTTTTCTTCGATATTATTTTGAATAAATAAACATATTCAATACACTAAACAGTATATTTATTTCATAAAATTGTATTCCCAATAAATAAAGCAATGATGTTATACCAAGTGGATGTATACATGTAACTAATGTTATTATAGTTATATATCGAAATTTTATTCTATCAACCTTTCAAAAACATTTTAAATATCACTATATGAAGAGAGTATTATTACTATTTAAAGCATCAAAATATCATTATAGCAAATATTATGATAGTCAGTTATTAAGATACAACTATATATTAAATTATTATTAGAACCAAGCATAAACTGATGCTACAATTGCATATTTTTATATCATATATTCAGCTTAATTTATGAAAACATTTTTGAGTATGTCATTTAATAACTCTGAGAATTATGAAATTTAAACAGAGTTCTATCTTTAGTAAATATATTACTTATTTCAAAATTTTATATATATATATA
>BMAV01027380.1:438311-453647 GCA_019973955.1 Trichonephila inaurata madagascariensis | reverse complement strand
TATATATATATATATATATATATATATATATATATATATAATTAAATTAGATTAAAAATTAAATTCCCTATCTAGTAATTCACTTTTATATTACCTCCTCACCTCTTCAAGTATCAAACTAATGACCCATTTATTTCTTCCGAACATATGGCCTGGCCAATAAACATGTCTAATTCCAGATCGTTATATTTAATAGCCTTATATGTCAGCATTAACTTTCAAGAGCACTCATGGACGCCGCGATCGGTGTTTTAAGTGTTTAAACATTTTTCTTAAACTTGTAGTGGATGACATTTGATGTTAATACAGTTTTTTTCAAATATTAATTCATTTTTTAATTTAATTAATGAATAAATAGTAACAAGCAAAAATAATAGTCCAACACCCTACATAAAAAGGAAAATTGCTCATTGTGTTCCTGTAGTGCAATAGATATCCCGTTGGACTTCTAACCCAAAGGTCGTGGGTTCGAATCCTATCCGGAATGGTCTAATTTCTGAGTATGTGATTTATGAATGAATAAATAGTAACAAACAAAAATAATAGCCCAACACAATACATAGAAAGGAAAATCGTTTTTTATTTTGCCACTTAATATTGTGATTCTGTCTTATCTATATACATATTTATATTAATTGTAATTATTTTATAAAAAGTAACTGAAATAAAAATTTTCTTTGTTCACCTAAAAAGGAATTGATTAGATTTTTTTATATTACTTGTTTTTCTAATTTGGGGACCAATAGTTTTATTTATAATTGAAAAGAAAGGCGGGATAAAAAATATAGTGTTATGTGACATGTATAAGCGCATTGATAGTAAAATATCCCAGTAAATTAATGAAGGTCAAATTATATTTGTAGCTTTTATTGTTAGATCAAATTTCGTATTAGATTAAATATGTCGAATTCTTAATTCATTAGCATCCAGTTGATTCCAGGTAACTTCTTAAGGAAGAATTACGTTTAGTTTTATTAAAAGAACATTTTTTTAAAGTTAATTCAAACCAGGAATAATGTATTTCAAGTTTCTTTTGTTCTTATTCTATCTAATTATTTCGGTTTAATTTATACGAAGAGCTTTCACTCCAACTATTAAATCCTACTATGCTGTTTGTTTGAATCGCAATTTAGTCACGATGTTTATAACCAATACTCTCAATAGAAGAAATACAAATTAGAAAGAAAAGAAGTTTAACACATTCGCTGCCAGTAAAAATGATATATCGAACCTCAGAAACCGAATTACAAAATAATGTTTTAATGATTAAAAAAATTCCTTATGTTTTAGTAGTAAAGCCAGAAAAACGGAAGAATCTTCTATTGACATATTTAACTCTTTTCTAGTAATTCTAATATTTCAAGTTCAGTCACTTTCCTTTTCTTACGCTGTGAAGGCTCTGCAATATTTGTAATGTCCGACATTTTTAGAAACGTATATGTTATTTTTTTTGTTGTTGCTAACGCCCCCTGATCGACATTGTCAGGTCGAGGTTCACGAAATTCATCGTGGCAAGGGGCTAGATGTACGCCGGTCGTTGGCCTTAGCTTTGAGCACGATGCAGGTGACAATACGCTTTAGCTCGGTGAAATTCGCGAAGGGAAGGAATGAATGTTGCCAGAGCCTATGAAACAGGTGGGACTTTTCCCGACAGATGTTGACACCACCGATCTCTACGTTTCGCAGTTTATAACGTATATAAAAAATATAACACGAAATTTCAAAACCAAGCACGTAAAATACAAAAATAATACTTCATTAATATAACTCAAAACCTCTTCGTTCAACCTTCAAAGTGGCACTAAAATAAAGCATATAACATATCATAGTCAATTGTCATCCCAGAGCAGTGCCGGTATACGAGGCAGTGACATGCTGACGCGCCAGTCTGTGGTAGCGAACGTGTTGACATATAAATTAAGTGCTCTTAAATAATTTTTCTGATATATTTTTAACAAACCAAAACTCAAATTCCAAAGTCTTTACTGTGTATCTTTATTAACATCGCTTTATACAGTAACACGAGCCTTCTAATTTTGAATCATGGTCAAGTAACAATTACGGCACCTGATTTGACACCTCTTGTCCGAACTACCATGCCACGGCAATCGAATGACTTTGCGCCTCCACAGATTTAAGGCGTGTTGGAAACCTAAAATCTTCTTAATATGACAATATTAAGATTTTTACAGTTTTAAATTGTATAGATTTTATTCTTTCTAAAAATACCTAACTTTAACCTCTAGGGTAATTAGAAGTCCTTTAAACCTATTTTCAAATAATCATTGAAACTGGACCACGCTCATTTAAATGGCGCGCGAAAAATGTAAACAAAGTAGTTTGTTTTTGCTTAAAAGTTGAATGAATGATGGAAATCAAAACATTTCATCCAGAATTGCTAAAAAAATGTTGACATGGAGGTACAAAAAAATCCCAATGAAAGTGTAAACAACGTAATATGATCTCGTGTATCGAAGAAAATGTTTGTACAAATAGAAGTATTATCATTGGATACATATGATACAATTTCATCATTTAATACGGGGAATGTATCAAAACTAGAAATTTTGTGAAAACTTAATATTGAACCTGGTGGTTACACGGCACAGAAAATGGAGCGCCTCGACAAACAGAGGCTCTTAAAGGCTAAATACTCATGTTTGTAAAAAACAAAGGAAGTTAGGAAAGAAAAAGGGAGAGAGAGAACGATGAGATTAAAAAAAAAACATAGATCATTTGGAGTATGGAGAGGAATTTTTTAATAAAAAAAAGTAATTATTCATTAAAGTTAATTTATCACAAAATATAAGTTTTTAATGTTCGATATACCTTTTCTGGAAAATAATGATCACATTTATGTAAGTCTTTTACGACGTACTTATAATGAGGGCTTATATATACTGAAATGAGCTTTTGGGGGAAACTCAAAAATTTATTTTTTACAAATTTTTTTATGGGAAAAATGGATTAAATTTCAATATGTTTGATAAAATATTTTATAAATTGTTTAAAAAAAAATCAAAATGAGCTGAAAGCTCACTTCAGTATAATAAGAAAAGTGTACTTTAATTGCTGAAAAAATTTCAATTATGTACATATAGCAGATTTTGAGAAAAGGTACATCGAAAACAGCCAATTTAACATTGTCGGTATAGAGGTTTATGATTCCCCTTATCGGGCATCATCCCCTCTACACAGTGGGTCTCCGGTGGCACTGGGATTCAAAATTATGACACACCGGCCACAAGTCCGTGACCATACCTATTAGGATACCACGACTTCAGTAAGCTTTTAGAGCTATGCAGTATACATAGACAAAATAAAACTAGCAATTTACGTATGGTGTTATTTAATAGCATAAAACATTTTACATTGTACTTAATATTCAATTACAAAAAAAAATAATTTCATTAACAGTAAGTTTTTTTTTTTTTTTTGGTTGAGATTTAGAAAAAAACAAGTTTTCACTTGAATTATAAAACCATCTAGTCTGAAAATAACACATCGAAACACAAGCAAAGCATTAGCTTTTGAGAGGAAATACAAAATACTTGATATTTTTATAACTAAGAATACACTATAAAACAATTTAGTAAATCTACAATATTAGTACTAATTATTTAACTAAATGAGGTAAATCATATAAACCTAATTTGAACGGATTGTTTAATTAAATTGAAATTATGTTTAAAAGTTGAATACAGAGAGTAATGAAGTAAATAATACCTTGTACAGTTTTAATACTATTGCCAAAGGTACTGTTAATTATCACTATTATAAATAGTAACACTCAACCTCAATTTACTCGAGATAAGAAAAGACACTAATTTAATTCAAAGAATCAACATACATTTCTTACAATGTTGACTCCAGGCTAACATGCAATCTATTCCAAGCCAAATAATTAGATTGAGTTTCTGATTTGATGAGTACTATTTTCTGCTAAATTTAAGAGCAAAGCAAATGTTTCGTAATTCCTCTCTTGGCGTTGTTTGCTTGGAAAGTACGATGACACTTTGAACAGAATTAAGTAAGAAGTCGTAATTAAAGCTCTCCCCAAAGTGAAACACAATTAACTTGCAAAGTAATTTTTAACCCGGATGTCACCCCAAACAATACTGCCCTGCTGGAATAACCTCGAATAAACGGAAAAGTGATCATGGAGAAATGTGTGTGGAACTTGTAACACCTCTAGAGAGTACAGTTTGTAACTGCTCAGTATGAATTAATGTGCATAAAGTTGGGTGTAAGTCAAATTTGTAAAGGAATGTTCATTAAAATTACTTAAAACTATTATAATTTACAATAATAGTAAACTATTTATCAATTAGTTCATCTGTAACTTTTTAATACATGTGCTTCTAAAAAAGGGATTACTTTAAGAAAGCAACTAAAACGTATATTTACATCATATTATTTCATGGATTAAAATGCATTGAATAAAATATAGGAAGTTTCACATCTGTAATTATTTTTTTTTAAAAAAAATAACTACCTTCTTGTAATTTCTAGACAAAGAAGGAAACTTATAAATTAATTTAATCATGTAATAAAAATGTGTTTTGACTGTGTATCAATTTACATAAGTACAAATTTTGGGTATTCAAAAGTTTATAGAAAAAAAAAAGAAGAGAAATTCATATTCATTTTTGAAAATTTAGAAAGTCTTGTTGATTTGCAATCCCTTGTTAAATCTCATTTCAATTTGACTGATGATATATTTGCCATAATTATAAAGTATTTCTACCACCGGGAATTATTTGTGATCTTATTCCATCTTCCAAGATGCAAAGCTTGCAAAGGTAGTGTATTGTTCAAAGCAATAATGTATATATTAATAATTAAAAAAGAAGAAACAAAAAAATAATTAGTATCATTTTTCAAACGATAAAAACTAATAATTATTCCTTAAGCGTTCATTATTTACATCGTGGCAATATTCTCTTTCTCTATACGTTTATATATAAGCTTGAGAATATAACGTTTCACACATTACATATATTTCCACATGTAAATCAATTGAAAAAATTATTTTGCTTAGAATCCAATATTTTTTGGACAGTAATAATCTAAAGACATGATAGAAATACGGTTTTATAAGGGGTCAGAGTACAACAGACCAATTTCTGTATTTTTGTCAAACTATAAGGGATGCTCACAATTTTAACCGACTCATCGTACAGTAGCTGCTCTTTTATACCTCACGAATGTTTTTGAAAGAGTTTTGAAATACAAATTGATTTTAAAATCACATGATTCCTTCAAAATTCGAGGGAAAACCTTATAATGGATCTCAGACTTCCACCAGAGAAGGTACATCAAAGTAAAACTTGATAAAACTTTTTTGGACGCATTGGGCTCAGACAAGCTTTTGTTCTTAAACCTATATTTATATCTATGTATTTAGTTGGTATAGAGAGAGTGCTTTCTTCTGGGACAGTAATAGGAACGTTTTAAGACAACATTGTTCTTTGGAGTTTTGGTACTGCTACACGTGAATTGGTACTAAAGGACTCACTGACAGCTTTGTCGAACTTTACGGCGGAGCTAAAATTCCCTTTTGGACATTCTAAATCAATTGTCACATTTTTCACTGCAAATAAGCAACTATATAATTACAAGCCCAAACTAAATAATCCAGATCTTACTTATGAGGAGCCTCATATATGTTTGTTGTTTATTTTTGACCCTGAATTTTAAAGTCCCAAACATATTGAATATCTTGTTTTGAAAAGTATAGGAAGCGCCTCAACATCCTAAAATACCTTGCTAGTAAGTATTGGGAAACTGATCCGGTTACGCTTACTTATTTGACGCTCATTTAGCCGATTCTCGAAAGCGGACTTCCAATATATTGTTGAGCCTCTGTTCGGAAGAAATTAGAGCAAGTCCAACAAAACAAAACGCTACGTACCTAAATAACTGGATAAACAGGCAAAGACTAAATAAAAGCAGTCCCAGCTGAGTCCCAGAACTTTCTTAATGGAGATGATGTCTTTTCACTGCAATGTAGACTTTAGAGGGACACTTCATGGTCCATTTCCCCTTCAACATAAGTTTCTTCGTCATTAGAAAAAAATTTCTCTCTGGCCATTTTACATACTTAAAATTGCAATGTCGCAATTTACGATAACTTATAAAAAAAATATCTGTTTTAAGGCAGTTTGCTGTGAAGATTCTAGGTTAGAAAAGAAAAGAGTGTTGTAAGCAATTTAAAAATAGGATTCTCAAGTTTGTCAGTTTCTTAAATGGGAAACAAAAGAAAAATAGATTTTTATCTCTAATGAAAAGAAAGAAAAATGTGCAGCAGTAAAATATATTTCGAGAAGAAAGCAGTAAAATATATTTCGGGTTAAATCCTCTGTAACTACCACAAATATTAGGCAAAAAAAAGATGATAAACTGCTTCTGTTAAATATCTATGCAAAAAGCACAGGAGCAGAAAAACGTATTCTGGAATTGATCAATAAGCGTTCTAAGTAGAAATTGTTAAAATAAAATGCAATGCGCCTAACCCAAGCAAATTTATGTAATAACATTCAACTTTGTTTAAGAAAAACTTCGCTTAACAGATGTGTTCAAAGCTCGTATGCTGTTAAAATAATCACGACATTGTATTCTTCCGTTAAAAATCTGAATTGCTTCTGTAGATAAAACTGATTTTATCCAGTCACGCGAATTTCAGATAAAAACATGTATTTTCCACTTAATCTTATTCAAAAACTGTTTCGGATATTTTAAAATTTAGTTTTTATTCAAAGTCAATGATTAATAAGACGTTAAATGTAATAAAAAGATTGGGATAGTTGAAAATTAATTTACATTTTTTTAATTTAAAAAAAAATATTTTTTTTTACTAAGATGTGCATGAATTTCGTGAACGTTTATACAGATAAACACATTTATGTTTCAGTTGGAATACCTAATGTTCTTTATGTGTACAGGGTGGTTTTTATAAACTGGTACTATTCAGATCCACCTGTAGTTCTACCTAACAAAGTAATGACACAACTTGGCATGGAGAATAATGACATGAAAAGAAGGATTATGCAAAAAAAAAGTTACAAAATTCGCCTGTAGGGATATTTCTAGCATTCTTCAACGCAAAAAATGTTACGAAAAAACCCAAATATAATAATAATTTTTTTTTATTTCCAATGGTCAGGATTACAGAAGACCATTTCACCACAAGGGGGTAGGAACAAAAACAGACAAAATAAACAAAGTAAGGGAAAAAATAAAACAAAAATGGCGAGAAAAGTCTGTAAATCCAATAAGTTCCTAGCTTGCCAATAAAGGTCGTACAAAGAAGAGCCCCTTAAGCATAGGCAGGGGTGAATGTGGTCAGCATCCATGTCCTCCCGAAAATCGCAGAGCGTGCAGGAAGGGGCCTGTGTAACATGAATTATATGTAGATGTTTCAGGAGACAGTCGGGTCCTGTGGTCAGACGAAACTCGGCAACTGCTTTACGTCTTAGCCACATGGGAAGATCTTTAAGATTATTCCATCAGATCTTATTGGAATTTCTCTCAGCGTTGTATTTGACACTGGTAAAAGGGACAGCTTTGCTTATTATATGTTAAATGGAAACTCCCTTCTTTGCTAGGTGGTCAGTAAACTCATTAGCAATTACATCGCAGTGTCCAGGGATCCACTGCAAGACGATTTGCTTAGAGTACTCAGACAGACTCTGCAGCAGTTATATAATATTAATACATGCATAAAATATACTCTCTGCATGAATATTCAATCTACACTCGCTTTTCCTGGCGAGGAATTCAATCACATTTAATATGACCACCGTCGTTAAAGTTTACACCATGCACAACATGTGCAATAATGTGCAGATCTTTCATGCATGCATGAAAAATCTATATATTATTTCCTAAGGCCGTATGCAAGCTGCCATTTGAAATATTTCATGTTGCCTGATATGTGTATAAACACTGGTTCATAGTGATCCGTGGACGATTACAGTTGCAATATCTAGTATCTCTTCTGAGCTAAAGGTTTGCGTCTTTTGCCTGGACAAATTGTCAATGACTGTTTCCTCGCGAGCTTCTTAATCACTCCTTTCAAAAGACCCCTTACGTAGCTCGTAAAAAATCTGTAGATACTTAAGATAATACAATTTAGCCAACAATGCGCGTTCTGGATATTTAAGCCGTACATTCACTTGAGCTGGCTCACTTCAGCTAAAAATATTCTTCAGAGTTGTCTTCATGATTTGTAGCCCAAATTACTATAGTAGTTGTAGCTTATTAAAAGCATAGACTAGGATTTTATTTTCATACTCGTGTTTTATACTGATTCTTGGTTTGGAAAAGTACAACAGTATTATAGCCACCCTTATCAGGGATTATAGGAACTAAATTTTTTTCAAATTTTTCGTGTCACATCATTAGTTTCCATATCAAGTTATATACCAAGTTAGGCGTAAGAAAAATTGTCAGTTTAAATAAAATAACCTGTATATTAAAACTAGTAAGCATGTGTCTTATTAAAAGCGTAGAGTTATTTACATGTACTAAAAATTACAACAAACACACAAGAGCAAAATTATAGCTCGGTATTAAATATTTCATTATTTTTAAACGTTATGCAGTAGTTCGTGTGTTATAATTTTTAATACAATGTTACTCAAAGAATTGTTTAAGAAAATGATGGTGGAAGAACAACATATGTGAGTCTGTAGTAATACTGCATTAAGCATTATTTTCTTCAATTTGTTTCCTGAATAAGCAAACTTATAGGGCAGTGTTTCTCAAACTGTGGGGCGCACCCCCCCCCCTAGAGGGCCGTGATAACTCTACAAGGGAGGTGCGAGTATATCGAAAAGTCGAAAACAAAAGATTATTTAAAAAATTATTAATTTACTGAAAGAAAGCAAAACAAAATACATTCTGATATAATAAAAAAAATACACATTTACACTAATAAAATATGCTTATAATGCATCGTTACTGCATAATGTGTTTGATAATTAATTTAACAGTACAAAGTTATGAAAAAGTTTGTTTATTACCAGTGACCCTATGGGCATGTCATAAAATTATATACAAAATTTAATACTTATCTTGATAATTTGTACGGTTTATAATTAAAGTCATATTGTAGCCTTACGTCAAAGTATACCATTATTGAATTCAATACATTATTATTGTTTGGAGGAGGAGGAGGGCGCGATAAAAATTATGATTGAAAATTGGGTCGCAAGTATAGAAAGTTTGAGAAGCACTGTTATAGGGAAATAAATAAATAACTAATGTTAAAATATATTGTGATTGCTAGTACTGAAGTATAAATAAATATTGTTAAAAAGGGGTACTTTATCCAAGTATTGTTAATCGTCATTCGTTCGACTTATGATTGATTTAAAATGCATTTAAATATAAATAGAAATATTTATACTTAAAATAATAAGTGATTACAATTCATTGACTTCGCAACAAAATAAAATATGTTTAACTTAATTCATGATTGTCAATAAAAAATTAATGAATACAGCCCTAAACATTTTGATTTCCATTAATTGTTTGTGATATTTTTCTTCTGTATTATTCTGTTATATCTAGATCATTGAAAATACTTAAAAAAACAGCATGTCTGTATATAATAATCATCAATTATTGATCCCTCTGTATAATATTAATATTACTCTTAAGTTATAAAATAATTTAATAAGAACTGTGAACATGAGTTAAATTGTAAGAAGCAATTTTCCTGAAAAGAAAAATACATTTTTTTTGGAAAGTATAAATATGGTTTGTATTCTTGTATTTGTTACTTATTCGCCGATTACTGCAGATTTTTTCTTATCTTCATATCTTATTTCATTATGACTCTGTAATTAAATGCTTATCGCCATATGTTACTGTCATTTTTAGTAATATGAAAAAAATGACAAACATCAAACTATGTATGTGTGTGATATTGAATCTGTATTACATTTTCAAACAATCAAATTTTTAATATAGTATTTTTTTAAAGGAAAGTATATTAATCAATTCTCTTTAGACAAATGAAAAACCTCCATCATTATCTATCTTAATGATGATTTATGATGATTAATAGCAAGGAAAATAAATTCAAACAATGAATTTTGGGAAGGAAAAATGATATATTTTCTGCATAAATTTGAAGTAAAAATAATGAAAAATTATATACATTTAAGTTATAAATAATATTACATAAAATAGGGTAAGTAGAAATTCATGAAGCTGACTAAACTTTTAAAAAGTAAAACATGATTGAGTATGACAATATAAATGTCAGTATTTGACAATATTCTACTTTTTCTGGTGCTTTTCTAACTTAGGAAGCAATTTTGAAAATACCATGATTCTTTTCAAATAATTTCGATACTTTTTAATATTATGAAATTTTAGAAGTGGAAATACTTATTTCTTTGATATTGGTGAAGACATGAAAATGTTATATTTTTTTAGCTCGGAATAAAGAACGTTCAATTGCTACAAAAATATTCCTTATGAGAAAGTATTTGATTTTAATAAAGTGAAACAAAACATTCAAACTGAATAGTTTTCAAAGAAATCTTAGAAAACCTTTTCCTCGAGGAGATTTACAAAAATGTTTCTAATTTAGTTTATCTTTATGGACAGTCTTGTTTAGCACAGCACTTGGGATTAAAAGAAAAACATTATGCTTCAAAAGAAAATAAAGGTCTTTGTGTAAATATTTATAATTCTTGGAAGAACTCATGCAATGCAATCTATTCTTATATTTTACATTTCATACTTCGGTTCTTTTACGATATCTCCAAGCTGTTTGATTTAATTTTCATTGTTTTAACAATGCGGAAACATAAAAAAATAACTAATGTAGTGCAGAATAAATGAGATAACATGTCTCAATGGAATATTAATAGAAAAAATATTTCATATTCATTGAGCTTAATTACGAAAATCAGCAACACTAAAAGTAAAAAAGGATGGATGTAATGGAAACAAATTAAGCATATTATTTGAAAATAGAAAACTTCTAGTGGTTGTATAATATGTTTTTTAAGAATTTTTTTTAACTAAGTGTACTAAATCTAAAACGCATACTTGCAGTTATAAGAAATTGACAAAAATCATATTCTATAAATTTTAAGCAGAGAAATGATTAAAAAAGAAAAGCATTTACAAAATACTAAAAAGCTTAAGTAACTAAAGTTTGGATAAATATAAAACATCCCAAAGCAATAGAAAATAAACACATATGTATAGACATGCATCATACACATGTATCATGTATGTAGAATTTTACTTTCACCTTAATTAATGATAAAATAAATATTTTTGTCATATTCTGTACAGGAAAGAAATAATATAACCACGTCTGCACACCAAGTGTTTTTTCCCCTCTGTGTATTATTATATCTTTCAAATATTTACATCTTACTTAATTCTTTATCTTGAATCAAAATTTTGTCTGCTTAAACTTAATCAGAAATAATGGAGTTTTTTCGACTTTTTAAGCTAATATTTAGTTAATTATGTTAGACTTTTAATAGGCTGATTGACTGATTGAATATTAACGTCGCACTCTGTTCAGCTACACTACGGCTTTTGGGGACGGACCACGTAATTTTGAACCATGGTCAAGTGACGTGGACGACACCTGAGCTGGCACAACCTCTCCTAACTACAACACCACACCACGGGAGGACGTTTCAGCTCTCGACAGATTTAACGTGCATCGCTGCCCTACACGGTGGGTCTTTAGTGGTACTGGGCTCGAACTCGTGACAAGGCAAGCCACGATCCGATACCTATACCACTCGGCTACCGCGGCCAGACTTTTAACAGGATAATAATGCTATAGATTATTAAGTGTTTTGGAACATTCTTTATATTTACAATAGTTTTTTTAAGATTAATTTGCTAAAAGGATTTATGCGTTATACTTGGTGGAATGTGTCTTGATTTAGATTTAAAATTTAAAAAAAAAGGAAGACATTTGATACATTACTTCACTATACCATCTTCGATATCACATCGTCGAGTGTATGAAAGCCAAATTCCACTTTCTATAAAACAGTTTCTTTGTTCCATGCAGGACGATTTTTGATAAAAGCAGAACATGACTCTCATACTACGTTAAACATTTTTTTGTTGAAGACATTTAAATATTGATACATTATAAAATTTTTTTTATTTTTCATGAGATAATTTGATTATTTTGCGTCATATTTACTCAAATTCCTATGGATTTCTTTCCATTGCGTATTTAACGCAACAAAACTATTTCTAATACTATTTCTCCAGTGCTAGTTGTTTTCAAGTCACCGATTTTATTTTTGTTTGCACCCACCATTTATCTTCATTCTCACAACCATTTATTTTTTTGCTGTCTTAGTGGCGCTCGTTAGGAAGCCCCAAAAGACAGCAGATTTGTCATTTTGGAACCAAATGCAAGAAAATCTTTCTTTCAGAAATCGTGAAAAAAAAATAGCTTTTTACCACGTTTTTTTTTTTTTTTTTTTGACATTTACCAATATGTCGTGTTCTGCTTTGTAGAAATAGAAATATATTGAACGCATCGATTATTTTTAGGTATCCCCATTTTTAATCTTACATTTTGATCCTGAAAAGGTAAGAGAAATGACGCTCGCAAAATATTACTTTGATAGAAAAACTTAATTTAAATTCTTAATTTAAAAAACATAAAGCATCAGATTAAATTTTAAACATGTGAATATCTTTAAAAAAATACACTTTCTATTTAATAATTTTTTATTTATTTATTTTTTGATGTTATAAAAAGCACTTCTCTATCTCTCTGAAGATGTGAATCATTTTCTAAAAAATTTATTTTTTGGTAGAAGCTACTATTAATATGTTTAAAATTATAAAATTTCTTTTTAAAGCGACTGAGTTGAAATTTATGTACAATAAAACATTTAAAAACAATGTTCGACTTACGGGAAGATGTAATATTTGCATAATTAATATTTTTGAAACTACCAGAGAATCACGATACTTATAAATTTGTCAACATTAAAATGACTCATTTTCAAGCTGCAGCAATGTCAAAATGAAACATTAAAAAGACTATAAAGTAGCTAGATTTTTTAAAATAATTTTTAAATGAGATAATTAAGCAGAGTTAATAAACATTAATAAACACAGTTGTCAAAAACATATATTATGTTACTATATAATTACACATATAGTTTATTTACACACCTTCAACTGCATAATAAATTTTATGATGGTAAACTGCCTCTTTTAAATGGTGAAATCTTAACATGTAGAGGAGAAACCTACTTCTGACCATTGTGCGTTTTTTCAGTAACTGTAAAGTATATCTTGATTTAATTTTCTCACTTTAACTTAGTTATATTTTTAAAAAAAACGATAATATATTTTACACTTGTCAGACTTGTAAAAAGTAAATCTCCATCTACAAGATTTAGCCTTTTTAACTGATGACAATTTTTTCTAATGTATTTATGTTTACGTAAGAAAACACCAAAAATTGATTTATTTTTAGGTACTTTTGTAATATAAAATACTCTCTACCTAAATGGTTGTTCTACTTTACAAAGAAAGTTTATTTTTTAAAATATTATTGCTAACATAGCATGTTATGAAGTTTTAGTAATAGTATTAAAAATTGAAGAACATTCAATAATTTAAAAATGGCAACACCGAAATTATTTTTTGGTCTTCATCGAAGGCTACTTATGTTATGATCTCAAACTCAGTGGCGCAATAGCCCATAAGGGCCAGGGCCTACTGTGCCCCTCCAGCATACGTGACCATTGGGCACTGAGGTGCATGAGCAGATGTCCCGATCTGGTGGTCAGTCTGAAGCAAGACCCCCAGTAATTAAGCTCCAAAGCAAGCTTGGTAGTCATTTATCAATCCACTGCAGCAGGGATGAAAGGCTGAGGTGACCTTTCCCAGAACCCAGACCTGGGGTGTGGAAGCCCGATACGCTACCACTGGACCACTGGTCCTTCATGTTATCATATGAGTGTAAATAAATATTCCAAGACAAAAAATAATAAAAATGCTTTGAATTCAAGGACTTCTAGGTCACAGAATTTGCTTGCTGTGCTAACCCTAGATAAATTGTAAAAAACGAAATGCAAAAAGGAAATATTTATCAAGGGGGTATTATAACTTTAGTAAATGAAGTAACAGTAACATGACTAATTATTGTAATCACAATAAAGAAATTATTCTTTATTAAAAGAGTTACTTACAAAAATATAAATTTATTATTACCTTTCTCAAAATATGTTTGCAAAATTTCATCAATACAAATTTGTTATGTATATCATTCAATTCAGTAAAAATGTCTGACACAGTATTTCTCAAACTATGGGGCGCCCACCCCCTAGGGGGCGTGATAGTACTTCCAGAGGGGAGTGAGCATATTGAAAAGTTGAAAATAAAAGATTGTTTAAAAAAACACTAATTAGCTGAAAGGAAGCAAAACAGAATACAATCTGACATAATAAAAAGTAAAATACATATTTACACTGATATAATATACTTATAAATGTATCAGTACTGTACAATATATTCAATCATTAATTCATCAATAATAAGTTAAAAACATTTAATGCTTATTAATGACCCTATGGGCTTGTCATATACAAAATTATATGTAAAATTTGATACTTATCTCGAAAATTAGTATGATTTGTTATTAAAGCTGTATTGTTTTAGCTTCAAAGCACATTATTGTTGAATTCGATACATTGTTATTGTATTGAGGAGGGCACGATGAAAATTATGATTGAAAATTGAGTCGCAAATATTAAAACTCTGAGAAGCACTGGTCTAAAAAATACCATTTTCAAATTAATTCACTAATGAATTACCGAGAACAATAGTATATACTGTTGTAAGACTTTGAGAAAACATTTACAGTATAAATATCATATATAATAAGAATACTATAAATAATATGTAATATATTGTTATGTAGATCAATAACAGTTCTTTAAGAGCGATGCGAATTTATTATCGGAAATCCAATTCTTTAAATACAGGATTCCGCAACAATATTCACAGAGTAAATCTCCGAAGGTCTTCGCACCTTCAACAGCAATCAAACACAATTATCAGTGTTTAAAAGTACACGTATGTAAAAGATTATTCACAAGCCCAGACGAGCTAATCGCTAATCAAAATAGTGCTCACTACTCACTGTTTGGAATCAGACTAACTGACTGCGGCTGGCACTGCTCTTTTTATAAACCCGATGTAAACTTCCAGAAAACTCCGCAAACGTCATAGAACGTGAAAATTAGTGGCGAGATCCACTACTTTCTAGAAGAACCCAGAGGGTCCCAAACTCACAAACATGGTCGC
>BMAV01027380.1:407081-433311 GCA_019973955.1 Trichonephila inaurata madagascariensis | reverse complement strand
ATATATATATATATATATACATGTATATGTAGAATTTTCTTTGGAATGAAGCGTTGTGCGATGGCCCTTTTTTGCTGGTTTTAATTTATCGCATAGATATAAAGAATTAATATCATGACTTCAATAAATACTAATGTTTTTTAACGTTAATATTTTACTTCATAGACACACTTAGTAAAAAGCAACTACACAAAGCTACATGGAGATTTGTCTAAAGATAAAAGCACTTTTCTTCTCATTAACGAGATCTTGACCTGTATACCTTTTTAATACCGGTGCCTTCTCAAACCTTCTTTAATAATTTGATTTTCGGGCATTGACTGCTATAACATTGTGTCATATCATCATGAAATGTGTTCACGTTACAGTTTTTTAGGTGACAGAATTGTGGTTTAAAGGGTATTTCCCATTAGGCGGGTAAAAGAAAAGAATTAAGCATCACACGATGTCTCGCAGGGTCCAAGACCATTTTTGAAATTTTCTTAGGTAATGTGCACGTTAATATATTTCATATCGTTAAAACGTAAAACTCAATTTCTTTAATTTCCTTCTATTTTCTTTTTTCTCTTTCTAAAGATCGCCCCTCCGGGGTTTTCTCCCTTATCAGATGCTTTTATTTTCTCGTAATTAAGTCGACAGCGAATACGTAGCACAGCTAATTCTCAAATTCATTTCTGCCTGTTAATGCCTAAATGTGTGCCATGATTTTCAAAGCAGGTAAATTATGCTGAAAAAATGAAAACGAGCACCGAATTGTTGAGTAAAAAAAAGAAAATACTATACGCAGAATTTATTTGTTAAAAATTTGAAATGTTACAGTGTTATTGATGAAGAAGCAAAAGCATTGTTCAAAATAAAAAGCAAATAAAGGTCTCCTAGCAAAAAGAGTTGTCTTATGATCGCCAAATTATTGAAAGATATGATGTGTTGACTATATAAAGATATGGAAATCATTTTAAACCATTTTCAGTTCCTCGAGAAATTCAGATAGCAATTGTTCTCAAAGAAGAATTGTTTGACGTATATTCTATCCATTTGTCGAACTGCCATGTTGGAAGAAAACTAACAATGGAACAATTTATTACATGTTATTAAACTATATTCAAAGCCCAAAAAGGAATTAAAAATTTGTTAACAGAAATAAAATTGTAAAAAAAAATGAATTGTAAGGAAGGGGTGCCAGACACACACAATCCGAGACAAACATTTGTATGAAACACAGAATGAAAAATGTTGATGATAGCTATTTATGAATGATAGTTATTAACCCGCGATCACTCGCGTGGGGTGTTCTGTACACCCCAGCAAAAAGAAAATCCTCCCAGGATTCGAAAAAGAATGCGCAGAACCATGATTGTTTCTGTAGCTGCACGTTTTAGGTAATTGAACCTTCAGGCCTGATGCAATCCCTCTTTCTTGAAACGATTGGAATGTAATGACCTTCTAAAGTTTATCTGGGGGGCTGAGAACTCCCGCGAGAAGTTGAGCATTTGTATACAGTCTGCTCTGAATGTTTGGAAAGTGATTAAATTATTATTTTTCTACTTTCTACTATCATTATCTCATTAATTATGAAGTATATTTATTACTGGTATATGCGTTTTATACTGGTTTATGAAAAAATATAAAATTATGTGTTTTAAAATGAAAATTTTGTATGCTTAGTTTAAATTAATGTTAGTCTCATTTGTATGCAATAAATTTAATAATTTTATTTGTATAATACAAAAATCATCTTGTACTTTATAAATATGTATCATAATGACTTAATTTTATTTTCATAATAAAATACACGTGTTAAAAGTTTGGGATGTTCTCTACACCCCTCGAGTAACGACGGTAGCAAAAACAGGCGCGAGTGACCGCGGGTTAATTCAATTCGGCATGTGTTTGTCAAAACAAAAAAGTAGTATAAAAATGCAGCAAACAAACAACATTTCAGAAATAGTTTTTTTTTTTTGCTACAAATAAATATATGGAATAATATATTTGATATCATATAATGCTATTAGTATATTAAAATTGTATATCATTCGGTGTCAATATATATGACAATTATGATAAGAAAATTATGTTGGGTTAATAAGACAAAAGTAAGTTTTAAAGACCTCAAGTTGGGACTGAAAAGGAATCCATTTTTTCTAAGAGAATGCCAGAAGGTGGAAAAGACGATGCATGCGTTACATCTTGTTAAAGTTGATAACTGAACTCTCGAAACCTTTTACTGAATGTGAATTCATGAAGGGATTTATAATCCGAACTGCAAAAAATGTTTGTTTAGGATATGAGAAGTATTTTTAAGCAAATCCCTTTATCTTGATATACAGTTTATGAAATAAATATTGATCTGACAAAAAACTTTTTATCACGTAAAAGCAAAATCATCCAGTTTCGAAGATTTTTTTTCATTGTCCGTGAATGGAGTACAAATATTGAAGGTTTAGCTCAATTAGCTTCTCATCAAATTTTCTGTGTTTTTACGAGCATGCGAGACGGATTTAATTCTCTTTTTTTTTTGGAATAATTGCTGAAATTAATATTGACGCAAAACACTTGCGCAGTTCATGATGTACTTAATTGTGTTCTTGGCTTTCTACAAAAATACGATCTTTTTCTGTCAAAAAATACATGTAATGACAGATGGAAAAATGAACTTAATACACCAAAAAGCAATATAAGCGAAGGAATGTTATCACCTACTCAACCACGTAATAAATATTAACACATACACAACGTTATACTCTCTTTTACGCTTGAATGGAATTGTTAAAAGAGATATAAAGAATGATTTACACTGAAACCTAGTTTATGTTGATACAAAAGGTGCTTTTGACAATGCATAGTGACCTTGCATTCTGAATCCCCTTAAGAGAGCTGAAATTTCAATAAATATTGGTACACTTATTGTTGACTTTTTAAATGACTGTATAGCCAAAATGTAACTGGGTTCGGCTTCTGTAATCTATTGTCTTGAAAGGTGTTTCCCTCAAGGATCCATTTCTGGACCTATTTTTTGGAATATCATTATAGATTTCCTCTCTAGGCTTTAAAATTGTGTCTGCTGTGAAATCATAGATTTATTGTAGACATCTTAATTGGTTTTCAAGGTAGGGATCTTCCTGGCACTTTCCTACACACACAGGAAACTTTAAACCTCGCTTCTGATTAGTTGAAAGGTTTTAAATTGGAATTTAATCCTGATAAAACCAGAGTCATAGTTATTGAAAAATAAAATGTTTGCTGTGATGCATTTCAACTATATCTCAACGGAAATCCCTTGACTATGATAAAACAAACGAAATACCTTGGGGTTCTTCTTGATACTAAATTTTCTTGGAAGCAACACTTAAGCATCAGAGAAATGGGACAGATTACAGGGTAAATAAAATAGGATTGCACGCAATACGTTTGGTATAAATTTCACCTATATTCGTTCCTTTATCAAAAAAGAATCGATGTGTATGGCTCTTGAATTTGGGTGAGGCGCTTAAAAGGAAGATGAATTCTAAATACCTGCTTCACGTATAAATATACTTCTGCGGGTTATATGTGGATATCGTATCACAAGTTACGTGTCAGTTTATGCAATTTCTGGCTTCCCTCCAACTGACATTGCGGTTCTTCATCATATTGCCCCAACAGGGAAAATTTCTGCTTCTTCCATCTCTAACTAAGATTGTATTTTGTCTCCATTTTTTTCTCCCTCGTTCCTTAGAGAGGAACTCTATCAATATTATTCAATTTATTGACAAATCCATGGAAGATTTCCTTCTTATTTGCTATACTGATGGTATAAAAATTGATGACAGAGTTGGTTTGGCAGTTGTTGTCTTCAGGAGGGGTATTAATCACAGAACATTCAATTTAGAATTCGTTATGAATGCACAGTTTTTATAGTAACTTTCATATTTATACTTTGCCATGAAATGGATCACTGAACAAAATAGTGTCATCTCAGACTATCTCATTTGTAGCGATTCTATTTCATCTTTGGATTATCTGAAGTGCATTTCTTCATCTAACAACATAATCGTTGAGATCCAAAATCAACTTAAAGGCCTGAAAGATAAAAGCATATCAATAGTTATTGCATTTGCTTCTGGACGCACGAACGTTTTTGGAAATGAGCTAGCCGATTGTCTTGTAAAAGCTACCACGAAGCGCAAAATTGGCATTGCATTAAAAGTCTTAAATAATTTTACAAGTTAATTTTGAAAGAATGAAGGGTGAAGCCTTTTAACAAAGAATATTTCATTTCAAATGGAGCGTAACAAAGAAATTTTTCCAACCACATTATTAAGAGACTGGCATGGCATCATATTTAAACTAATTACAAAATAACCCCCAATTTCCCACTAATACCCAATAACCCATTTTCAATCATGGTAACTTTAACAGCTATTTGAAAAAATTTAATTTGGTTCCTTTATCTTCATGTGATTGTAATATTGGTGGTGAGGAAAATGTAGAACATGTGCTCCTTCCATGTTCCAAGTTGTCAGAGGAAGAAATGTCTTAAGACTGGCTTTCAAGGAAAAAATATAAATTGGTCCCTAGATTTTCAGCAACTTATTTTCACCAGAAGTACTTTTGATAAGTTCAGTTAATTTATTGTAAATATTTGTAATCCTTCATGACTTAATTTTTTTCTTTCCTTTGCAATGTGTGTTTCATACTGCAAGCGAAACATTTCTGCATTAGTAAGAGAATCTAAAACTCATCATTCTGATAGGTCATTCTATATGCCGAGGTACCGTTAGCTATTCAGGTCAAAGTTTCCCAAGGAATATGACAGTTCTAAATTCAACAAAAATCAAGATACAAACGTGTTCTTTGACTCATGTTTACAAGATTAATCCATCATGGTCAATATAACCAAACAGACAAGATTTAAATTAACTACTGTAGGGAAAGGCTAGGTCATTACAAATATGTAAGACCAAGTACAAATATTCAAAAGTAAACTGATTCTATGGGGAACAGTGGTTAAAAAAAGGAAAGTGTAACTTTTATTTATGACACGTAAAACTAAAAATAGATAATTTTAAGTAAAACCGCATTGTTTAAAAAATACATGGAAATAATTTTAAACCTTAGAAATGAATTTGAAACAAATTTCAGGTTTTAAATTATTGGAAAAATATGTTTTGTTTATTTTCTTCAATATATTCAATAGGTATAAAATCAGTACCTACTGATTAAGATAATGAGATAATTCAGATGCATTGTGTGTGGTTCAGTATTGTAAATGAAATTGACTCAAGTTGGTATAACGGAATTTTACAAATATTTACTTACTATAAGTCGATTCTCAAGAAAATTTGCATAAGAGACCAATTTCTGTCTTTTGCAGCACTTATTAGTGTGAGCAATTAATTTCAATAATAAAGGGAAATGTCTGCTAACAGATCTACAATTATTAACAGTCACCCTTGTCCAGTTTAGAAAGTAATCATTGTTGACAACCATCTCTCCTGGTGTAGAAAAAAAGGAATCGAAAAAAAGATGTCAACCGTAAGAAAAAAAAGTACTAAAATTATAATTGATCTTGTTTTTTTTCTTCAACGGACTTTTCGAAATAGAGCTTTTTTTCGAAGAAAATGATTTTATTAGCTGGGAGCTAACATAAACTTAAATTTTGTTAATATGGGCAATTTCCCCCTCTGAAATTGACACCTTTTTTTTTTGTAAGAAGAATTACTATGTCATAGCATCTGCCGATGCATGGTATATTTCTTTGAATACTAAGCTCAATAGAAAGTGAGACAAGAGTGAAAATTTCTTTTCAAATACCGAAAGCATTTAGCAACATCTTGTAATATAGAAGCTTTTAACATGAAAACAGAGGATGAACTAAGATACAACATGCTTGATGTTTTCCTCATCTTTAATGGTGTAAGTGCATTTTTGCGTTCTGATAAATGAAGGAAAACTTTAAAATTTTATCATGAACTTTTAAAATATTTAACAAAGAAATGACTAGAAATAAAAAAAGATTCGTAAAGAATCTTGGCACAGCTTAAGTCAAGGAAATCAAGGCAATAAAAAGAAATCAATTACTTGAATCGCTGATAATCACACTAATAGAGTGAGGAAGAATAATTTGTAAAATTAATACAGATGCTTCACTTTCTCCAATTAAAGTACGACAAAGGGAAGTCATGCGTGGTTGTCTCTCATAAAGGAATTTCATTCTTATTATTTTCAATTGATATCAATTCAAGTAATATTATTTTTTAAATAATGAAAGAGGCTTTGAGAAATTGAAAAATTCACATGTGATCGTGATTATGAGATCAAGATAATTTTTTTTTTAAATTTCTAATTACAGATTATGAACAGTTATTACAGAGTTCATCAAACTACCTAGTATATCACCGAAAGCTGGTATCTCTTTTTAGTGCGGTGCCATATTGGCGGGTACCAATCGCCGCAGGAAATTTTAACGCCCAGTTTCCTCCCTAGAGGGAGGCTCCTGAGCTCTGACGATGTGAACCTGTACTAGGATTTAATTTTGCCTAGATCACCCCCTAAGAATCTTTTACATGCCGTATAATCATATGATATGGCCTCTGTTGATTTTCTGTCTCATGAAAATCCATCGACTTGGGACGGGGTCGAACCTGCAACCTTGGGTACAAAAGGCCAGCGATAAACCAACCACTCCACCCAGCCGACAAATCTTAAATCTCAGCGAAGGAATATTAAATTATCTTTAGATTTTTCAGAAAGTGAAACGAAGTAAAATAATTTATTTATAGTAAAATCTGAAACTATACTATCTACACTATTATCGCCGTTGAACCGCAATATATTTTTAAATAATATTTACTTACCCAATATTTTCATGGAATCACTATTGGAGATTGAATTCCTAATCTCAAGTCCTTAAAAACCAGGATTACACCTTTAATTACGAGTTGAGAGAATTATGAATCTTAAATATCCTACTCTTAATAGCTTTCTAAGTAATATTTCGTGCAAAATCTGTAAAAGAATATAACAATTAGGGAAAGTCACCGAATGTATTGAAAGGCAAGGGAAAATGGTTATTTCTAATGGAAAATTTTGCCGTAGAATTAAAATACCTGAAGCAGACAGTTTACAGACTGATGCTCGCTAAATTTTAACTGGAGCTCTTAGTTAAATAAATAATTTATTGGAAATAGAGAAATGGATACTATATAGAAATGGTATTGTAAAAACATAATTACATACATAATCCGAATTAAGTGTTAGTTGAAAGAGAATTTAAGGAAAGATAAAATGTTTGTTGTAGAAATAACTTTACATCAAATCATTACGTAAGGAAATCCTTAGTGATAAGTAAGATGTCAGTCAAGTTTACTGTAAATCAAAGTGTGCCATCGATAGATAGGTTTGCAGATACAAAATCAGTTATCGTGTAGAAATGAAGTGTCACCAATCTTTAGATTACACTAACAAGTAAATATAAGTAATTATATTTTTTGCAAATTCATTGCTTTATTGATATATACTTTTGAATCGTTAAACTGTGATTCATTATATTTTACTTTTCCATTGATTGCTTTTATCAATTAGATTTTTCAGATATCGAAAAATAAATTAAAACTTACGTTTAAACTATTACCCGTATAATTTAATTATAATTAGTTGAATATTATCAGAAATTTCTTCTAATTTCATGAAATATATAAGAATATAGTACACTCTTCAATTGGAAACACTTAATATTATTGAATCATTTGCTGGAGTATGATTTTGAATGTACAAAAATGTTGTTGAAGCTTAAAATTAATTATCATTAATTGCATATTTTTATTTTAGAAAAGATGGTATTTATTCTCTACTAGTTTTCAATAATTTATGTTTAAATCTTATTAAAATCATTTAATTTCTAATATTCATACTATTTTTTGAATTTTTTTCCCATTAAGATAATTTTGGATACGATAATAGTGAAATACTAAAGAAACAATTCTGAAAAAGAAATATAATTAAATGAGAATACTGTCGTTGCAAATGATTACTAATAAAGATAAATATCTATTGATTTAAAATATATGGCTACTTATAAATACTGAGAAATTAATGTCATTCTGATAGAATTTTTTTAAAAAAAACATGTTTAATTTTACATAATGATAAAAGTTTTTTAAATTTAAGGTAGCCTAATTTATTGACCTTTCAATAAATAAATTAATTCAGAGAAGAATAATGAGTTTTTTAATTAATGTGTTTCAAACCTTGTAAAAAATAACCTAATTTGTTTTCTATTAAATATATATTTTTTAAAAAGTTGTTTCTTCATTTCAAATAAATAAATCTCAGAATAAATTCTAGCATCTATTCAAAAGAATGAATACAACATGAAATAAGTAGTTGTCATTTTATTTGTAAAATTAAAAATAATGATACCTTCAAATTTATTTTCCAAATGTCACAGTAGAATTATCATTTATTCTTTTTTTAATTTCAGCGGCGAATTCCACTTAAATACAAGTTGGATCTGAAAACTCCTTAATTAATTTAAGCAATCGAAATTTATTTTATAATTAACAATGCAAAAAAAAGTAAATCACAACGTGCCTTACATAAAATCAATTTTGCATTACATTGTTGTCAAGTGCACAGGGAGCAAACTCAAAATTATTATCTGTGTCATTTTTTTTAATAAAGAAAACAAAGATTAATCTTCTTTCGAAAAATGCGATAGAAGATAAGAAAATGGAAGGGAAAAAATAATATTCTCCCTTATGAAAGGATGAAAAAATAAGTAAGGTAAACTCAAAGCTTTGAAAACAACTCTTTCTCTTCCTAAAGGCTCAATCAGTGGAAGAAAATTTTCCTTTGTTATGGTCTCTTTTATTGCAAAATAACACCATCACAGATTCTTTACAAAAGGTGTTTACGAAAGAGTTATGCGTTGGACTTCTTGTTTGGTGACTTTGAAATTTCTTTTTTCATTCTTGATACTACATTTGTTGACCTTACTGATGAAAAGCCCTGAGCTAAGGGGACGGGGGAAGGAATCTAATGAATGTTTTTGACGCGAAATGATATGCTTATTGATGTGTAAAGAATCGAGATAGTTGCGAAACAACTATTGTATGGAATGTCTTTCCTGAAGCAAATTAATTTATTTGCTACAACGATTTCCATATGCCTAAATTCTTATAAAAGCTTTTTTGTTCAAACATAAGAGGAAATAATTTAAAGTATAATTACTCGAATTCTTTTGTCTTGAGTAAATTCGAATACTCCGCTGAGATTTAACAGTACATATTTTCATCAAATTGCTTTTCAGTGAAATTATTTTCTAACTTAATAAGTTCTCGATTCTATTTTCTTAAGAGAAATGAAATACAAATTAAATATATGATAAATCTAATTAAATTGGTTCTCAATTTCAACCCAAATGTGATTCTTAATAGGCTTAGATAAACCAAGGTTCTTGAGAATCTGATTTTCAATTAAAGGAAGTATAATGTGTGTTTAAAGGTTTGAGTATTTATTAATAAATTAAACTTTATAACTTAATCTTAGTGTTGATTTTATTCTCATTTTCCTAAGCGTGTTGTTAAACAATCGTAAGGAAATAAATCTTGCTACTAAGATTGCTACTTAAATTATTGAATAAAATAGGAGCTAGAAAGGTTCCCAATCTCTCCACTTTTATGCTGGAGATAATTTCATATATTTCCTAAGACAGAAATTGCTTATTATAAAGGTAAAAGAAAATCTTTAAAATTTCTTTCAATAGCACCATTTGAATGAATCAAAATTACCATTTTTTTACCTTAAAGAATTATGAGTAGTTTTATAAACTATAATAAGAATAATATTCGAACCATATTTGACTGTACATTGTGTTAGAGACATGTATTTAATTGAAGACTGATAAATTTGTCATGTATACAGAAACAGAAATAAAAATATGCTATATTTTATTTGGATAAATTAAATACATTGCCTCATGTTGTGTTCATAAATTTGATCAATTTATATACATATTATTGTTAGTAATAAATATATATTTTTTTATAAAAATAGGCCAAGGACATTAGCAAGGCAGTGATTCACGCCTTTGGTACTTTCTAATTTTCAACATCGTTTCTGCCTGTGTACTATGTCATACCCAACAAAAACAACACTAATAAAAATATGGTGTATGGTTAATATTTATGTCAGTATTCCTTGAAAATGTTTAAAACTAATTTGATATCGGAGTGTTGTGCAGCTGTAGAGTGATATGGAATCCAAGATGGAGTATTATAAGAACACAACAAATTGTAGAAATTGTCAGAAACATAATTTTAAAATACTGCTTTGAAATACATTTAAGATAAAGAATATAAGAACATATTGAAAATAACCAATATCAATCAATAATTAATATCAACAGAGTAAAATACTTATTGTATATAATAATAATAATTATATCTTGTAATATATAATAATAATATGATATAATGTAATGATAATTATTATATTTTAAAATAATTGTACTATACAATTATATTATGTTATATATACTATATAATTATATAATATATCTTAATATTAATCAATAAGGAAGATCAATTAATATTTGCTGATAACCTGCAATATTCTAAATCTGCGAGCTCCATTAAAAAATTTCATCGAACAAGGAACGTTTAAAAATGCAATCTTTAAAAAGTAAAATAAAATGGAAATGTGCAATTTGCAGCAATAATTAAAAGCGCATCCCTAATATTATTTTAAAAATATATCCTGGAGCTCACCCATATATTAGAAATATCCATATTTGAAAGATGTACAAAATGCTTTAGAAGAAGGCTGAAGCAGCGGCTTCAAGAATAATTTCAATGAAAATGGTTAAATCTTTACAGAAATCTAATTAAAATCACCTGAAATTAATAGGGTTGTTGTTTTACCTCGGATTCCCCACTCCCCTTCCTATAAAAATTTACAAAACATATACCTCATTTCCATGGCAACCACATGACCACATGATAAAAATATCAAGGTAACCATATTGTAATGTTATTGCCCATCTTGGCGAAGTTAAACAATAACTTAACACTCTTAGCACTCCGATCTCAAATTATATATCTTCTTAAAGCAGAAATAAATTTTCAAGTTGGTATTTCCTGCGTTTAAATCATAATAAAACGTTTAACATCACTAAAATAAAGTTTTTTTATAGCGTGTGTTTACTTTTCACAATTCAGTAGTTGAATTTTTTAAATTCTTTTGACCGTGTTTTGAATTTATTTACGCTTTCACCATGTATGAACTGAAATATCAAGTAACGAATCAATGAAAAAAGATTCCTTTTGCTTATTTAAGATATTTTTGATAATTTAATATACAATACATACATACCAATACATACATACAATTAATTAATTCATACATACCAATTTTGTTTTTCTACTGTATCTAATCTGAACTGAAATTTTATTTAATTTTTTTTTTGATGTAACAAATAAACATCATTAAAATATTTTCGATGTTATCACCCCTCTTGGCGAACATAAACAACTTGTCACGAGGCAGTCTGATATATCAAGTTTGCATCAAATGTTTTTTTCCCTTGATGTTAAGAAACGTTAAAAATAAATGCATTTTTTTTTCTTTTTTTTTAAGAGCCATTTAAAAATTTTAATTTAAATATAAAATATAAAAACTCAGAAAACAAACAACTTTTTCTATTTTTAAATTTTAAAAAAAGTGAAAGGTCTTTTTTTAAATTTGGGAGTAGGATTGTCAGAATGATTTAAGGGATAAAGTCATTTTTGAAAACGTTAACAAAAAATTCGAGAATAAGACCACCCTTCTGCAATCCAGGTCCATTCTTCTTCAATTGAAAAAATATGTCGAGCTTAGTTTTGAAATCCATATTAAAACGAAATTGTTTCATAAGATAAATCTTCTCAAAAATAAGAAGCGAATGTAAAAAATGCATGCTATTAGTATTTTTCATAAATATTAGAGCCGAAGAGCTTCAGTAAATTTTCGTAGGATAAATTCACATCTACAGGATTAAAGCAAAAGGTAAATCATTTTGGATACAGGCGGATATAAAAATAAATATTATGTAAAATATGTGTTCAAATATTTTGGGGAGTTTACTCTCCAGAAATTTGATAAAACTTTCTATCAGAATTCAAAGCGAAGGTTAAGTTATTATTAAGAGGAGAGAATTTAAAAACTTTCTGGTGGTACTTGAAATTAGTAAAATGATCCTTATCCAATAGTCCAGCGATTTCCTAAAATTATTGGAAACAATAACATCTAATGCTATGGAAATTTTGAAGCTATGTTAGTGAAACAAATATTATATTATTTTTGTTCTAGTATTTTAATACTCATTGGAAATTCAGCAATAAGAAAAGGTATCCAATAATAAGAACGAAAAAGTATATTGAACTTCAATATTATTAACTTAATTTTAAAAAACCAGGAATTCTCTATTCCTAAAAAAACAGGACGGCTTAAAATTAATAGGATAGTAAATATATACATACAGCTTGCAAAATACCTTCATATAAATATTTGGATCATTTTCAAATATACAGGTATATAGCTACTGTTTACATACAATCAAATTTGGCAATATTTACAAATCAGTTAAAATAATAAGTTTGTCAGAAACCCCCCGCAGTACTGCTTCTATGACACATTCGTTTTTCCATGATACAAATTAAATTTTATTTTCAGCTGAAAATAACAAAATTTTTTCTTATGTGATCAATCTCATTAGAATTATTTAATCATTTATAATTTCTCATTCAATATAAGATGTTAAAAATACATATCTTATAAAAGTACATTTTTAAAGGAATCCTTATTCGCATAACTTAATATGATTTTAATGTTACCTTATAATAATTAACGACAGTTAAACTCTTGAAATATTAAAAAAGTGAATTGCTTTCAATACTTTCAAAAAATAATTTGGGTGCACACATTCACATGTATAGCCGATACATGATACACTGATACACGTCCGTATGAATTGCAGAGATAGTGGTAGAGATGCATATTAAACTACGCAAAATGTTTGCCAAGACTGGAATTTTTCAGTTCATATTTGGATTCTTGCCAAAACTGTTATTATTTTTTTATTTTTTAAAAGAGTTTTTTTTATTTCACCATTGATCTTCTTAAAGAAAAACTTTGGTAATGTTCTTCAACTTAAATTTCTTTGTTTGCGAATGGGCCATTAAAATTTCACGGAGATCATAAAGCAGGAATTTTTTGAAAGAACAGCATCCTTACATATGTATAAAAAATGAGACTTAAATATTCATTTTCTTTAAATATGAGATAAGCATTTACTGACGAATGGTTTAAGTATTTAACTCCAACCTTCAGGTATCTTTGTTTATTTTTATGCGTTCCAAATAAATGCTTTGATACTATTGAAGGGTTCTTATAATTTTGAGTCTTTCTCAACAGATTTAATATGAACTGGTATATCTTATTTCTTTTAGAGTAAATATTATTCTAAGTAAAGACTTTAAAATTCAGTTCCAAATGAACCTACATACGATCAATTCAGTTAGAAAAATGTCAATTTAGACTATCTTCTACAGTCAAAGAATAGCTTTCAAGTTTAAATAATAGTTTCTAATGGAAAACTGCAAATTCGTACAAATTTGCTCAAAAGTAGTATACCTATTCATTTATTATGCCGTGTTTTAAAAATTTAGAAACAATCCATAGAAGTTAATATAATCTATTAATGTAACTTGTAAAGATGAAAATATATTGAAAATTCCGGTAAAAAACAAGAAGTTGAGAATAAATTGCGGTATTTACTTAATGTACCAGCGACCAATTTCGCCAAATCAAAAGGTGCTGCCGATTCAAATGTTGCCTCCAAATACTGTCAGCATTTTTGTGTTTGTACATGAGTAAGAATGGCTTACTATTTTTGGCTATATGTTGCGGAATTTGGCTACATCTTTTGATTTGAAGTAATATGTAGTATATAAATTTATTACTGAAAAAAATAGACTTTTAATCTGAAATGCGGAATACAATAAAATATGCTACTGCTCATAGAAAAAATAAATCTTGATGTCATAATAACGTCGAGGCCTTTTTCAGTCTGAAACAGCTCTCTGTTTTAGATTCTGAACACTATGTGAATCAAACTGAAAAAGTTTTCGGTTATACTTATTGAGTTTATACGGAATGGAAAATAAAAGTATTTGTCAATATATCTTGGGAATTTTGCTCAGATTATTAATAAAAGAGAAAAACGAATTTCATGACAAAATACTAGAAGTTGAGAAACTAGAATTAATATCAACCCTCTCAATGTGCATCCCGCTATTTCCACGGGCAACTTAGTTGTAGTAAAATTTGAGCAACCCGCGATTTCCATGGGTATGCAATTTCCGACTATTTAGCTGTGTAACCCATTGTGTTTTTGTTTATGTTTTCATTTATGTTTTTATATTCATATTTTGATGATCTAATTCTATATCTTAAATAAAAACTCTGTTACAAAACTTTTTTTGTATATTTTAACGCTAAAATGTAGATTTAATATGTAGATTTGAAATACGTAATAAAACCATACGCAATTTTTTAACCTACTTTGATAAAATAACTACGAAGATAGAGGGTTAAAATTAAAAATATTTATTTATCCTTCAAAGAAGTAATATGGGTGCTTTATAAGGGTCATGTTATATTTAAAATGATAATAATATAGAAGATATAAGGACTAACAGACAAATTTGTATATATATGAAGTAAATGATGTATTAATATTAATATATACATAAAATTAAGTAATTAAATAATGTAAAATTTCTTAAAACTATTATTTATATATTATCTCATGCTTATTTTCTCCTTTGATCATACAGGCAACATAACTTAGTTCATTTGCTGAATAATTTATATCCAACAAATTATAACCAACATTTCTCGTATGTTCCAGCAACTGTGCCTTGGAATTAATTGTCACCCTCATTATCATGCCTGTAATGTTGAGGATATCTCAAATCAAATAATAACTGACGCAAATCCTTCCAGCATACTATATTTAACTGAAATGCATAGGAAATAATCACATGCTGTCAAAATCTGGACAACGTTTATGTCAGAGAATGACATCATTACTTGAATAAAGTACAAAGAAAATATTTTCTGTGGACGAAAATGCGTTTGCTTAGTATATACCAAGCACACAATTCTTGAACGTACATCCATAATTATTTAGTTTATAAAACTAGCTTTTGGATTAATATTTATTATTATTCTTTGGAACTATTAATTTTAAATTCTAGAGAAGATTGTTTTAAATTTTAATAATATGGTTACATTCTTTCAAATGACAACCGCATAACGATGAAATAAGACATTTTAATTACGAGATAAAATTATTACAGATGGTTTAAAAAAATGCCATCATTTGCGATAAAAGTAAAGTATTTTTTTAATGACTAAAGTGTGCGTTTACTTTGTTCTATGGAAAAGAAAATACAACTCGAAAAGTTTAATAAATAGGAATCATGGATAAGTCTCTTGCGTTTATTTTTCATTTAACTTTAAAATTATTTAGCTTAAAAAACTGAGATTGAGATATTGAAATGGTTCAGCTTAGTTAATTATATATATATATATTAGTTGATATTCCCGTTCTTCGCACAGATGAATCGAAAAAGTAAGCTATACAAATTGAAGGATAAAGAAGTTTTAAATGAGTTAATTTTATGTGAATTGTAAATTAAGCACCCAAAAAAAGCCTTTTGCATATATCGACTGAAAAAAGAATCGTGTTCTTTAAATTTTAAGTCTACATGTCTAATAGCTGATTTAAAGCATTTTTTTTATTTATAGCACTCCCTTAACACCCTCGTGGGTCTATTTTTGAACACACATCCCTAAGATATTTCTGCTCAGCAAAAGTAACACATTGTTACAAATTTTGTGTAATGAATATTTAAAATAGTCTAAATAACTTATATCTGGATGTGTAATACGTTAATATTACTTTTGGTTGAATTTATTTCTTGTTAACATTGCAATATTCGCAAGCAAGGCCGTTCCTTAGATTATAATGGCGATTTAATATAAACATAGCGAAATGTTGGTGATAGAGCCAAATTGGCATTATTTTTGGCGACCCTGTTGGCAACTTGGCGATTGATTGAACGATGAAGAAGTTGATATGCTGTAGCGCTACCTGATGGGTAGCTCCAACAAAGAGAGAATTTCAAATTTAAATTAATCTCATTTAAAAATGTGATAACACAATGGAACAACACAGTATTTGAGAAAGTGCGATTTAGCATAATAATTAATTCTTTATAGAATTTCCAGATTTTTTTTCTTTAAATATACATTTTAAATTTCTATTGTACAAATGTTTAAGGTAAAAAATGCTATTAAAAACGGTCATGTGATTGTTTCTGCTCATCTGAAACAAGCATGTATACTGTATTACAGCAAATCTTAAAGTGTAATCAGTGAACCTTTGGGGTCTCAATTTCCTTTCCAAAGGGTCTGCGAAGATTTCTCTTTTAATGTTAAATATTTTGCATTATTTTTAATTAGATATTTAATTTTTTTAAAGGAAATAAAATAAGTGTTGAAAAAGACTATAGAAATAACAGAGGTGACGTTATCTTGAAATCCTTAAATCGCTGAGCCATATGTTTGGAGTGAAGGGGGTGGGGGGTTCTTGGGGGTTCTCGAATTCATTCAGATTCATGAAGGGGGCGATCGAAAGCTTAAGAAATACTGCTGTATAAGATATAATCCTGATAAAATTCCATTATCTAGTCAAAGATTTGGCGCAGCTCAAACTCGATCAAGGTTTAACCTAATATAAATTGTTTTAAGAGAATATCTTTTTACTAACAAATTAAAATGATATAAGAAACTGCTTTTCATTATTAAGAATATTTATGTTTCTTAAAAATAATATTAGTTTTATTTTTTCCCTTCCAAGGTTAATAAATTTTTTTAGTAATTAAAAAGGCCCTTCTTATCTTCTCTTATTGCTTTAATATTCTAAAAAATTGTTTTCAAGGGCTTATACATATTTCTTATACATACTTAGGAATATGGAAAGTATTATCTTTCAAATAAAAAGTTCGCTTTTCTTTTTTATGGTTTTTTTTTCCTTTCAAAGTTTTTTGAACGTTTTGTAGAAGTGCTTTCTTAATTTTATTTTAACAATTTTTATTTTCAATACTGTGACATCCTCTTAATATTACATCAAATCTTAAGGATCCGCTACTTTTTTATTAAAAAAAGGCATTTGAAATCTCATAACTGACAAATATTTTATATATTCCCTTAAATTTATTGTAAAATATATGTATTTATTGCAACATAAATAATTTTAAAAAGTATTGACTAGAAGCTACTTCACTAACTAATGGTTTACTTTCTTTCTACTGGTTCAAAACGTAAGGTGTACATACATCATACTACTGAACTGCAGTATATATATTTAAAAATATATGGACACTCATTTCCTGTTATACAACTGACGATTACAATATTTTTTGTTCAATAATTAACAAGTCAAAGTGCTAGTACATATATTATAATGTTTTTATAATTTTAGCATAATAAATATTTTTATATTTAATATTTTATATTTAATATAAAATATTTTTATATTTAATATTTTATATTTAATATAAAATATTTTATATTTGATATAAAAATATTTAATATAAAATATTTTATATTAAACATTGTATATTTAATTTTTTATATTTTGTATATTTAATTAGTATATTAAATGCTTTTATTCACTATCGAGTTAATGTTTCTAGCAGAAGCTATTCCCCATAAAATTATCTTCTATTGTATTGTTTCTGTTTGTGTGTTAATTCTATACATTTTTCTTCATTATTTAAATTATTTAAATATTCTGAATGTAAAATCAATCGAAATTCATTTGTATGGACATTTCTACTGTTAATATTTTTTTTTCTTTTTTCTGCTTTACAACTATTAATTTTAAGGTTTGAGAAAAGTAGCATAATGTACATGAATAACTCTATGTCGTCAAACAGGTGCATTAATCACAACATTAAGTAGTAAACCTGTTCTTTTATTTCCAATGGGATTTTGGAGTGGTGTCTTACCATTTCAGACCTATTACATTCACCGGGAACTGGTATCTCTTTTTGGTGGGGCACCATACAAGTGGCATACTAATCGCCTCAAGTAGTTTTGACACCCAGTTTCCTTCCCAGAAGGAGGCACCTGAGCTCTAACGATGCGAATTCGTACTAGGTATTTTAAATTTCCCCAAAGCATCGAAGCTAAACACTCACTCAAGGAATATTTTACATGTCATATAATCATACGACATGAATGCGGTTGATTTTTGCATCGAGAAAATGCATCGACTTTTGACTAGGTTGAACCTAAAATTGAGTGCATTAGGATAGCCCCAAACCAACTACGCCAACCAGACGGCTATGTAGTAAACATTTATTTATCATTTTTAACCATTTGAATTCTTAGCCTACATATTACCTAGAATATTTAACTCGGTAAAAGTGAATCCTTGTTTTCCACAACCAAATACTCTCCACTATACAAAACATCTTTGACAAATTTTGTCAACAATTGAAATGACAGCTTTTTCTGTAATCATATATTTATCTAAGAAATTCGTGTGCACGTATAAGAAGTATACAGCATTTTGAATATGACAGAATGATGACGGTATTATTTTTTTTATAAAAATAATAAAACATCTGCATCAGAGATGATGACTCAACTCATTTTTAAATGCTACTTTTAATTTCATAATAAATGAAAATAAGTTCAAATTAAATTACTAAACATATATAAATGGGATGCCTTAAATTTACTCAAAGTAAAAGTTATTTTGTTATTTTAAAAGATAATTTAGAGGTTGATAATTGTAGTATTCTTATGAAAGCAAGATTAGTGTGAACAAATGAACACAGATTTTTCATGTCTAACTTGAGAGTAATTTTTATAAATCGATTTCGTTATAGTGATTTGTAAATATCTGAAAATATTATTTATGTCTATTAAAAATTTAAATGCATCTTATTTCATTATATATAATATTTGATTAAAATATTAATTGCTTCACAATTTAAGATTTTTAGTGCTAAAGCAAAAGTGAACAATATAACTTTTTTTTAAATTTAAGATTTCGCCGTGAAAAAAATTTACAAATCCTTAAAAAACAGCATAATTTTTTTATTTCCCCACTAAGTAAAGTTGTTTTAAAATTATTTGGCTTAAGTATTTTATTTAATATTTTAGTACTTTTAAATTCTCTTTCTGCAACCGAGAAGACAAGATATTTTAAATAAAGAAGTTCAACATTTTAGAGAGCTTTAATTAAAATAAAAAAAATACACAAAATATTGATATCATGACATCTATCACAAATTTACAATAAACATGCACTTCATCAAAATAGTATCTTAAACTATTTAAATATAATAGTCGAGTTTTCATGATGACAGTTTTAATTGTATAATTATGCATATATATTTTTATCTTAAATAAATAAAATTACACATAAAATACTTTTTAAAATTTAACTTACCCTAAAATCAGGCATATAACGCTCACTTTTAACACATCAAATAAGATCAAAATGTACACGTGCGCATTATACACGCCAGGCATAAAAATTAGAGTTTTAAAAATAATAAAAGATAAGTACAGAAAAAAAAAATTCGGATTTTATATATATCGAAATATTGTTTCTTTAAAAGAAAAAATATTATTTATGAACTTAATGGGTTGTAGTTCTAGAAGTATACTAATTTTTGCATAAAGCTGGGAATAATACATCGAATAAATGACTTAAAAACATAGAACATTTCTCACGTACATTTCAGCCTTCTATGCAAAAATGGGGGCGAGCGTTATACGACGAATATACCTAAAAATTAAAAATTGCAGCTTGAAAATATAGGTGTACGTTATATGGCGGTACGCATTATTAGCCGGATTTTACGGTTATTTTGATCTCTTACGTATGCATTAATTTTGTGTTTAGAAACTATTAAATTACCTATCAAAGTCAAAAAGAAAGGCAAAGAAAATATTCATAAAAAATCTTTGAAACTCAATACAACCTAAGATTTGGGAATAAAAGTTTTCTTTGAAATGCATCAAAATTTAACACACAAATACTTTTGAATAAATATACCATTTTAAGAAATATATATGATTTTCATCAATCTAGCTATTTTGTGGTACATTATTTGGGAATTCCTATTATCTGTGAAGCTCTTGCTAACAAAGCAAAATTTTTCAATGTTAGATTCTTCTTTTTTTACATGCCTTGAAAACAACAACAAAAAAATTAATTTTTATGTTTCTTCCCATTCCTTTTTTTTTCTTTACTTTTCTTTTTTATGTTGAGAAAAAAAAAAGTTCTCAGTTACTATTATTTTTTCTTTGAAACAAACAAAAAGTCCAATAATGATAGTATCTCAGAAGCCCAAGAAAGAAGAAATTTATTTTTCATTAATTTAGTCGAAGAAGGCAACAAATTTTTTGAACCACTTTAATGACGTTAAGGAATATAAGATTAACAATAAGAAAACTGTGTAGTCCGTATGAGATATATTGACATTAATGATATGGTAAAAATACTGCAATTTTATGTAAATGATGGAAGTAGAAATGCTATTAATGATGATACATTTGCTTCTCTGATTAATTTATTAATGCAATAAAATTATCTTGTATTGTAATGGTTATTATCAATAGATTTTAAAAGACTGATCAAGCTACTTTCCTAGATATTCAAATTTAATTAAAAGAAAATTTTACAAATACTAATATATTTATGTCGAGAGATGGTTTTTTACTTCTATATTATTAATGTGCCTCATTGAAAAAGTAATATGCATCTGCCAACTTTCAGCTACGCTATTGTAAATTACATACAAAGAAATATATTCATAAATTTGCATACTTCTGAAAAAATAAAAAAAAAAAATTAAAACTACTATATTAAATACTGTTTTAGAATAAAAATATTCAATACATTTTATGTAAATAAAATCAACTAAATAAATTTCTGCAAAAACAAATCTTGAAGAGCATGTTTGTAACTATTTTAAATCGTATAAAATTGTTCTTTTTTGGTAAATGGATGATTTTATTAATAAATGTGATATAAAATAATCATACTTTTGGCAATTTTCACTACTTTTAAATACCACCCTTCTCTCAAATCATAAAAGACGATATTGTTGTTCATAAAAACAATATATGCACCAAATTATTTTACTAGCGTATTTGTAACTGTAACATAAAAAATTTAAAAAATAATCTTATTTTTCTAATTTTAATTTTTGCTACATTATTTTAATGTATAATCATTTTAGAAAAATATTTTCATACTTCTTAATATCACTTCTAATCGACCTTTATTTTCAAGCTTTGAACTTGTATTTATATCACTGATTTTGCCAATAGCTGGTTTATTGTTCTTTGATTCGTTTTAAGCATTTTTGAATGCTTCTTTCGGTATGTTCGGTTTGTACCAAACGGTTGCTGTGCAAAATAGTAAAGGTATAAAAATAGCATCTATATAAGATAACAGTAAACTAAATTGTACTCATAAAGATGCTGACCATTAGTGGATACAGTCCTCTTGACGAAATTATTTTATAAGAATTCAGAAAGTTCCATTGCGGTGTCTCATCCGTTTGTTATAAACTGAAGTTTTTATCTTTATTACTTCGTAATTAATAATTTTTACAATTTATTCTAGCTTTTGCATCATCCGGTAAATGTAGAATGTTAAATAATTAGCTGACACTAGTTGAGAGATATTTGAGCGGAGAGAAATGTATGTGAAACTGTAATACAAGCATTATGGCTCTACATTCGCTTCTACAAGTAAATGAATATAATACTTTTCGTAACACAATGCTAAATTCGTTTTATGGCTATGAGAAGGATTTCCATAACAAACAAGTAATATAAAAAAAATTTTAAATCAATTCCTACTTAGATCAACAAAGAAAAATTTTATTTTTTAGCTACTTTTTATTAAATAGTTACAATTAATATAAATTTGTATATATATATGGCAGAATCACAGCATTAAGTGGTAATTAATTTTAATTAATTACATTTAAAATATCGTATCGTTACTCAAAACAATCGTGTATAGAAAATTTCAGTTCAACTGAATGCTTTAAAACGTGAGAAAAAAACCTTTTCACAAGTTTTGACACAAGTCACCAAAAGGGTCGCTAAGTCGCCAAAAATGATGCCAACGTGGCTGAATTTGCAATTCTTTGAATAATTAGTTTTAATCAATTAACTTTTTTTAATTATGATTTAATTATTATATTGTCATTCAAAATAGTCAGGTATATAAAATTTCAGCTCGATTGAGAGCTTTAAAATGTATTTCATTAACGATTGAAAATTCCACGAAGATAAATGAATAAATGAACAATTCACTATCATTATTTCATGTATCAATTAGGTACATCTCTGATATACTGTCAAAAACTTCAAATTTGAACTTTCACATTAGCTTGCAAATCATAATATAAAAAGTATATTTACACAACATTAAGTTTGAATGTTTCCATAACATACTTGTAGCCAATATATTGACTATAAAGTACCATACACATGATTTTGAAAATAAATATTTTGAAACTCAAAAACTAACCCTTATATACTATTATATTCAATAGCAAAAAAAAAAAAAGATTCAAAAATGTACATTTTTTAACGACAAAACCACTTTACTGAGTAATATTTCCTTACATTATTAGACCACACACACGCACACACATACATATATATATATATGCACAAATATGCAATTATACAAGAAAAGTATTAGCTTTTACAAGCACAGATATCTAATAAATCATTGAAGTATAATTTATCAGTAATATCATTAAAACTAAATACATCTTTCTACCGCAGACTTAGACGCTAATCTTCTTTATACTCTCATATCTCATAAGAATACATAATAACCTACTTAATAAAGTCATAGGCCAAGTTATACGACAAAAAATACCGTATAAAAGGAATAATAAAGGAAACTATAAGGATATCCTCGAACACAGTAGAGAAGTGGAACTATTCCCAAAGGAGGAAATATACCTGATGGCTTAAGGCATGACTCCAAAGATCAAAGATCCTTATAATGTATACATTCATAAGTCCAAGGGGAATATAAATATGTTTTCCCGAACATATAAACATTGCCTTATATATATATATATATATATATATATATATATATATATATATATTCTAGAGTGTGGCTGATAAACAGGGGCAAACAAAAATAATAATAAGCTTCTAAGCCTCGTGAAAGAGTCTTACTCTAGGGATGTTAATAGCATGGGGTATCGGGATAAAGATTCCGGTTTGGATATTATCGAAGAAAATGGGCTTTTTGGCAGTCAGTATTGATATATTTTGTGCCTGGGAGGGCTTAAACTATTGTTAGGTTTAATAGTTCTCGATTTGTGAAAAGAAAACTATCTTATGGAATTTTGCTTTCGTAATAACTTACTTTTGGAAAACCGTGATACTGGGAACTCAGATTTTTTGTTTTCTCGCTAGATCACTTTCTTTTAAAGAGGGATTTGGATAGAATTCACGAGGACTTGTAGAGGTGTCATTTTGAGAAGAGGAAATCTTTTTTGTAGTTGTACATTTCCAATTTGTATTTCAAAAGTAGTATTTTTTTTAAAATTTTGCTGCCTTGTGTGCGTATAAAAGCAAAAGTTTATTTTGTTAGAGCACTTCTTAAAAAATAAACGGCCCCTTGGAGGGCGTGATAACTCTACGAGGGGGGAAAGTCGAAAACAAACGGTTATTTAAAAATTTTTTAATTTATTGAAAGTTAACAAACAAAATACTTACAGATATAATAAAATACACAATACACATTTACACTGATACAATACACTAATAAATGTATCAGTATTGTAAAATGCATATTTTATTATTAATTTAACAATGCTAATTTAAGAACAAGTTTGATAATTATCAGTGACCCCATGGGCATGTATTAACACTTATCTTGATAATTTATACGGTTTATAATTAATTCTTTAACTGCCGATTAAAATTTACACGATTCGCTCCCCAATGCCACCCTTTAACTCGTAGACGAGTGTAATTTGATGTTTTTTTTGAGGGGGAGGGAGAGGAGAAAAGAAATAAATAAGCAAATCATCTGAAATAAGTAAACCCTTAGCAAACACTGTCAAGGTCCTTTCATTGCATTCTAAACCCTTCAGAATCATTTTATGGACACAGAAAAGATCGTTCTGCACAGAAAAGATAGTACTTCGAAAAGACGTATATATACGTCAAGAAAATTAATGCTTTGGCTGAGCGAGACATTTATATACGTCGGTGAGGTTAAAGTCGCATTGTAGCTTTAGTATCAAAGTATAGTATTATTGAATTCAATACATTGTTATTGTATGGAGGGGGGTGCGATGAAAATGATGATTGTGAATAGTGGGTAGCTTATATTGAAAGTTTGAGAAGCACTGAATTAGATTAAAGCTAGTGAATTATTTATTTATTTTCTTTAAAATAAAAAGCAATAGTACAACTTTTTATTTTAGCTTACTTATAAAAGTACTAGTAAATAAAAATATTTTCTCTTTAGTAAAGATATACTAAATTTTTTTCACCACTTTTTTTTTTACCCTAGAAACTTACCAAAGTGACCCATTTCACTCGAAATTTGACCAGGAATCTAAATCTAGTCTCCGTTTCACAAAATTCCTGTAACTGTTTTTAAAAAATGAAACATCTTCTTGAAAAAACCGACCTATTTGGCTTGAAAGCCAACTTACCGAACGATTTTAAAAAAACTGGGTATCATTCGAACAGGGATCCGTTCCCAAACCCAAAGACACTTAAAACATTACCCTGCGATTATTAGAACTCATTGCACTTTGGTAATGCATTTCTATGACAAGTATCAGAAAAACACCGAAAAAAAAAAGTAAAAAAATTTTAATTGCGGTATTATTCTTTTTGAAGCGTTGCTCTTTCAAATGGGCTTAATTGCAACGCATTTCTCTTTTCCGTGCGCTTGGGTCATTTTTTTGTCTTCCTCCAATTCTTACCAAGCTTAGTTTTTCTTGCACAACATTCAACGCTGGTCACGAATATGTATGGAGCTTGTCGAAATTCCAATTAGTTCAAAGGTTATGCCTAACTGTTTCTTTGAAATTCGTCCTCTCTTTCAATAGTCGGTTTCAGTGACATGCCGACCACTTTTTTTTTTAAACTAGAAACTTACCAAAATGACCCATTTCAATCGAAATTTGACCAGGAATCTAAATCTGATCTTCGTTTCGCGAAATTCCGGTAACTGATTTTAAAAAATGAAACACCTTCTTGTAAAAAACTGACCTATTTGGCTTGAAAGCCAACTTACCTACCGAATTTTAAAAACCTGCCAATTCTTACCAAGCTTAGTTTTTCATGCACAGAGTTCAACGCTGGTCACGAATATGTATGGCGCTTGTCGAAATTCCAATTAGTTCAAAAGTAATGCCCAACTGTTTCTTTGAAATTCGTCCCCTCTTTCAATAGTCGGTTTCAGTGACATGCCCACCACTTTTTTTCCCCCCCAGAAACTTACCAAAGTGACCCATTTCACTTGAATTTTGACCAGGAATCTAAATCTTGTCTCCGTTTCAGGAAATTTTTGTAACTGATTTTTAAAAATGAAACACCTTTTTGAAAAAACTGACCTATTTGGTTTGAAAGACAACTTACCGACAGATTTTAAAAAACCGGCTAATTCTCACCAAACTTAGTTTTTCTCTCACAGAATTCAACGCTGATCACGAATATGTATGGAACTTGTCATATTTCCAATGCGTTCAAAAGTTATGCTCAACAGTTTCTTTGAAATTCGGCCCCGCTTTCAATGGTGTGTTTCAGTGACATGCCCACCACTATTTTTTTTTTACCCTAGACACTTACCAAAGTGACCCATTTCACTCAAAATGTGACCAGAAATCTAAATCTGGTCTTCATTTCGTGAAATTCAAGTAAATTTTTATAAAAAATGAATCACCTTCTTGAAAAAAACTGACCTAATTTGGCTTGAAAGCCATCTTACCGACCAATTTTAAAGAACCAGCCAATTTTCACCAACTTTAGTTTTTCTTGAACAGAATTCAACGCTGATCACGAATATGTATGGCGCTTGTCGAAATTCCAATTAGTTCGAAAGTTATGC
>BMAV01027380.1:345134-392936 GCA_019973955.1 Trichonephila inaurata madagascariensis | reverse complement strand
TATATATATATATATATATATATATATATATATATATAGGCTTATCTCTACAAACAAGAGATATCATCCAACAATCACATTCTAAAAAAACAAACACAGTAGGAAAATCACACAATGAAGGACATATGAGTAACCAAGATTAAAACTTATAAAATGGATGCTGCAGTGTTATAAACATTGCTGTCTTAGGACAGCTAATATATAAAATAATTTACATAAAAGTGGGGTTGAACATGTTATATATATATATATATATATATGTGTGTGTGTATGTATGCATGAGTGCATGCATGTATGTATATATGCTTAAAATCCAGTTCAATTATTCCTTGGGTTGCTTATTTTCTGTGTTATCTTAGTTTAAGCTTCGAATATAATACAAGAAATATATGATACATAAAAATTAATACTTTTCTTAAAATTTCATCTTGACAATATACATGTATGTTTTCATTGTTAGAGACACATTTTCTTATAAATATTAAAACATAATAAAAAGTTAACTGTAAAATAATTTTAAATTTCAACTTAATAAATAATTTATAATATTTTGAATGCAATTATGAACTAGATTATAACATTATAGTTGTTATAAGTAGTTTTTCCATTCTTTTCATTTTAATACATTGAATTAAAAACTGAAACAACATTTTTTTCTTAAAGGATAACCTTTTAAAAATTAATAATATCTTAAAACTTACTTAACGAATGATAATGCATTTCTATCCATTTAGATGTAACGGACAAATATTTTATCGTTGAATTCTTTCGTTAGATTTCATAAAAGTAATTATAACTTTTTAAAAAATTATGCTGAAAATCTAATATTAATTAAGACTCAAATACAATTTAACAACAATGAGATTTCGAAAAAAAGTACTTGACTAATACGAATATGGGATGAAAAGTAATGTGTTAAGCTCTCCCAAAAATGTGACTTTCGAAGTACTTCATAAACAGCAATTAATTTCATCTCCATAGAAACCTGATATTTTCTTTTAATTTTAGAGTCCTTTTTGAAACACAACGACAAAATAAAAGGGTTAACTACAGCCCTAAGATGTCCACTCTTACGGAACTAATTGCTTCGTTCCATCTTTATTTTTTTCTCCTTCCATTTTCGCAGACAGTAGTTTTTTGAGTTGTGGAAAATTTATTGCCGCTAAGTAATTTTTTCCCCCAAGCGAGCACTTTAAAAATTAACATCTCTTTAAAAATATGGCTGGAATTAGATTTGGAGGTTAATAAAAGCGTAAATGAGGTAGAACAATTTGTCACGTTAAATTAATTTTTATAATTATTATTTCACGAGGAATTATTATTTAGTATTTGATCGATAGAAAATTAACGAATCATCATATTCCGTTGAATGTAAGGGATCACTAAAGTCATAAATCATGTCTTAAGGTATCCGAACCCGTTCAAGCTACTTTTTTGTCAAAAAATAGCATATTTAAACATTATATCAATAAATACTAACATTTAACCAGCAATATTTAAAACAAATTGCCTAAATTTCACAAAAATTGCAATTATAAGTGAAATTTTAGCAATATTTTCGTAAAACTTCAAAAGGAATTGGAGAAAAAAATAATAAACCTATATTAGTAAAATTATTACTAAAACAAATTAGATGCATTTATCTAGAAAATGTACTAAAATCTTAATTTTTTATTAAAATTTGAAAATTTTAGAGCTTATTGAGACATGTAATGAATGTAACATTATAAGAAATCTGACATTCCTTATGAGACTATTATTTAAATAATGCCCCTGTTACTCAAAAAGTATTCATACACTAAGAAATACTTAAAACATTGTCTAGAAAATAACATAAATATCAGATTCAAAAGGTTTTATTGAAATACATTCGTAATATTGTGAGTTTTCAGACTCGCCATCATAGATTTTGAGCAATTTAAATGCCCACTTCTGGTAGATCAAATACCCACTTCCGGTATTTCTAACTTTATAAAACTGATTATAACTTGGCCTCTAGGTAGTGTAAAAACGAAACAAAGTATGGTGTGTAAAGCCAAAACATAAATAAAGTCAAAAACAAAAATATCTGCCTTGACCGAATTTGGTCATTTTCAACGTGTTCGGATGCCTTAAGAAATCCCTCTTCAAAATTTGAGAATATAATTTTGAAGCAGTTGACAGTTTTAATTATTTAGTCTCGGAAATTAAAAATACGAACGATTGTACTATTGTAGCAGGTGTCCTTCATACTGAGCTTTTCAGCAAAAGCAGCAACACTTTCTTCGTCGTTTTCTGCCAAAAGTCACTTTTAACCTCACGCGAAGCAACTGTTGAGCATTGCACTGTTCGAAAACAATCATATACAGTTCATGTAGTTGACAAAAACAAAAAACAAAAAAAACTGGTCCGGATATGTGACACTCCAGATAATAAACGTTCGGATAAGCGATGTTCTACTGTATGTGTTATTGTAAAATGGCTGACCATAAACTGCCCTTCACACATAGCTAAATTTGATCTGGTATACTAGCACATGGTGTATGTTGAGCAGCTGTTATCCAGTTATCAATCAGGTTTTTTCGATAAGTGATAGATCTAGGAAATAGGGAGGCTAAAGCATCAAAATATGTTTAGAGCCCTATAGAAACCAAATTATAATACAGGGTGCTGGAAAGATAAGACAACAGTTAAAGAACCTCTCTTCACATTCTCTCAAGACTTTAAAAAGATCATTGCAATGTTGCTGTCATTAGCATTATTTTTTGTAAAAAGAATGCTGTGCTACACCCAGTAGTCCGTATCCATTGTTCAATGCACCCTGATTTTGCGAAAAAGATAATCATTGCAATGATTGCACTGCGGACCTTACCTTGAGCTGTGAATGATTTAGAATGCTAAATGAGGTCACCAGCATTCTGTCCTTCCTTCATATATTGCTTTTTGGTGGCTCTACAGACATAGATACAGACTGTGATAAGCAACATATTTGGATAAATATATATTTAACTCATTCGTATTTAACAGAATAAAGTATTTCCATGTGAACGGCCTTAGAAAATCTGTTTAATTTAATACTAAGTTTTGAGTTTTAAAAATGATAGCAAGTAGTAAATTTAAAATCAGTTTGAAGATTTAAATCGAATAATTATTTTTTGAATTTGTAGCTTTCTTTTTAAATTAGTTGAAATATCTTGATTTGCTCACTTAAAATAAAAGGTAAAAAAAAAAAAAAGGTTATGTATTCACTATAAAATTGAATGTATCCTAGCACCTGTATGATTTAATATTCTTGCAAATAAGTCAAACATTAGTATGAGGTTGGCCCTCCTTTTGCTAGCATAACAGCAGTCATTTAGTGGGGAACACCATCAGTGAGTTTTTTGGAAGGCTGCAGGGGCATTTTTGTGCATCATTGATGCAGAATACTGGTCATCTCTGCCACCCATTTGGGGCATCTTAGTCTAAAACACTGTAGACATTCCAATTCATCTTACAAGTGTTTTATGGGATTCAGATCTGAGGTTGGAACAAACCTGTTCAATTCCTGAACATCAATGTCGGCAAATAACTTCTGCACAAGCAGTGCTGTACGAACAGGAATACGAAAATTTTGAAACAGGAATTGACAATCCCTTTAATCCGCAATCACTAGCGCGAGGTGTTCTGTACACCCCGGTAACAAGAAAAGCCTCCTAGGATTTCAAAAAGAATGCGCTGAACCACGATTTTTCTTTAGCTGCACATATTAGGTCATTGAAACATCAGGCCTGATGCAATCACTCTCACTCGGACGATTGGAACGTAACGACCTTCAAAATTTTATCTGGGGTGCTGAGAACTCCCCGTGAGCAGTTTGGCATATGTTTGCAGTCTGCTTTAAAAGTTTGGAAAATGATTAAAATATAATTTTTCTACTATCCTTATCCCATTAATTATAAAGTATGTTTATTACTGGTATATACGCTTTATATATATACTTGTGGTTTATGAAAAATATAAAATTATGTATTTTAAAATGAAAATTTTGTAGATTTAGTTTAAATTAACGTTAGCCTCATTTTTGTATGCAAAAAATTTAATAGTTTTATTTATATAATACAAAAAATACTTTGTATTTTATAAATATGTATCATAATTGACTTAAAAATGTTTTTCTTATATAAATGCACGTTTAAGAGTTTGGGATGTTCTCTACACCCCGCGAGCAACGACGGTAGCAAAAACAGGCGTGATTGACTCCGGGTTAATAAGAAGGGCACACATATTCATTTTCTTTATGCAAAAGGATTAGAAAAAAAAGTTGATATTTGCTAAAATTTGTATTAGAGTTTATATATATGAACAAAAATGTAAATAATATTTAATTAAATCAGTAATTAAATAATTTAATGAACGTTATAATAACATTTTTTTTATACTTGGAATAGTAGATTTTTTTATTCAAATCAGTCAATAAAATATGCGTGTCTTCTCACTTTAGCTTAATAATCTAAGCATGCATTATGCCTTAAGAGAAAGCATCACTTTGGTTGCAGACAATATTTCTGGATCAGGTGCTTATATAAAGAAAACTTTAGACTTGAATGTCTAAGCACAATGAGCAATAACTAACTTAACATTTGAATGTGCATTTAATTAGCGTTAGCATGCTCGGTTGGGAATTGCAAATATATTCGTTCATTTTCTTTGGCTCTGTCTAGCCACTTACAAGTCCATGTCTCGAAACCTTTAATATTTTAAAAAAGCCCATATCAGACTTACCTAAACATTTAGATTAAATTAATGAAAAATGTTAAATGGATGGAAATAATCCTTATTGCGCTTAAAGACAATGATCTAAATGTATGGGTGGAAAACTAAATAAAAGCAGGTTAAAGGAGAAAAGATTGATAAAAAAATTCCAGTCTCTTAACTGTTTTATTTTTATTCCTTTTTTTTGCAAAACTAAGACTCGATGATTTAAATCGACCACTTTATTTCTTCTTCACCATCTGTTCGAAAAAAAAATTCACCTGTCTTTTTCTTCGTAAGAATTTTCCTTTTAATTTAATTTGTATAATCATGGAAACAGAAATAAATAAATTTAAAATACGAACGATAAAACGCTAAGCAGAATCCCCAAACAATTTTCGTTTATATATATCGTTTCTGAAATATCATTAAGAATTTTTTGCATAATAATAATAGGATTTATTTGATAAACTACGATATAACTTTATCTTGTATTATTTAGGAAAATTTACCGATTTAGTGTATGGACATTTTTTAACTATTGTAATTGGTAATCAATTTTTTACTTTTTTGAGTTAACTCGCTTCGGAAAAAATAAGAGTTTTGAATCAAAACAGCATTTATAAAGAAAATGCTTTCATATCATTGATTCAAAACATTAATTGTTATTCACTCTAAAGAGATAAATACTTCTTTTAAAAATTGAATTTAAAACGTCAGAGTTAAGTTTTTATTTTCTTTAAAGTACCGCATTTTTAAATAACTTTATCATATCAAATATAGGAATAAATTTTATAATTACAATAATCCCTAATCATTCTCCCTTTTTAGTAAGACTTCCAATGATAAATATTGGGTTAATTTAAATAATTTCTTAACGTCTTATTTTAGTAATGTCAAGCAACGAATTCGTAATAACAAGTATTTTATCTATTGCTAAATTAGTGACTTAAGCTGTATTTTTTTAATCTTATTTTTTTTTTAAAAAAATAATATTAGAATAGTAGTATATAAAAAGTGCTTAAGCTCTCAACTAATTTTTTTTTATTCTTACTTGTCTGCAATCATTATGTCTCAAAAACTAAACTTCAATTATTTCCCATTTTAATTAACTCTTTTGAGTGATGGACTTAAATTATTCTATAAAATTTTCTACAATAATCTTAAAACTTAAAGTTCTTTTTCGTTTTCTGCTAACCCAAAACTTAATTTCGAAATTTAATTCGATAATTCCTCAGGTCAAATCACTTTAACCTCGGGATTTTTATTTTAATTTTTCTAAGTTGCTTCAAAATGATGCTAATATTCTAAAACAAAATCATTTATTTTCATCCACTTTGATAAATACTTCTTAACGCTTGAATGAACAATAATGAGTGAAATATTCTCGTTTGTTACCGTAAAATGTAATATATCAAAATTTTGAAACTGAATTAGTATATTGGAAGACTGAGCACATAAAAATATATCTTTTGACATTTTGTATTATTTGAAAGAAGGAAAGTTAATATCAGAAAAACAGGAAATAAAATAAGTATTTGTAAAATTGATATAGAAATCATTGCACAGAAAAAAAACCTGGTATATCATGATAAATTGTGTTAAACAGATAATATCTTGCTCGAATATAAATGAAAGCCAATCATTAATTTGAAATAAAGTATGCTAAAAGTATTTCTTAAAAAAGACAACAATGGTTCTTCAGGGGAAAAAAATTCTGTGCTTATTATACTTTTTTGTGTATAACAGGATCATGTTGAATAAAATGATTTAATATCGATGAAACTAGAATGCTCAAATTATAAATATTAATAGCCTTAAGGAATATTATAAATAGCTTAAATTTTTATTAAAGTTCATATTCAAAAAGAATTTGGGAACTCTTAATTTTAAATTTTTACCAATAAATCAACTCTTGTTTATGTAACTGCTACATAAATTAATGTAAAAATATCTTTTCTAAGATAAAGGTGAAAAAAAAACATAATCACTAGAAAGGGAAGACATTATTTACAATAGTCTATTAAGAAAGGCGTATTTGTCTTCACGGTCAGGTTAAAGATTATTAGAATAACACTCTCGGAAATGAATTTGAATAAATTTTAGACAAATTAAGTTAACCTACTCTTGTAAAAATTGCAGAGAGAATGCTTTTGTTTGCAGAATTATCTAAGAAAAAACACCGATCATAAGGATTACAAAAATCTAAAAAAAGATTTGTAAAAAAAAAATAAAATGTAAAGGTTATATTTCACATGTGTAAAATTTCTCACAAAGCTCATTAGTCAAGAATTATTATGCATTACTGAACGTAAATTCTGCCATGCTCACAAAATTACCAAACCTTGACAATCTCGAAACTTTAAACGATCTCACGTTTAATTAAACACTTTTTTTAAAAAAAATTTTTTCATCCCATATGAGCTCTTCAAAAATTCATCAATCCTTATACTTACAAGTTAAAAAAATAATTGAAAAAAATCAGTCGGTGGAAATATTTACTTTAACGTAAGAGGCGTTTCCCATACCTGCGAAAAGCATTAATTTTGCGAAGGAGCATTAATTTCCTCCTCAGCACGTTGCTTACAAATTGAAGGCCAGAAAAAAAAGTCGTTATATCGATATCTTAAGAAAACGCCAGACGTGCAGGGAAGCCCTTATTAAAGGAGGAAATAATTTCGCTGCACAAGTCAACGTAACGCCAACGCTTCCTAAAGAGGAGTTTCATTAAAAGCTCATATTTTGAAAGATTAGACGTTTGGAAAGTGAAAAGCAGTTTGTCACTTTTACGAAAATGGGTCTGATGGGCTTTATATAATAAATTAGACGATTTAGTTAATATAAAATTATGATGTTTGGATACGTGTTCTTTAAATTGGATAAATGCTTCCTCGAATTATCCATCCTAATATATATTTTTACAATGCGATGATTACTTTATTCATTCGTTATGACCTAATCAAAATAAAACAGGATTAAGAGTTGATCCTTCTACATTGTTAGATTTGTACTTTTTAAAATTGTGTGTGAAAATATGATTTTTTATCCATACATATTTTTGTACCAATGTTAGTTTTAAGCGTTGATTTCAAAAGTTCGATATAATTTATTAACGACCCGTTAAATTACTTAGAACTCCGGTTCATCTATTTTTTTTCTCTTATAAATTTTAACTATTATTAACTAATTTAACTATTATTTAACTAAAACTATTAAATATATTACTATTGCGGCGGTATCCACCAAAGAACCGATTTCCTGTTAGAGAACTAATGACTTCCCAACAATCACGTAGTACCCAAGACAGTTTAATACTCACACTTAAGCTCTAGGGCAAGTCAACCTTTGACTTTCTCCGTCCAGAAGACATAGATGTAGGCTTCAAAATCCAGCATATGAGGGATGACAAGGACCAATAGCCGAATAATCCTGACTATATCCAAACAGAAATGGTTTTGTGCCACGTGTCTCTTTTGAAGGCGTAACGTATTCCACCTTTAAAGATACACCAAAAAGAGAATCCCGAACACACTTCAAGATACTTCTCATACTTTCTCTCACACCTAAAACAACTTCTCAAGGCTCCAGATAACGAGCGTGTCTTTCACAGCCTTTACATCACTATTCTATCCTAAACAGTTTCTCATCACTATCTAATATTTTAATATTATCAGCAAAGCATCCAGTGAATAAGAAAAAAGAAATGATTTACAAAAATCACAATTTTAAACTAATGTGCCAGTTTATAAAATTAGAAAATTTTTATTACTGCTTTTATATCCTACAATATGTTTTGAATTTATTACAGCTTATTTCCCAGTGATAATTTTTTAAAAAGCATTTTATTCTGCTTTTAAATAATTTTTATTTTGTTATCACTATTTCAAAAAAATTTTTAATTAATTTACTATTGAAACAAGAACGGTTTTTGCAATAAAGTGCAAATAATTGCACAAATCATCATTAGTAGAAAAAATTATTATAAATTCTTGAACTCTCAATTTCTTTTTACTTTATTTTCTATTTAATAAGATATTTACTATATTTGGTTATGAGTATCTTAACAGTTTCTTATATATATATATATATATTTTTATAATAATTAAAATATAACTAATATCCTAGGAAATATTTTCCCTGTTTTTTCAAAGCTGACTCTCCAAGTTTTATGCAAATGACGTTATAAATCTTCAGTTCCAGCTTTCTAGAAACCATTTTACATGGCTTATCTCATTACCTCGAAGTTTATGTATATAGTTAAGTTTTCAGGTCTGAACATTTCGAATAACTCAAAAACTGCATCTCTTTTGCCATGCACTCTTATAAAGAACATTTAAATTTCTCTCACGACCTTTCTTTGAAAATCCAGGTTTTCTTTTTACTCGCTCTAAGAGCTACATCTTTGAGAACGTGGTAGAATATAATCTACTAAATAGCATGCAGATGCAGTCTTCTTTAAATATTGCTGCATTTTAGTTAGTTTCTGAACAAAAAACAGATAAAAGAAAAAAGCAGGGATTACGTTCTTTCTTACTTTAATAAGAATATTAATTTGATAATCAATTTTAGATCTTAATTAAATGTCCATCGGATAAAATATGTAATCTATCTTTTTTAAGGATATACATCAGGTGAATTTCTCTATTTTTCTTACAATGTACAATTCCCTGTTTTTCATATTCTATACTCATATACTGCCTTCTAAAATATTTCTAACTATATACAATTAAGAAAGAAATTTTTAGCGTATAAAAACCAATACTTTAAGATTTAAACTAATTGAATTTTTCCAATTTATAAATGAAATTAATAAAAAAATCCTTTTTGAAAAAAATATAATTGAAATAGAATTTTCTAAAACCAAGAACTATAAATATTTTCATCTCTCCAGGTTAAATATCTTTGTAAGTACTTCATTAGATGTTTAAGTATAATTTTGTTACTGAAATAATAATTCTTAAAATTAAAATAACAGCTTTTCAGCTTTAAATGTCAAGAAGTGCTCAACTAATGACTAATGAATAATTTTCAAAATAATGAAATAAGTATAATGTTTTCTATTATGGGTATTTTTGCTAACGGATTCCAAGAACTAATAGTTATTTTTAAAAATTAAAAGAGTCCATTCATATATTTCAAACATATAGTTTAATTAATATATAGCTTCTAACATATTTCAACACTTAGCAAAAATTGAAATATTAATTAAAACAGAAATTGTATTTTGACAAATACTTCAGTACGGATATATTTTTAAGAAAATTTACTAAACATTTATAGAGTATTTTAACATTTTAAATATATAAGTATATTATATATTTACAAACGTGCAGAGTAAAAAAAAATTAATAATTCAAACATTTTTAAAGGAATATTCTGACACTAATATATATTTTCAAAAAAAAAAAAAAACTTCCTGAAATTGTAATAATAGATTTATGCACATTTAAATATTCGTTGCAAAAATTTGAAAAGTAAAAACTGTAAGTACATTTATAACAAATTTTTTTATGTTCTAATCTTTACCTGTAAATGAGAAATACAACCTTAATATACGAGGAAAAAAATAATTGTTTAATCAGATATATGTATGAAACTTTCTTGAGCAAAGTTTAAAATGAAAGAGAACAAAGAGGTGGATAACCTATGTAACAAAAAGTATAAACCTATGAATAAAATATGAAATTTCAGAAAAATGTAAATCTTCATTCCAAAGAATAAAGAAATTTGAATTTCGAAGAATACCCATTTTATTTCTTAGATAATGTATTTTAAGTTGTATTATTTCTTGAAATAATTCCTTATAAAATTGAGTGAGGTTATGGCACTTGAATGTTTCATAAAATTTTATGTGTAGGGAATTTTAAACACAATTGTAACTATAGTACTTAAAAAATTTTGAAATATTTTTATCACAAAAGTATCTAAATGAGATTCAAATTTTGAAATTTTTCCTCCGAATTGATTTTATAATTCTTTTATAAATTTATCATACATAATTTATGTTGCAGATATGACAACAAAACTTTCGAAATAAATTTTGATTTTACTTTCCTTATTTTTTTTACTCCGTTACCTCCCTTTTCGTTACTTAAATACAAATGCTTTTCTTGAGAGGAATAGAAAATCAATGTTAAGTTAATATTTTTATAAGTTAATGGAGTACGTGTTGTTTTTCATAACTACATTTTTACAAAAAAAGAATATGAAAGTGAAAGAAATGCTGGTTAAATATTCCTTGTAATGCAAATATTAACAATATGTAACTTGCAATTTATTTAGAGAGGTAGATGTTCATAATTTATACAGATAAGCTATTTTAGAAATATTTAACATTTTTATTTCAAGCGATATTCTGCATATTAATTGGAAGTCCTTATTTCGAAATTAGAAGACATCATTTCATGTATCCAAAATTTAATATATCTATCCTTAGAATCTAAAAATTGATATTTTCGAAATAAAACTCTTTTATTATCCAAACAAGAACATATTTTTAAATTATTGAACAAAATTATAGCTACACGCTTGTACAAAAAGAGTATTCTTTTACAAAATTCATATATTGAAGGGTGTATAATTTTCATATACATTTTATTTCTCTCAGATATTTTCCCTGTTATTTCTCACAATTATACCAAATTTCGCATTGTTTGAAAGTAGTTACCAGATTATTTTTAATCCAGTGAAATGTATAATGGAAACAACAGATTTTATTTTCAACTTATAATAGGTTAAATAACATGTTTTGACTACTTAAATATCATTCATAAATAGAGGGAGGTGTGTCTTAGATTTTAAAAACTCTGAAGCACATCGTTAAAAACGTATCACTCACAAAATCTGTGAAAGCACGCTAAAACATTTCGTTGCTATGAAATATTTTTAAATAACACACATGCAATTGCATTCTTCAAAAACATCAATTGATGGAAAGGGAATAATTTTAATATATATATCACTATTTAATAAGAACATAATTTAGATTTACTCATTCACACCGCGCAGATAACGTATTATAAAACACTTACTAGTCAACAATGAAATATTAATTTCCGATACATGTATTGAAAATACCAGAACTAACCGGTTGGAACTGGGACTTTTCACAGTGTCTCAATCGATTTGTTATCTGAGTGTTAATTTTCAGCTTTCAAAAGGACACCCCAATTCAATCATCAGTGTGAGAAATATTTAATGATGTATTTCGTTTGCTGGTTTGGCATCAATGGATTGTCACGCTAACTTTTTTGTTAATGGAATTCCTTGCCGTGTGAATTATCTGTGAGCTATTTCATCAATAGTAGACAGTCACTGTCCCTGAACCAATAGGCGATAAGCAGGAGGACACCCACGCATTCGAATGCTATAATTTGCTATTGAGCTTTCCAATGAGCTACCTGTTTTTCCATTGAGGACATGCAAGTGGATGGCTTAAGGTATGCAACCCGAGTGGGTTGATCTTACAGTTGTATTAGTTCGGAAGTTTATTTGAGAGATAAGATTAAGTTTAGTAAAGACTATTGCTTGAAATAGTTGCTGGTCAGAAGTGATTAATTGAAGAAGTATATGACTAATATCTACTTTGATAACTGTTATGTGCTTTAATACGAATTTATAAAGCTGGTTTACTAAATTTCCCAATATTTTTCTGCCAGAAACTATAATAAGGAATATTTCCTGTGTTTCTCTTTTTGAGAAGTGTTTTATAGTGCCATCAATATAACCCAGTATAAAATTCCAGATTTCCATCTTTCCGTACTTTTCGTCTTTTATTACTCATAAATCGGATTCAAGATATCTCTTACATAAAATTCTGATCAAAAATTGTTCCTTCCTTTTGTAAAAATGGATTTATTCGAAAGGAAAATTAGTCCTTCCTCTGATTTTCTTTCAAGACGCAGAAAAACAAGCGATAGGCATCCACTAAGAATTATTTTAAACTCATTGACTGTCCTAGGGTTAAAAATTGAAGACTCTAATTCTTCATTTAAGCGAGTTTTTTGTTTCACTTATTTCGTTATTGTTTTATTATGTATGCATTACTGGGCTCTCTCTGATGTTGCATGGTATTTTCGGAATCAAGTGAAAGAAGACATGCTTGCTGAAAGCATTACTGTCTGGGCTTCTGTTTGCACTGTGGACTTTTTGATGTTGAAAAGAAAAGATCTTTTGAGAGTTTTGTCGATTGTCAAAAAAGAAACGGAAAAATTAAGTCCTGACGAACAAAGAAAATATCAAAAATTTGTTTGGAAGGTTTGTGGAGCTGCATGGCTATTTATTATTCTCTTTATGTCGCAAAACTTCATGTTTATTCTTCATGTAGACTACGATAGATATTTCAGTAATACGCCATTATTCTTTTTTTATCGCAAAATGCCTGAAACTCAACTGAATATATACATTCGCATAGATAGAAGTATAGAAAATCTTTACATTCATGGCCTGCTAACAATCATAATAGCTTTATATATTTTATTGTGCACGAATGCTAAATTGTGGATAAAGAAATGCAATTTGTCCAGCGAACTTCACTTAGTTTCTGAAGAATCAACATCAAGTTTGGAAGATGTCCGTCGCTACAGGAATATCTTTGACCAGTTTACTAAGAAAATTGAACTTTTGGATGATGTTTTTTGTCGCATAGTTGCTGTATGGTTGCTAATGATATTGGTCAGTTTATGTGTGAGGATTTTGACCATTCTGAATCCTTTAACAGAAAATACTGATAGAATAATAGTATCTACATTGCTGGTTTTGTCGAGAGCCACTGTAACCTTGATTTCTATTAGTATAGTTGCAGAAAAGGTTCATGAAGCATCTGTGTCCTATATTAGAAAACTTGACTCCATTTTGAAAATGAAGAGCAATGCAAAAAATATAGCAATGTATCAAGAAATTCAACTAATTTATACTAAATTCACTTTCTTTCCGACCCATCTCACAGTATGGAAATTTACAAGTCTCAATAGAGCTTTTCTGATGACTTGTATTGGTATGATGTCAACATATGTTATAATTTGTATTCAGTTGAATCCAAATGCTCTGAAAGGTATTATGGGATAACACCTCGTTGAGAAGATTTAAAATTTGTGTTTTTTAGAAATAACTCATCTATCTATATGATCTTTATCTCATTGTGAAAGAAGTTTTGATATTTATCCACAAATATTTACCTGAAGTTTGTACTACTAAAATAACAATGAAAACTCAAAAACACTAGCACAAATGTTCTCCAAGATAATATGGAATCCCATTCGTTAGAACTCTGAACCATTTGTGTTTCAAATTAAGTAAAAACAATGTAGCTCGTAATTTTCGATTTTCTATAAATTAGTGAATATTCTTTTCATGGTATAAAAAGTAACTTATTCAGTCCAAAAAAAAAAACCTGATGATAGTATATAGATAATATGAAATATGTCGTATCTTTTGTTTTCTATAAATTACTGGGATCCATATTTTACTCAGTCTACCTTAGATAAATCGATTATACATTGGTTTCGTAATGCACTTCAAATATTTAAAATGTTTAATAATGTTACTTATAAGATTATGTATTCACAGTTGATCATGATTTTTTTTTTAAGTATAGTTTGATTATTTTGACTCTTGGTAATATTGAAGTTGTTTTAAAATTACATTACTGTGCTTATTTTATTTTCATATATTTTAGTTTTATAACAAAGTAATGCTTTTCAAGAAAATTGTAAAAAGAAAGAGAGCAGATGCAATTTGCTTTAATGATTACAATTTTTATTCTTTCATCACAAAATTTAATTATTGAAATATAATAACATTGTATGTCTCATATTTTATGGAACGCTTTTAAAAATTTTATGTACTGCAAAATTGATTATTCTTTTAATGTAAAATTCAATTTGTGTTAGCTTACTTTCTTAAAATTAAAAATGTCTAAAATTCATTCAAATTTTATTTATTCTGTAATAAGAATAAATTGGTTAGAATAGTTAAATTTTGAATGTTGTTTTTGAGATGATAATGCTAAAATATTATTAAAACATGTAAGGAACTACACAGTGTTCTTATAATAAATGTTTCTTAACTTCCAGTTACCTATTATGTGAATTTTTTCATGATTTTGGATTTCCCTTGAATTCATCGTATTTTATTTTTTTTATTTAAATTGGTGAAGAAACATCGAACAATTTATGAAACTACTAAGACTTTGCACATTTATATTATGTTTAAGTGAATAGTACGGACTTGTGTTATTAATTAGAAACAAAATAATTTTAATACTTGTATTAAAATAAGATATTTATTTCTTCACTAACATGACAATGAATATTGTTGTGGATGAAAAAGTAGAATATCTCTCAACTGATTCGAGATTAAATGTGATTTAGTACTTGATGCATACATTTTCCGTTGATATCATTATTTTTGAGTTAATTATTTCTCATTAATTTTGCCTTTAATGTTAGACGACTGTAATTTCCGTACTTTCATTATAAAAACTGATACTTAAAAGATGATAAAATTTTGTGTTTCATATTTTAAGGTATTTTAATGTACAGCAAAAAATAGTGTAAAATTCAACTTTTTTTTAATGCAGTTAAAATATTTTTAATTCATTCAAAAAATTTTTATTTGTAATAAAAATTAATAGGTTATAATATATAATTTTTTAGAATCAGTACTACGTTAATTGGGGGGGGGGGAGATATTTTTTAATGGAAAAAGTTTTTCAAATTAATGCTGTTAAAATATACAAATCAACTTACTCATTCAAACCAAGGTAATGAAAAAAAAATTATTACTAATTTTGTGTTAATTTCTAGTTTTCTATAGCTTGAACTTATTCAAGTATGTGATGTCCCTTAATTTCATTGTATTTTATATTTAGTTTAAATTTTTGGAAAAAATACATTTGGAAATTTGTGCAACTTTTGCATATTTGTAATGATATTTAAGAAAAAATTAGGCACTGGTATTATTTAAGAGAGGCAAAATTCTTCTGATAACTGTACACAAAAAATACATTTTTTTTTGTCTCTATCGTGAATATTGTTACCACAGAGAAAGCTCATCATTTTATGATTGATTTCAACTTAAAAATAATTTAATAATGGATACTAGTACATTTCTCTTTTATACCTCATTGTTTCTCGATTTATTGTTTTTTTTCCTGAGACCATTCGAATTAATATGAGCGCGCTCTCGTAATTCTGAACCTTCACAAAGTGACAGAGATGACACCTTGTACAGACAACTTACAAACCATGCAAGCTTTGTTTCCTAATAATTACAGTGTTATTGTAATAATGTATGTTTATTTCAAGTCCAGGCTAAAAATCTCAAATTAGATTAATATCTAATACTGAAAATAATAGTTTGATGTAAAATCATATTTCATAGTCTGTTGTTGAGTCCATAAGATTTGAAAAGTCATATGAATTAACATATTATATGCTGGAAACACTCATTCATTTAATTTATGGATTTTGAAAATTTTTCCATTTGTTTTAACTTTTATATCCCCTTTTCAATATTTTAATAACTCATAATTATTTTGAATTCAATGAAGTTTCGAATTAATCCATGTGATTTGGAAATCAATTGGAGCACAAAATTAGGTACTTTTCCGTTTCGCCGGAGAAGGCAATAAAGTCACCAAAAATGATACGACCGACGCCAAACGGAATATTTCTGCTGATGACCTCTTACCTTCTCCTGAAAACGCCATTGTATTATGAGGAATGTCTTTTTCATAATATATCAGAAAATGGAAGACAAACAAATGAGAACTAGCAATTATTATCATTTTTATGTTTTTATTGTGGGCTGTCGCCAATAAAGTCTGCTTGGAAAAATTTGCGCCGTCGATACCAAAAAGTATTTTATTTAAAATAGAAAACTTTTTTTTTAAAAAAAAAAAAAAAAAAAATCTACATCCCTTTTCTTTTTTTGTAATGACTGTGCCTTATGCATATGCTGTCCTCATATTAATAATATTTATAATAAATATAGAAAATAAAAACTGAGTTTATTGCGTAGAACAAAGGTAAAAAAATATGTCTTATATAAAAATATTAGGAACAAGTTTTTTAAAAAAGGAATGAGGAATAGAAAAATAAAATTTAAAATTAAATCACCATGTTATTTAAAATGAATCATCAGGTGTACAATGTCGAAAACAATTGTTAAAAACAGAAAACATACAATTTTAATACAGAATAGCCACACTTACGCATTGCGTGAACTGCAACACCTTAAAAAGGTTAGAAGTAGTCCGTATCATGGAAAAGTCCACCCGCTTCTAATTGAAGGAAAAAAAAAATTCGTACTGTTTGAAAAATTATAATATTTTGTTACTCAACTAGAAAAAAAGTCATTAATCAATATAATAATGTTGTTAAATTTTTTCCCAAATATTTACTACGCAAAAATAAATTCTTTCTTCTACAATAAATATATTTTTTATCTTAGTTGTTTGTATTGATCCAAAAATAATAAATATTCAATAGTAAATGTAAGGAATCTGATGTTTTCTTACTTCACTGACCTTTTGACAATGCAAGTTTTCATATTCCTCAAATTTGATTTACCGTGTGCTATAAATATTAAAATTATTAAATTATATTACTTTTAAGTATAAGTCTCAATTTTTGAGGAAAAGGAACAACGAAACTAAGCAAAATCCTTTGTGAAATACATTATTCCAAACTCAACAAGATTTATGTTTTTTCAGAAGATTAATACTAAACTCCTTAACCATAGAAAAACTAACACTTCAGGATCATCTTTCCCAATTCACACACGAGTGACCTTAATGGGAAAAGACAACTTTTTTAGCTAAAAGGCCGCCGGCCCACTGCTCCTTCATTAAGAAATTCATTTTCCAAGTATGTGAGGTAGTTTGGGCCGTTGCAACGAAGTACTTTCCCCATCTCAACAAGGAATTTAATCCCATCATCAGTCACGGTTTTGATTAATACCTCTTCAGGGAAAACTAGAATATTCTGGAAGAGGAGAAACTGAAGTTATATGCGTTACTTCAGGCCTTTATTTTTTCTCAGGTCGTAGGATCAATGAAGTTATGGGGAGGAATAAGCTCTTAAAGATAAATTAGTGTAACTATTTCTAAGAAAATCTCATAATAAATACCGTATTAGCTAAGGAAGAATTCCCAGATTAAGGCAAAGATGGAATATTTATTTTGGATCTTGGAGAATTTTTGAGATTTAAAGTATGCTTTAAAATTAGAAAAGAAGCCAATGTTAGTAATAATATTTGTGGTTTAATTTCGACAAAATTTGATGGTAGGACATGAGTATTTCTTTTAAATAGTTATGACTGAATCGATAAATTCTGATAACTAATGCAAAACGCTCATGGTTTTTAAATTTATTGATTTATAACAAAGGCATTATACCTTTAAGAAATTTACATTTATTTCTTAATTAAAGCTATAAAGATACTATTTTGAATATAAGAAAAATTGTTATGTATAAACAAAAAAAAACTTATTTGACAAAAATAGATTTCACAGATGCACTAAGTATAAACGAAAAACGATGACATACATGTATATGTTTATTTTTAAACGTGAGTACTTGAATATAATCACATTTAAAAAACTTAATTGTCCGTAACTCAAGAAATTGTAACATTTTTAGGAGAAAAATCTCATTTTAAAGCATTAATTTAAAAAAAAACGATAAATTGATGCTCAGTTTATATTAAACTCCTTTATTTGCATGCTTGTATTCAAAAAACAGCATTTTAATATATGATGGATTTCAATTGTGAACATTTAAAAATAATAATGTAAATTAAATAATTTCTTGATTCTGGATGCAATACACACATAAAAAAATAACTGTTAGATATAAATCCATAAATATATTCCATGTAAAGTAATTCACGTTTAGGGCCTTTTATTCTGTTTTGAAAATGTGTGATACAAGTAACATGAATTAAGATATAGTGTTCACATTACAAAGACATTTTTGGTTTTATTACAAATGTACAATTGGTATTAATACTGTTATTGTAAGCATCTACAATTCATATTAATACTGTTGTAAACAGCAACTATTGGTATTATTCAAGTAAATAGTTGAAAAAACTTGTTTTTTAAGCTTAGAGTCAGTATTGCTAGGATACCTCAAGTTCTTTGGATAAATTACATCTTTTTGAAACCAATAATGGTTAATCGAATTACATGAATTGATTAATTAACAAATTGTACTTAGTAGTGTGTGTGTGTAATTTTTCTGCACATAATTTAATAGTAATTAAGTCATTTAAATATTTTTTAAAAAATTAAAGTATTTCTTTTTATTATTTAGTTGCTTTCAGGAAATAAAAAGTGTATAGCTCATTATGACATATATCTATGGTTTTTTTATATCAAGAAGGTATAAATATATTTAAGTAGAGTACATATATATTATTGGGTAGTTTAACACGAAAGATAAATATATGGATTCCTTTTGTTCGTGTTCAATAATTAATTTATGTGTTTCTATGAACTCTCTGATTACCTATAAAATCTTCGACTTTTCAATTTCAGATTAATAATCCTTTTGTATGGTAACAACATGTAAAAAATTTTTTTAAAAAATGTGGATATTTGATTGAAACTTCTTGATATTATTATTAGGTTGTTAAGTATGAAATGGAAGAAAGTTCATTTTATTTATTTCAATTACACATAACCTCATTTAGTCGCCGTATTTTGGCATAATTTGTTTTTCGTGTAAAAAATTTACACCTTTTCATCTTTCTAACGCATATATTAGCTTGAAAAAAATTTAACAAATCATCTTAAAATATTAGCTTTTATTGGAAAAATTCGAATTCAATTATGTGCATGTTTTGCTCCATTTCATACTTGACAACCTAATAGAACTAAAACTCCAAGAAAAACTAGGAAATTTAAACATACACACACAAAATTGTTTCGTATTCAGGAACTCAAGGGCTATATTAATGAAAATTACTACAAAAATTTGAAATAAACCAATGAATATATTTTAACAAAGCAAATTGTATTTTATAAAATTTTTTTGATACAAAGATAAAACAGATCCTCCCATTTGACTTGTTCGTGATTCTGTAATGTCTCAAGTCAAACTTCACCGAAAATTTTACGTTTAAGCCTGATCATTGCATATCCAATATTATAAAATATTTCTTCAAAGATGTCCCTAGAAGTTGAAAGAAATGTCTAAAATTAAAAATATCCAATGATATATTATATATTTGTATACAGAGAGAAAGAGTAGGTGTGAGAAAGGAATCGTGTTGCATTGTTGAATTTATTTCCCGGAACTGCTAGGTTCAGCATCACAAAGGCAACCATTGTATGTGAGATACAAATTATCATGAATTGTTCACCTACTCCCATTATAAGCAATAAATGGAATGCGGTCAGATCCATTACTCAATTTTGCCATCATCTTAGCTTTAATATAGAAATGCCAAGAAGGAATATTTTAATGCGAAAATGCCATTAATCGAAGAAAAAATAAATAAAAGAGCTATTGTTATTTTTCATGCTATGCATAGCATGAAAATATATTTGTAACGGAAATGTATTACAAAAATTTTAAGAAAGCTTTAGGTACTTATATAAATTTTTAAATTATCTTGTCCTATTCCTATATATTTGAGAATACCATAAAGTTGCAGTGTTTTGCTTATAATAATGATAATTGCCGCTTATAACTTTAGTAGAAGTTTTAGGTTGCTGGTAAAAATGTATAGATAGAATAAGATCTTTTTGGTATGTCTTCATTTGTATGTATTCATTATCATCCATGATTTAATTTAGAAACATAATTTAAAATGTTTGCGGTTGCTAAAACCAATATGTCTATTTAATCAGCTATATAAATTCAAAAAGCTTAAAAATACATTTAATACATTAAATAATACATTTTATATATATGATAAATGCAACAACTTCCGTAATGTAAAATTGTTTTATTTTACTTTCTATCTAAATGTATTATTTCTCTCCATTTTATTTTTTGTTTGCAAAGTAATATTAATGTCACTATATACTTCGGTTAATAAGTACTATTATATAGGGAAATTTCTAATGTGCAAAAATAATGATCTGAAATTAGATATTGACGATTATGTTTTTTAATGACTGCTTTCTCTTTATTTGCCATATTTTCATTAATTTAAAATCTTATCACGTATACGTATATGTTACTTCACACACATACGCACGAAGTAGAATACATATGTATATTTATTTGTATGAATATATACAGAAAAAGAAAGTCTCTATCTAAGTAAGTTTTCATATTTTTCGTGTTATTAAAAATCATCAGGTAAAATAATGAACAATAATGTGAAAAAATAGGATATATGCAAAAAATTAGGTAAACTTATCTTGAGCGCTATTCAGCGTGAAATTTCTACTACAACTCACCATAAAATCAATCATTACATCTAAGATATATATTGAAACACAATATAACAAATTTATTTTAATGTACAATTAATTTAATTATAAAGATTAGTTTTGGAAGCAGAGAAAAACGCTCCAGAATATCTACACTAAATATATTTGTTTTATTAAAAGTAAAAATTTAAAAAATTGATAATCCTACTAAATTACATAGCTTCGCTTTTAATTATTCAAGAAAAGTAATTTAGATTTGATTGCACCTAATAGAAAATTCATTTTAAAATATCATATAATGTCCTTTTCATTTTCAGCTACACACTTCCCTGCTCTGTGTATCATAAAAAAATTATACGGAATCTTATTCTTTTTTTTAACCATTTACATTTTTGTTTGGGAGAATCAATTTTTCCTTTTTTTTTTCATTGTTTCAGAATGAATTTAACCATTTACACAGATTCTCTTAAATTTTAAACACATGTGCGATAGATTCATCTGAGAATGCTCTATTTAAATACAGAACATAGCAACTACATTGCAAGATTGCCCAAAAAGTACTATGTATTTATGGGCTTTGATCTGAAAATATGTATGAGGTATTTTGAATGATTTATTTAAAAAATTAATGCTATTATAGGATGTTATACACATTACTCAACCCATTGGTGTGGTGTGGTAGTTAGGAGAGGGAGCGCCAGCTTAAGTGTCGTCCACGTCACTTGATCATGGTTCAAAATTACGTGGTCCGTCGCCAAAAGCCCTCGAGTAGCTGAACAGTGCGACGTTAATATTCACTCACTCACCCATTACCCAATAATCTTACATTAGCACTGAATGCCAGATTCATTTATATTTTTTCATTTAAGTAATTTCTCCCATATTATTGTTATAGGAAATAACAATTTTTAATTTCATAAAGGAAAATTAATGAGGAAAAAATTACCAACTTTCTAATGTGAATAATTTCAAATAAATATTCATTCAAGCAGTCTATGGAAATTATATTTGCTATATATACAAGATTTTTTTAAAATTAAATTATAGACCCGGGGTCAGAAACACTGTTCATGTGGTGTGTCAAACCAATCGCTTAATATGATTCAGAGTGCCGCACAGTCGGACACATTTGAAATAATTCGATTCCTGTGGCAGTACATGTATAGTCAGGAGATAGAGATCAAGAATACGCATTCAGAGTTTAATCACATATGAAATATATGCATTATTTAAAAAGATGTTTATTAAAATAAAAATAAATATAAAACATTACCATTCCTCCAACATAAATAAAAACTTAAAACTTTGTATATATTTTGTATTAAGTATCTTTTTAAACTTAATCATTAAAAGAAGAAAACAAACAACAAAATATAAGTATTCCTTAAAAATAGTTAAATATTTTAATACGAACCTTTGGCCCCTGCACTTCTTTAATTTATATCACAAGATCAGTGGGTATAATTTGTAAATTTATATTTCACACGATATTGAATGTTCAGTTGAGTCCACAAAATGTGGTTGAACAACTTCTTTGCAGACCCAAAATACTTTTCATAGAGAAAAAAAATTTTCACACAGATATGTAGAACAAAAAGAGAAAATCAGATAATGTACAATTTTCTTCTGAAACATTTAAATCTCTCTAGAAATAATATAAACAGCTGCAGATTTATCATTTGAGTTATCTTCCAGAATTTTCAATAATTTCATAAATTTTCCATTCCATAATCTTGCAAATGTTAGTTCCATAAACTCCATTTTAAAATTATCAACTGTGCTCAAAAACTGACAAATTTGTAGAGAGATGAAGAGTGCCATTAAGAATTATGTTGCGCGCCAAATTTGGCACAAGTGCTATATTTAGTTGACTCATTATGGACTGAGCTTAAATGATTGGTTTTTCTTCTGCAAATACAAATTAATTGACAAATTTGATCACTTGTTAAAAACAAGATGAATATCTCCAATATTCCTTAAAGTATTGATGTACTGTATTCAAAATATACCATTTGGGAGAAATCTATATTATTGTTTAGAAAATCAATACAAGACATCTACAGCAGTGCTTCTCAAACTTTCAGCACTTGTGACCCGATATTCAATCACCATTTTCGTCGCGCCCCCCTCCGTACAATAACGATGTATTGAATTCGATAACACGAGACTTTGACGCTAAAGCTACAATATGACTTTAACCTCTTCGCCACCGGCGTATATAAACGTCTTGCTCAGCCAGTGCGTAAATTCCCCGGACGTATATATACGTCTTTCCAAAATATGTTCACTACTATCTATAAAATTATTCCGAAAACTTTGGAATGCAATAAAATGACCTTAATATTGTTTGAGAAGGATTGACTTATTTCAGAGGATTTTCTTATATATATATATTCTCTTTCTCCCTCCCGCAAAATACTACACCACGTATGCGTGCATACGAGCAAAACGGTGGCATTGGGGAGTGAATCGCATAACTTTTAATCTGCAGTTAAGAGATTAATTATAAGCCACCAGAGAGAGATAAGTATTAATTTTTGCATATAATTTTATATATGACCAACCGGTGTGGTCGCATGTAATTATTAAAGTTGTTCTTAATTTAGTATTGTTAAGATAATTATCAAGTTCATTGTGCAGTACTGATACATTTATTAGTGTATAAATGTTTATATATGTGTAAATGTTTTTTTTTTCTTTTTTCATTATGACAGAATGTATTTTGTTTGTTTTACTTTCAAAAAAAATAATAATTTTTTAAAATAATCTTTTGTTTTCGAGATTTCAATATGCTCGCGCCCCCTTCTGGAGTTATCACACAGTTTGAGAAGTGCTGATCTACAGAATTACTTAAGTGGCACACACTTTACAGACCGACGCATACTTTAATTTTTTTTCATATTAATTTAAAGCTAAGTCTTTTTAAAACACTTACTGTGTGTATAATTAGTTGAGAATAGTATGAACTACTGACATGTTAAGTTTTTCACTATGCTTCCGGATAATGAATGAATTTAAAAAAAATTAAAGTAGATGAAGGAAATAAAATCATATTTATGTTCAAAGTAAATATTATGAACAACATTTTCTTTATTTAAGAATACTTATAATTTTTGAAAGTTGTATAATTTCTAAACAATTTGATTGAACAAAAAATATTCTATGCATCCTTGACTTTATTGCCTAAAAAAATCTTGCAAAATACATAATGAGAAATGTATTTAACGAGAAAGAATATTCTCATAAATGAACCTGAATATTTCACTAGTAAATATTTAGATATAATCTAACAATAAAATTCAGGTTTTAGGTATTTAAGCAGATTGGTACTCCTATTTAGGTGCAAATAGTTTTAAACCGTTGCATTAAATTAACATTTATTTATAAAATATATTCATAAAAAGGCGTAGGCAAACTTTTATAAGGATTAAGAAAAAGATACAAATATTTAAAGATTTTGCAGCACGTTCAAACTTATATACCATTATATCAAAATTCTACTACACTTTAAACAGCTTAAAAAATTTTAATTGAAAGCCTATAATCATAATTAAAAATTATCAAATAACGTTTTGCAGGCTGAACATAAATATCGTAATAAATAAACTATATGATAAAAAGATTAAGTATCTAGAATATCGTTATTAATGCACTTTAATGCTTCAATGTACATTCTCTGGTCAATTGTGAAAAATACGTTACTTAAGTCTCGAATACATTTTATTTTGAATATAAAAGTCATAAATGCATTCACATTAAAGTAAAAATAAATTCAATAAGCATTAAGTTAGCTGTAATTTGCTGTAAATTTGGTCTTTGCACGAATTTTGCAAGTTCGATCTAAGATGCGCCACGAAAAAGTGATGCATTAAAATTCGAGGCATTCGAAGCTAAAGATGTAGAATCTCTTTGTCCCCAGCCATCCAGCTAGATGCAGAAATAACTCGAACAAAAATCAATTTTCCTTCCTTAAAGTTTGGGACTGATCAACAAGTGGTCGCTCTGCGCAGGTTTTACCTGCGCTGCTCACATCCGCTTACGTCAATTACCGGATCCTGCACCGAATCGTGACGTCACACCAGTTTAGAAAGCAATCCACCAATAGCGAAAGAGATGCTAGCTGGGTAAAGCAAATTTTTAAAGAACGAATGCAGTATAATATACAAGAAAATAATTGCTTTTGTAAGCAGGATTTCTTTGCATTTTACATTTAATTTTTACTTTTGCTTGGCTTGCATATATCTATAATCCATTTGCATATTTGTTGGTTCTAGAATATTTAAACCATACTGTGTGTAGAAATTCAACAAAAAAACATTTAAGAAATAATTAATATAAATGACAGTTTTCAAATATCTTCATTTCCTGAGATTCATGTTTTTAATACAAAAAAGAGAAGATACCACTATAGGCTTGAATATTTAGAGGGTTGTTTGAATAGTGTTCTGTCAAGAAGCACTGCATATCTATTAGCGAATGCAATCATATTGAAAATAAATCACAGAAACTACAAAATTATGAACTTTTTTTTTATATACATCATTTTAAGAAATAAAAATTTCTGTTGAATAAATATACTTCTGTTCTGATGTTTGAAATTTAAGTTCATGAAAATCAGTTTTTCAAATATGATTTCCTTACAGCCTCCTTATAATATAAGGATTTATTTTTCAGGTTAACCTGCATAAAAAAGATTTCATTTTAAAGGTCATGAAACTTCAAATTATGGTTGTTATTAAAATTCAAATAATGGTTGTGTAACTATTTATTTTGTTAACTTCATGAAATGTTATTTGCAAGCTTGAAACAAAAAAATATCGTTCTGAAATTCAGAAACACACACACACACACATTTTCTTCAAACAAACTAATTTACATAATACAAAGAATTCCTCTTGCTTCAGAAAAAAGAGAGAGAGAGAGAGAGAACAAAATTTCTCACGCTTTTATAATTTTAAGAAACCAAAATGTTCAACCCTCCCCAAAGGAAAGATTCCGATGTTTAAATATTTTAGCTTAAACGTATTTCACTAAGATTGTTTTTGAAGTTGTATTTAATTCGTAATTACATTAAATTTATTTTATTATTTATTTTTCTAAAATATTCATTAAAATTATTGGAGCTATTAAGAATTTAGGATTTTATTGTGTGCATTTTCATTTTAAATCTAAAAATATGGTTAAATTTCAAATACTAAATTTTATCCGCAATTGTAACTTAAATAACTTCACATCCTCTTTTAAAACCAAACTTATAGTGAAGGAATACATTTTTAAACAGCAGTTTAAAAGCAATCTTTTCTGTTTTACTAGTATATTCTTGATTATAAATATATGTAAGAATAATTGGCAGGTATAAAATTCATACATAACTTAAAGGAACCTTTAAGCGTAATTCAAAAATATTTATGACATACTAAATTTGTTGGCTTAAAAAACACTGTAATGTATATTATTTCTACCGAGAAAATAAATTAATAATAAAACTAACTGCGAATCAACTTTGCAGCAATTAATGTTCTAGTTTTGAGGCAAAACATTTCTTCTTTAGTTAATAAAGGGTTGTTAATAATGAATCAGAATTTCCTTTTGTTGAAGTTTTAAAAATTTTTTTTAATTTAACTATAAGTTTAAAAATGAAGTTTTGAAGTTTAATTCTAAAAATGAATTATTGTTTTCTATTTTAAATAAATTTTCCAAATGTACATTACAAAAATATACACCTTTTATGAAAATGCAATTTTTATGTTGAAATTGCTTTACTATAAAATGGAACAAACTGTAAAGGGCATAAAGGCACTTCTAAGTATTCGATCTGTTTAAACTTCTTTCCTTCCTTAGAAACTCAGCAAAATTTTTCCTCCTTGCAACAATGTTCTAGTAGAAATTCAAAAGAACCTTAGAATTCTTAAAGACACAGATATTCTAGCGTCTTTTACTTTTGTTCGTAGACAAACTGGAATTTTTAAAAATGAAAGGGTTGATTTATTGGCTGAGACCTCGACTAAGAATAGGTTGCCTCCTCAGTTAATATTTCAAACCCCTTTTAGAAGAAAAAATACTGAAGAAAATGTCGCCACCCTTTAGAACAATCTTTACGCTTAATCAGCTCACTCTTTACTGACAAAGAGATTTTTTCCGATCATTCTACAAAGACTATTTTGCAATCATTTTTATAAGAAAAAATTTTAATATCACCAAAATTGAATCAAAAATCACTCAAAAGTTTTTTTCTAAAAATGATAATTTTAAAATGTATTTGAATAGAATTAATTTGTGCCTTTCATAACTTCTTGATTTTAATGTTAATGGTGAGCAAGGTGTTGAACATCTTATTTATTGTTCATAATTTTAAAAAAAATGCCTGAAGGTTAAGGCGTCACATACCTTTTAAAAAGTCGAAAATGGTTAAAAATAGTGAGCTCTTTAAAGCTCTATAATTTTTTTATTATTGTTTCCTGGAATGTAAATTTTGGAGGAATAAACAAATAGATATTACTTTACTTAAAACATATCCAACAAACACATTTTTAATTGGGATAAATTTTTAATTAGATAATTACAAAAAGAAATTTTGGTTTTCTTTTCGCAAGTGATATGCATTACGCGCAGCTTTATAAAAACAGTTACCAATATTTTTTGATGAAATTTTTGCTCAGTGTTGGAAATTGTGTTATCTTTAAAATGACGAAGCATGAAACACTGATTTAAAATTTTTAGTAAACTATAACAATTTAAAATTTAACTATAAAATTTTAAAAAAATTTTTGCTATTTTTTATTTGTAATTTTAAATTTTTTCATTAAAAATTCAAACTGGTTCGTTATTTTAAGTACAGATATGGTCAGAATCTCCAGTAAAAATTTGATCATTTTCCATGGAACGGTTTTGAAAATATCATGCGCGTAATGAGAAAAAATGACGTTCTGAGAAAATTGACATCAAACATAAAATTTACCACAGTTATATATATATATTATTCTGGTTACTCAAATAACAACTAAATTTTAAATTAAAACTAATGTGAAGTTTTTATAGTCAATAAACTTCAATTTATTAAAATTATTATAACTAAAAACATATATTTTACCAATGCAGTACAAGCATCGAAACGATATCAAAAGCTACAAAATAATCAAAATACAACAAAGTGATTCATTTCTTCAAAATAAAGTTAAAAATTTATAAATATTACTTAAAAAAAACAATTAATATCTTAATTAACAAGTACTTACTATAAATATTAAATAATTTGTGATATGAATGCAGTGTATTACTATGATTCTAAAATGTTAAAATTCACCACATGCATACGATGTTCTCTCTTTTTCAGTTAATTTTTTACAAGTAGCTTTAAATTGCATTCTTTTAACCTGTCGCACTTCTTTTGTGCGGAGATTAAAATGTCGCTCTGCAGTCTGAATTCTTTTTAAATCTACAAGTGTAACAAATTTTTGCGCAAATTTACCAACAGTCAGACCAAGCGATTGCATAATTTTTAGTCTGCCTTGATTGCCATCATTAAAAATGACAATTGCCTCATTTGTAGAAATATCAACAATCTTTCTACCACAACCTAAAGTTTTTGGGCATAATTTCCATATTAATGAGTTAATGGATTCATTATTATTTTGGGTTTTACCCCCTAGACATTTTTGTAGGAGTTTAGGTTGTGATAGATCATTAAATACAGGTTTTATGGCATCCATTACTGCCTCTGGCAATTTGTTACTGTGTTTAAAAGTTTCCACACTACCCTCTAATACTTGATTTTGATATTTACACCAAGAATTAGGACCTATAGGACAAAAACTGTGCAATGGTTCTTCGTCACTTGAACGTATATGGAAATATACAGCCCAAACAGCTTTTCGCATATCCGACAGGCATGTTTTATTTTGTCGGATTGCATTTCCATAGTATGTTGTGATTAAGTCGATCATTCTGTCGGTCAACCTTCCCTTTCCACCAATCGACTTCCCATCACCGAGTTTGGATTTCATTTGTTTTAATTTTCGTAAACGAGTTCCCATTCGTTTTTGAACATGTCCAACACATTCAATTTTTGAAACTGTGATATCTTCTCCATACGGATTGGATGCAGTAATAGATGAGAATGTTTTGGAATCGCCATCCCCAATGTAAGATGTATATCTCACAGAACGATGACTTATTGAACGCTGAAACATACGAACCATTCCCACAGTCTCCATCATGCCAGCTGAGCCATTGTGGTTTTTCAAACATTCTTTAACGTGAAGAATTTTCCACTTTTTGTAAGCAGGTGACCCTTTTCTTCGTTTCCAAGAATCACATCCCTTACAGAAAGAAGACATCACTTCCGCATCAATACACTTTCCTGTTTTGTCTCCTATAACAGCACACACACCAACACGAGAAGAATAGCCACGGGTTTTCCACGTTCCATCTCCACTAATTATTATATCAGAAGAATTTGTCAAAGTTACCTCTTCCAAAGCTGCACTTTGCATTGAAGCTTCTGCAACTTCTTTACTACACAATTGCAGTTTGTTTATAATATTATTATAGGATTTTTCAGCAACTGGAGGAGGAAAGTCCATAACACCACAGAAAGTTGTCATTGCTGCGTGACCCTGTCCAATTGTCCTCATTGCGTACACAAAGCGTCTGTTTATTTCTGGAATGTTTTTTCTTGTACCCAGCATTTTTGAATTTCTAAACGAACATAAGTCTTTACAGTTCTTGCATTCAATCGAAAAAACACTAGACAAACCTCTAACACATTTTTCTGTGAGTTCAATATCTCCACCACATTTTTTGCAAGAAGCAAAGTTTTGAATGTTTGTAAACATAATAGTTTTATCAAACACTCTATAGCCATCAAAACCGTCATCATGTTCAAAAAAAGATGAATCAATATCTTGCAACTGAATCTTTTTTCCAGATGCACTGTTGTTTAGTGTTTCATCCACACTGTGTACAGCTTTGCACCTCGTGTGCATATTACCAGTAAACTTCCTTTTCTTGGGACGTTTACCAGATGGTCGTTTGGCAGATTCAATCGAATTCATCATTCAAAAGTTTTAAAAAAATTAATATTTTTCCTAAAACTTATTTTAGAATAAGATACTATGTGAAAATCAGAAAACGAGCGAGTATAGAATCACAAATCACTTTTTCAAAACAAAACAGCAGTTTATAAAGTAAGTAGAAGTTGTAGTTATTGTTCAGAACTATAATAATAATATTTGAGGCTTAGATTCAAGCATTTGATAATAATTAGAATGAAAATATTAGAAACAGAGAAACGCAGCTGTCACCAGCGACATGACAGCTGTCACCCTGGAGCCGAAATGTAAACAATATTTAAATTACCTTTTCTGCTCTTTTTATTTTCTTAATAACTTCCGTGATATTGGGAATATCTGCATGCGGTTTCTTTTAAAAAACTCAGAAAGGTTTGCTCTATAAAATAAAATAATAATAAAAAAATCGATTTTCCGGAAATTTTAAAAGGTATATGACCCCTTAACTCTTAAAATCAAATGGCCTCATTATATTTTAGTTTGTTTCTAGAGTAGCTATATTCTCTCTCACACTATTTTGAAACTTCATTGATTTGAATTTTTAGTTGTTTCACATTATTCTGATTTTATAACTCCATTGTTTTGTTTATGTAACCACTGTCTTACTCTTGTTACTTAAGTGTTTGATTTTGTAATTTCATTGGTTAATTTCGTAACACTTGGTTTATTTTTTTATCCTTTATTTTCCACGTTTTACTTACTTCTGAGAGCCCTATGTGATACTTGTGAGGAACAGGAATCATTTTATCTGTCTTCAATAAAAAAATTTCTGTACTATTCCAAATATTTCTAAATAAACTTGATACTACAGGTACAAAATAAAGGAAATTTGCTTATAAATGTTTTATTATTAATGGTTTTACATGTATCTATCTGGTTAAATGAGTTTCATTAACATTGACAATGAATATTAAACATTTTGAATATGTCACAAATTGCTTTCTGAAAAATTATGAAAACTTTTCACCATGCGAATAAAACATTTCGAAAGTCCTTAGTTTTTTTCAGCATACTTAGTTCTGAAGTATTTAAAAATCAAAACTCAAAATGCTTTTTGAAGATTAAATTTAATTTCAATGTATTCAGCTTTTTTAATACTATATGACTAAATATTCGTGGAGAGAGAAATATTTTCATTTGAAAGCAAAGAAGAAATGTATACTGTTTCCTTAAAATAGTTTAACTATTTTATTTACATACTAGTTTTAAGTTTTAAATTCTAACAGTGTAATTTGATTATCCTTCATTTCTGTAACTATTTTTAGTAGTTATTAGTAAAAAGAATTTTGTTACTTATACAAATTTTTAGACTTTTGGCCACTAGCTTCGTCTCGATCTAGCTTCCTAATACTTGAGAACAATAGAGTTAAAAATAATAACGCAGTGCATTCCTCATTATGGTCCTTGACCATGGATTCTCCAGTGTCACTAAGAGTAATAATTAACACAAACATTTACAATAAAAAATTTAAAACATTTCCGAAAAGAATTTTGTAAATATTTTAAAAGCAGTTAAAAAGTATAGGCTGAAAATTCCATATTAAGAAATTTTTATAGAAAAGTTTAAAAGTCTATTATTGCTACGTTTACTTGTTTACTAAAAACAAGAATAAAAATATTATTTTGTTTGTTTACTTTCTAACGTTCTCTTTAATAATTATCCATTACTCACAGTAGTAGGGTAGGACATAAGATAATAAAACGAATGACAGTTAATCCAAAGATTCTTTTAAAATAATAAGAAATTTTCAAACCAGTTCAAAGCAAATATTTAGAATTTTGTTAAAATATTTAATTAGTTTGCTTTTTCAAAAGCAATATTAGCTTCTGATTTTGCTAGGAAAAGAAATTCATACCTTCTTTTTTTCTATAAAAATGACAGCACAATTTTAATTAAGCATAAGAAAGCATTACGAAGACAAAAAATAAACTGAATCAAATAGAGAATTTTTCCCTTCAATTCCAAAAAAAAAAAAAAAATACTCAACAAAAGTCAATTACTGAATCAGAGATATACTTAAAAAAATTCTTTCTTTGACACAGCGTGTAGTTCAACTGTCACTAACTGTAATACATCCAGTAAAATGGATCCAATTTAAAAGGGGGATAAAAAGGGACAAAATAAAACAAACACTTCAGTTTTAGTTTTTTGAAACTTTTCTTCCCAAAGCAAGTGCATATATTTATTTTTTAACTTCTGAAAGATACAAAAAGTGCAAAAAAGTGATTTAAAATTTATAATTTATCATTCTTATTTCTTTGACAAAAAAACTGATCATTCATTTGTTGAAACTAGTTAAGTATTTACTTCCGTCAATTTCAGTGCTAAAATAATATAGTTTTGAACACATAAAGGAAATACTTCATTCTACCTTTGAATATATGTACAAATAAATAAGTTAATATAACAGAAATTTGTGTCTTCTGTATAATCAATTAAATTGTGGCATAGTTAATGCGTTATTATGCTTATTTTAAAACTATCTATATCATCCAAAAATTAACAACCGACATACAGATAGATTATGAAAAGTAAATACAAATTGTGACTCAAAGTAATTCAAAAATGTTCATTCCATATGCTACATTATTATTAGAGAATTCAGAGTTCCAGTAAAACAAACAAAAAACTACATTTAATTATTCCGTTTCAAAATAAAAATGCAGTAATTGAATATTTGAAGCAATTAATGCTAAGCACGAGCAGAATTTTTTTCCATGGAGGACTGAATCCGAACCACATTGGCATCATTAATGTAATTAACAGTTTAAACACACATACATTACAAAGATATAATTAAATTAACGACAATGTCAAAAAAAGCAAACCATAGATGAACTAACTATCTGAGATAATTGACACAAATTTCTTAAAAGCAATTTGAAAATGTTTAATGAATAATAATAAGACTGCGAGAAAATTAATGTTGATATTAGATAAAAAAAATTGAAAAACATAGAAAGTTAAAGTATGAGACTTTTATTCATTCAATAATTTATTTGATTTAAATGTATTTAAATGACGGCTACAGTAACCTTCTAGTTAATGTTACTAACTCGTAACCGGAATGTTACGAATTTGAGTCATCGTACCACTGAAGATCTACCGTGTAGAGGAGGCCGATGCACGTAAAATCTGACGCTCAACATTTTTCCGTTGGTATGGTAGTGAAGAGAAGGAGTGCCAGCTCAGGAGTCGGCCTTGTCAATTGGCAAAGGCTCAAACTTACGAGAGTAGACCGATAACAGTTATCAGGTTACTTTATAGTTTTTCCTTTAAATAGGCTGCATTTTGACAGCTAAACCACGGCAAGTCCCTAAGTGTGAGAATCATTTCATTTGTTATTGTTGTTTCAAATATCACCTGATCTCGACTGCATCAGATCCAGGTCCACGAAATTCATCATGGCAAAGGGCTAGATGTACGCCTATACATATGACAGTACAATTTAGCTCGGCTCCACCCCAATTTAGAGAGAGAAAACCCTGGAGGTGAGGTTCAGGGGCCTCCCACCTCTCTTCCCCTTCCACCAACCTCACGAGAGGACTTGCGCTCAACGGCTATTTAGAGTACCCCCATGCCACAAATGCACTATACATTTACAAACATCCATGTCTTCACCGGGTTTCAAACCCAGGCGCTACGGCACAGCAGTCAGCGGCGCTAACCACTATTCCGAAATATTTGTGGCACCATCGAGTGGCGGCTCCCTCTACTAAATTTTGGATGCTTCAATTTATTCAACTCAAGCTCTCGTTTTATACTAAATATTACTGTGATTTAATTCTGTCAAGAATATCAGAGAGCCAAACTGATACACAAAGGATCTCTTACATGACCCACACTCATCTGTCATGTTTGCCTTCAATTTTTGCATCCAGGAAATCTATCAATTCCACCCGGGATTGAAACCACAACCTTGGATTTACGAAATGGGTACAGTACCTCTAAACCAGCGTTTCTCAAATTGTGGGGCGTGCTCCCCTAAAGGGGAGTGATAACTCTACGTGTGGGGGTCGCAAGCATGTTAAAAAATCGAAAACAAAAGATTTTTTTAAAAAAACTATTAATTTACTGAAAGTAAACAAACAAAATACATTCTGACATAATAAAATTAAAATTAACATCTGCACTGATATAATACACTTATAAATCCATCAGTACTACATAATGTATTTTATAGTTAATTTAGCAATACTAAATTAAGGACAAGTTTAATAACTTCCAGCGACCGCAAAGGCTTGTCTTATATGAAATTATATACAAAAATTAACATATATCTTGATAATTTGTACGTTTTATAATAAATCCCTTAACTGCCAATTAAAAATTACGTAATTCGCTCCCCAATGCCACCGTTTTTCATGTAGGTGAGCGTATGTGATGTATTGGGGGGGATGATAAATAAGGAAATCCTCTGACACAAGTAAACCCTTCACAATCACTGTCAAGATCCATTCATTGAATTCCAAAGCCTTCGGAATACTTTTATGGATATCAGTACACAGAAAAGAAGATCGTTCTTTAAAAAGATGTACATATACGTACTCGGCAATTAACACTTTGGCTGAGCGAGATGTTTATATATGCCGGTGGCATTTAAGAAAAAGTCGTATTACAGCTTTAGTGTCAAAGTATAGTATTAATGAATTCAATTCATTGTTATTTGTATGGATAGAGGGGGAGCGTCATGAAAATTATGGTTGAATATTGGATCGCCAATATTGAAGGCTTAAGAAGAACTGCTCTAAGCCACTGAGCCAATTGTTGCTTTATAGTGCAACTTTTATGTATTCTCACTTATGATTTTAATGTATTATACATAACTTTCAATATTCTTCAATATCTCATGAGTACTTATTATAATTATTATGACTGTTATTTACTTTTAAAATTTTTATAATTTTTTTTTAATTCAGCGTTTCTCAAATTGTGGGGCGCGCCCCCTAGAGGAACGTGATAACTTTACGAGGGGGCGTGAGCCTATTAAAAGGTTGAAAACAAAGGACTATTTTTTTAAAAAATTATTAATTTACTGAAATTAATCAAACAAAATACATTCTGACATAATAAAAAATAAAATACATATTTACACTGATAAAATACACTTATAAATGTATCAGTATTATACAATGATTTTATAATTAATTTAATAATACTAAGTTAAGAACAAGTTTGATAATTACAAGTGACCCCATGGGCTTGTATTAATACTTATCTTGATAATTTGTACGATTTATAATTAATTCCTTAAATGCCGATTAAATGTTACTAGATTTCCTCCTTAATGACTACGATTTCCACGTAGACGTATGTGATGTTTTTCGGGGAGGAGGGAAGGAATAAATAAGCAAATACTCAGAAATAAATAAATTTTTATGGTCCTTTTATTGCATTCCAAAGCCTTCGGAATAATTTTATGGATAGCAGTGCACAGAAAAGATCATACTTCGGAAAGACGTATATATACGTCCAGGAAATTAATGCGTTGGCTGTGTGAGACGTTTATATACGCCGGTGGCATTTAAGACGTTAAAGTCTCATTGTAGCTTTAGCGTCAAGGTATAGAATTATAAAATATTGTATGGAGGGGGACGCGATGAAAATTATGATTAAATATTGAGTCGTGAATACTGAAAGTTTGAGAAGAACTGTTTTAATTTATAAATTAACCCTCGGAAGTCTTATGTTTTTTTTATTGAAAAGCAAATATTGAATTCAATTAAAATAAAACGAATTTTATATTCGTACAAAATATATTTTTTTCATTTCACAATTTAAAAACCACATCATATGCCAAAACTATGAAATGGTGCATAAATTGTAGGTAAAATCCATTAACTTAGCTGAAAACATTGGAAGTTGTTCACTTCCCCCAAGAGCTTTATTGAACCAGACTTGGCGAATAACGCAGCTAATCGCAGGTCCAATTACCGTGAAAGGATAAAAAGTCCACTGTTCCTGCAATTTAAATAGCTTACCATAAAAATAACACAACAGTGAAACAAATTCTTCAGATTCCTAATAATGTTACCGAGTCTCAACGGAATTAGTTGAATCGATTAAACGGCGATTCTTTGACAAAACGCTCCGACTTTTCTGCCGTATGTTACTGCATTTTTTTCACTCATTTAGCTTGGAATGAATTGAGGAGCGATGTTTATCCTAAAGGAGTTGTAAAAAATAAATTCAACAATAGGAGAACTTTGGTGGTTGTTGAAGCATATAAATTGTTCGATAGATTGGATGCAATATGTTTTAATGGCGTCGGTATGTTTTGTGATGTTATTCTCTATGTTAATTTTGAATCCGACAGGAAAAATGGTATAGTTTTAAGGGCTTTAGAAAAATATTTATTGGAAGATAAGAACTGATGAAGAGTTAATGTAAAAGCTTATAATGTACCTTTAAGTCTTGCAGAATTTTTACACTAAGGATGGAATTCTTTATAAATAGAACTTATTATAAATAGAATTCATGATTTTTACAAAAATACCAATTGAACAAACATAAAAAAAATGCATTTCAGAAAAAAACACTATTTTTAAATAAACAATTATTTTAACTTTTTTTATTAAAAATGTTTTCAATACTTAAAAGTTTCTACTACTTTTACATATTTTAAAACTTCGAACATTTTTTTTCTATTATTTTTAGAACTCTTCTCACAATTCATTCCGTTCATGGGATTAGTATTACGAGTGATACTTACAGTTTTACAGTTCTTTTCGTGTTGGGCACGATAAAAGAAACTGTTATATATCTATCTATAAAGCATCTATTTCTTAAAAAATAACTATTTACTTAAATATTTATTCCATGGACAGAACTATTAAACATAATATACAAAGCAATGGGAAAAGTTTGAAAAGTATACATTCAATATAAAAAAATAAGCATTAGCGTTTTAAACTTACAATTATCATGAAGAATAAAAAAGCCTGGGAAAATTCCATTTATAATTTGAAAGGTCAGTAAAATAAATGAAAGAGCTAATTGCAGACGTTACGTGTTTTAGTTTGGTTTTTTTGCTTTGACATACTATTAAAAATGTTAAATAACTGGCTAAAAATTTAGCTAGAGCTACGCTATATTGTGTACATATATAAAAATGTCACACAATTAAAATGAGGCAATTAAAAACTTGATATTTTAAACATTTTTTTCGGGTAACGTGTCTCCTTAAGATGAGTTAATCATTCAAAAGTGAAATTCTCATCTTTTTCCTGAAGGATAAGTAACTTCATATGAATCGAGTGTGTTACATTAAATACTATCTAATTAGTTTCAAAACTTATTTACTTTAAGAATAATAGTTTTAATATAACGTTAAATTTTGTGTAGCTGTGACATAAATCTTAAAAAACGACGAAGTATTTAAATGAATTTAAATTTTACATCACACACTGTAAATTTAACTAAATCTGTTTCCTTTAAATTTACGTATTATTTTTCTATATGGAATATTTCTTTAAAAAAACCAATCATTTCTAAACAACAATTTTAAAAAAAAGTAACATCACTCAATTTGTTTATGAGCTTTGCTTATCTCTCATCCCCTATCATTTTTAATACAAATGACAACTAGAAATGCAAATGCAACAGTATTTAATTAAAAGAAGGGCATATAAAAAAGTGAAGGAAATGATTTTATTTACAATGATATTAAAGGTTAAATGAATTTTGGTAAACAGATGTAATACATACATAGAGAGCGGACATCCATGGCTGACTAGTTGCCGAGAAAAATGTAAACAGAACACAATAAACGTTACATCAAAAGTTGAGTAGTTTTTATCCTTCTCCGTAGTGCGAATATTGTTTTTGTAATATGTCGCCACAAAATAATTTGAATAATTTTAAATTATATATTAAGAATCTTCATATACAAGATGCATACTTTTTTTTAAAAACTTCGTTAGTGATAAATAACGTATGTTACAAGTTACGATACAAAGTATACATTTAGTATATATATCACTTGAAAGGGTATAAGAGTTTATTATGATTCTAGAATATTCAACAATTAATTTTTCTGTTTAACTTTTTAAATCATATTTTTAAATTTAAATTTAACTCTCTTTCTGGGTATAACTATACTTTATTTTCATTACATTATAGTAAAATCAAAATCAATGGCATTTATTATATTCTATACTTTATAATTCAAAAAGTACACTGTAGACAGAACATATAAATATTTTCATATTTAGTTTAGATTACATCTGATTTAGTGTAATCGTGCCTGAAAGTAAACTACTCAATTCAATTTGGAACAAAGCTACTCCCTAATATTAATGCACTTTCCTCCGTACGTGTTTGTTGGTCAGAACAACAGTCCAGAAACTATCCACTACGTTGCATTCATTCTCAAACACAGTATCAGATACTGAGTAGTGCACACCCTAATTTGTCACTTCAAGCATTAATTTCCAAGAGTGCGCTCATTGTTTAGAAATGATACAAGACAACCAAACATGTATATGTTGCAAAGAGAATCAATCTAAATTTCATTCCTACAAATGTACGAATAATGATTATTTAGATTAGGAATAACTAAATGTCTCACAGTTATAGATAAATAACTGCATTGATGTTAGTTGACAAATTTTATTTCGTTAAAGAAGCATTCCAAATTATAATCCTCTACTTAGAATGTTTCTTTATTTATGAACACTTTACTTTATTTGTTGAGTTCAAGAATTTTTAATGGATCTTCTCTGTAACTTTTGTGGAATGCAGGATACAAAAAATTTTATGCGACAAAATTACACTTATTTTCCTCAAACTGGTTTTCCATTAAATTTATTAGAATATTATAGGGTATATAACTCTATGGTGTCATAATTGGATACATAGACATGATCTATTTTCGAATATACATAGGAATTGAAAAATATATTGCATATGGAAGGATACTGCGGAGGAAAATCAGTTTTCACCACAGCATATTTTACGAACCTTAGTAAATGAACTAAACGTTATGTTTCCTACAAATATGAAATCCCATAAAAATATCACATTTAGATGTATAGGTAACTGCAAAATGCTTTATATAAACAAAAAAAAATCATTCGTAGAAGCATATATATTTAATTTACAAAAAAAAATTAGTAATTCATATAATATTATATTTTAAATAAATGTTTCATTTGAGAGAGAAATTTATTTAAAAGGAAAAACTTTTTTAAAAAAGGTGCTACATTTAAGACTCATAGTTTGTTTTAAAACCCATACAGATAGTTCTCTTCAACTCAGTTCTGTGACTACAAATATATGTTTAAATAAAGTATTATATACAAGTATAAATTTGGATTATTTGTACCAACTGTGCATGAAGGAATTATTCTAACTTACTAAGCCTGCAATTTACAAAATAATTGGCTTTGATACTGTTTCAAATTATTTTTATTATTAAGATTCGTTTAGAAACTCTTAAATCTTTTATCTTCTATAGATATTTATATGAATACAATTACAATTCATTGAACTTATTTGTCTTTCGCGTAAAATCTATTTGAAACGAAAAAATAATAATTTACTCACAACTGCAACCGTTTTAATCTCCACATAATTAAAAATATATTTTTCTCTAAGTGGAATAATGTAAAAAGAAATAAAAGGATCATACAGAATTCTTTTAAAAAATATATTCATATTCTCCATGAAAAACATGAAAAATTTTACTTTTGCTTTTCATTAAATTTCCAAAAAGTGAACAATTTATTAAAGTTGTGCATAGGTATTCTAATTCAGCTAATAGAAAAACTTAAGAAGATTAATGATGTTATCCAACATAAAAAGTAGAACACATTTAAAAAAGTAATAGTAAAAATACATAAAATGTGGTGATCCATCTTACATAATTCTTGTTTTTATATAAAAGCAAAAATTGCATAATTTGCTAAATGAACTGAAGATCAGTGAAAAAGGGAACTTCAAACATATATTTCATATCATTTTAGTTGCAAAAGGAAAATATGAAGCAGTATAAATTTCTGCTTGAAAATATAATAGCATTCTTTGCATTTATAAATTTTGTACATGGATAAATTTAAGATGTAAGAAATATAAAAGAAATAAAAAGCAATATTTGTTCTGAATTTTAAAGAAATCTTAAATTTGTACATATGTATAAATTGTTCATAAAGTTAAAATAAAACTTTTAGGTTAAAGATATCTGAAAAGACGAAATTTAATTGTCTTATAAATTTGTCATGTAAATATACAAATTTAAGCAATCAAAAATAACTTTAACTGTAAATATTAGTTTCTTTTTATTAAAATCAAAATAAAGTGAAGAGAAATATTTTATTGAGAGCATAGGGAAATTTGACACTTTTTCTTTTTTTTTTTTCTTCTTTTTCCAAGATTAAGTAAAAGTTCAAAAGGCAAAACATAATACAAATCCTTCCTCAGTAGATCTACAGCCCAGAGTGAGAGCTGGCCTTCTCAACAGTCTTCCTGCTAGTATTCTCCAATTCTTAGTTATCTAAACTAGGATATATCTTTTTATAGGCCATAAATCCTCCTAAGATTTGGCCTGCCCTTTCTTCGTGTGCTAATTGGCTGAGCAAAAATATTTATTATTAATAAAATTTATTAGATTCACATATAAATAAAAAAGTACTGAAAAAATATAAGTTGGGAATTTTACAATGCCTCACAAGTTTTCCACTGTTTCAACATGAAGTACAATCAGAGCATTATCGACCAGAGTTTCAGAAATTATAGCTGTGCTTGATGTAACCAGTGCTTCTCAAACTTTCAATATTTGCGACCCAATATTCAATCATGATTTTAAATGCGTCCCCTCCCCCTCCATACAATAACGATTATTAAAATAAATAATACTATAATTTGACGTTAATGCTACAAAACGACTTTGACCTCTTAATTGCTATCAGCATACATAAACGTCTTGTTCAGCCAAAGCGTTAATTGCCCCAGATGTATACATACATCTTCCCGAAGTGCGATCTTTCCTGTTCACTGGTATCCACAAAATTATTCCGAAGGTTAGTAAGCTTGACAGTGTTTGCGACGTAGGAAACGAATCGCGTAACTTTTAATCAACTGTAAAGGAATTCATAATAAACCGTACAAACTATTAAGTATTAATTTTTGTATTATTTTATATATAACAAGTCCATGGGGTCATTGATAAAAATTAGTTTACAGCGAAACGGATCCCTAATTTTATTACAGGCTTTACATATAACACACAGGAAAAAAAATGGAAGTGATTGGTAAATGATTGTGGAAGGAGTAGCATTTTGAATAAATAGACTTAAACTACCACTTTAAAATATTAGTTATACGTTTTTCTTAAAAATAATTGCATTTTCATATTTTTTCAACCCATACATTGTTATAAATGATCAATTTTTAGAGAGTATTAATTGCACAAGAAAATTAAAGAAAAATGTTAAAAAAAAAAAATTTTCTGTCACGACAGAAATTTTAGATTTTTTCTTCTTATAATATTGAAGTATTGCATTTGTATGAAAAACATATCAGGAATAAGAAATGAAATTATAAAATTATTAATATAAAATGCCTTAATTCAAAAATTTTACATGCACGCATTTCACAATGAAAAAAAAATGATTGTATTGTATTGCCTCGGTAATATTCTGCTTTATGTATTACACATTCTTTTTTTAATGATATTATTTCGCTTTATAAAATAGATTTTCTTATCACAACGCTTTTTTAGCTTTTTTTACTAAAACGGGGCGGGGATGAGCTGCCTAATTCGTTTTCAAATGAAGTTTTATTCCTTCTAACTCTCCGAGACATGCACAAGTGATATATCAATCGAAAGCAATAATGCAAAGAATAAGATTAAATAAAAATAAGAAAACGATAGGTCTGTCATTTTTGGGGAATCAAGTCTCTTAATATGTATTTTATTAACGATTGAAAATTCCACCAAGATAAATATATAGTGTGAGCTAATAGTAGGAGTTGAATAAAATGAATGCATTGGTTTTCATTTCGACGATATCCGCCTTTTTAATTAAAAAAAAGAATTTTTTTTTCTTTGATTTATATTCCAAAGGTACCTTAATTCACTACTCTAAAGAAGCTTATTGTAAATAAATCGATTCATTTACTAGATGTATATCTTTTTTTTTTTTTTCCTTTTTTTTTTTTTGTGGCTGCTTCTGACATGCCTTGAGATATAAGTCATTTTCTGTTTCCTTGCTGCTCCTACAAGTGTTATTAATTTTTCGTTTTGTGGTAATACGTTTGGTCACATTGATGCAACCCTGCGGGAGAAAGGGAAATTTACCATTAATATGTTTTACGATGCCTAAAAGAAAAGCTGAAGTTTTCAATTTAGTTGCGTTCTTCCATGACGGGGTAAGCCTGAGGCACTTAGGCACAAATTTAACAAATGCAGACAGTCGTTTCGGTAAAATGAGGAAATTATCAATTCTAAGGATTGCCTGCTACTAGTTTTGGTAAAGAAATTATGATATTACACATATTATATTATGCATCTTTTTTTTTTCTTCTAATTCCTTCAATGTTCAAACATTTTTCAATTTCTTCTTGAATAAAATGATCTTAATGATAAACATTGAATTTCAAAAACACTTCTTATTTGCACTCATTGAGATAAAAAAAAGGCTTTTAATATCTTAGACTAGATAAAATAATCTTAATAAAGATAAAGGCGTTAAAAAGTATTTTACCATAATTATTGGAGAACACTAGTGTTTCTCAAACTGTGGGGAGCACCTCCCTAGGGGAGCATGATAATACTACAAGGAGGAAACTACGAGCACATTGAAAAATTGAAAACAAAAGATTATTTAAAAAGAATAGTAAATAACTGAAAGTAACCAAACAAAATACAAAAAAATAAAATACACATTTACACTGATATAATACACTTATAAATGTGTAACTGATATAATACACTTATAAATGTAACACTTATAAATGTGTAACTGATATAATACACTTATAAATGTGTAACTGATATAATACACTTATAAATGTAACACTTATAAATGTGTAACTGTTATAATACACTTATAAATGCACTATGTATTTTATAATTAATTTAACAAGAGTAATTTAAGAACAAGTTTAATAATTACCAGTGACCCATGGCTTGTCATATATAAAATTGTATACAAAAACTAACACTTATCTTGATAATTTGCACGGTTCTTAATTAACCCCATAACTACTGATTAAAAGTAATGCGATTCGCTCCTCACTGCCACCATTTTTCACGCAAGCATCCGTATATTAAGGGGGGAGAGAAGGAATAAATAAGCAAATCCTCTGAAATAAGTAAATCCTTCTCAAACACTGTCACTTATTGCATTTTAAAGCCTTCGGGATAATTGTAGGGATAGCAGTGCCCAAAATGATCGTACTTAGGAAAGACGTATATGTACGTTCGGGGCAGTTAATGGTTCGGCTGGGAGAAGCACTTTTATAAGCCTGTGGTACTTAAGAGTTTAAAGTCGTAGTGCATTTTTCGCTTCAAAGTACCATATTAGTGAATTCAATACATTGTTATTGTAATGAGGGGGGAGATGTGATGAAAATTATGATTGAATATTGGATTGAATATCAAAAGTTTCAGAAGCGCTGACGTACGTTTTTCCAGTAAATTTTACATTATCGATGTATTGTTTCTTCAAAATGTGTTTACAAAGAGGCCTACTATAAATTTGTGCTGTTGGTAAATATTTGATTAAATAAAACATATCTGGAATTTATAATATTTAATCTATTCATCTTTTTCCTGAAAATTTGAATTTCAAATTATATTTTTAAAAATATTTGTTTTTATGCTTCTTGTGTATATTTTACTTATTTTTAAGTTTTCTTGCTTTGAGAATAGTTTGATAACTTGGGAGAAATAAATAATAAACTCATGAATATGTAATGAGTTCAAAATTATTCTTTTTATTACCTTACCTCAAGCTATTAAGTAAAGTTACCTTAAAAAATATATTACATGTGAATAGAGTGATTGAACTTCCATTATTTTTTACTAAATAGAAATTTTATTCCGTATCCAGGTAAAAATTTTTTATTCAAAATTTAGAGAATGTTCATCTCAATATGTTTCTACATTAAATTTCCTCAAAAAATATTCATCACAAAGCCTCTATTTCATTTAATTTCATAAAAAAATAAAAGCATTGTAAGTTCTACTTTACTATTGTTATTGTATCCATACGTAAACAGCAGGCTAACTTTAATACATGTCTTGCGTATAACAGTAACCGATTAGTAAAATTTAATTTTCTGCTTTTGTCTGTTCCTAACTTTTATATATTACGCGTGTAAATTATTAAAAACCACAAATTATTTAATAAACCCTAAATTCATTTTTTTTTTAGATTTTTAAATATTGTTTTCATTTACCAAACGCCTGTAAGATTTTTAAATATTATGTTCGTTTCCTTATGATGTAATTACAAAGTTGAAAATTTAGTCATGTTTCTGAAAATTAAAATTCAATGAATGTGAATTCTTTATGTAGATATCCAGCTGTTACTCGAAACTTGCACACAGATTGTATTAATTAAGAATTGAAAAATTAAACACATGAATTCTTATTATTATTCCAAAACATGTAACTACGTAAATTTTTTCTCTCCTTCTAATTAAAACAAAAAAATATTTAAAAAAAACCAAGTTAATTCCTAATTTGGATGAATAGAAAGTATTTTATTAACGATTGAAAATTTGAATACGATATATATATAGAAATATATATATAAAGAGAGAGAGTGAACTAATAGTTAGAATTGAAAAAAGAGCACGATTTGTTTGCAATGTTGTTACAATATAAACCCGGTTTAGCTATTTTGGCTGAAAAACAGGTTTTCGTCGGCAATTTTTGTCTTTGTTTCAACAGTTATATTGTTACAACAATAGAAACGATTCTAAATTGGCGACAAAAACCAGTAATTAATTAAATTTAATTTAATTAATTAATATTTGAAAAAACTGTATGAACATCAAGTGTCCTCCACTACAAGTTAAAAAAATTTATTTGAACTTGATTGGATGAACAGAAATTATTTTATTAACGACTGAAAATTTGAACAAGATAAATAAATATATAAATATAGAGAGTTTGAGCTAATAGTAGGAATTGAAAAAGGATCATGGTAGCCTAGTGGTCATGGTCGCGAACACGTGGTGCCGTGGTTACCGGTTTACCAGTACTCTTTTAGTGCCACTGAAAACTCGCTTTCCATAGAGCCTTGTGCACTTTAAATCATCCAAAATCGTTAGTTAAAGTCCTCTCGTTAGAACGGTGTGGAAGTTTGAAGAGGGACACTAGCTCAAATGTCATCCTCCTCACTTAAGAGTGGTTCAAAATTACGAGTTCTATCCCCAATATTTCTCGTGTTTCTGTGGTGCAAATTCAAATAAAAAATATAAGAAAAATAGTGCTGTTACTGGAAGAAACATTCTTACAATTGCTCTAACCTGTGATTTATCGTTTTAGTTTTCGTAACCTGTTTTTGATATCAAAGAGATTTTTATTTATTTTTTTCTTCGTTCTGTCACCTCAGGCATCGAAATGTTATTTATTTTGTTTCACACGTCTGCTTTCGCTTTATTTTATTTGGCAGTGAGAAGATTTGGAAGAGTAACTTTCAGCATTTTAAGCGATATTTTTACGAGAAAAGTTGCTATCCCGAGTGTCTTAAAAACATTGATATAGATGAAGGGATAGAGATGACATAAAAAAGATTACTTGCAGCAAAGTTTTGCTTTGTTTTTCATTCGTAAAACTTACGTTTTTGAATTGAAAAACATAGATAGCCGAAATTTCAAATTTATTAAACAAATATTTGAAGTGAAACCTATAAATAGACAAGAAACGTAAATTTAATTTAGTTATTTGCTTAACAAATTTTTAAGTATTTTTTCTTTTAATAATTAATTTGTATTTCAGCTAAAATATGTGCATTGAATGAGAATAACAGAAAATGGGGAAAAAAAGGATTTAACAAAACTAGAAAAATAATTCGTTTAATATAATAAAGTTTTAATAATAAATTTAAAAAATTTCAAACATTAATGCAAATTGAATTAAAGATAATAAAAATAGTCAGCATAATGGATTTATATGAATAAGCAAACAAGATAAATAAATTAAAGAGCAAATATACGTTTAATAATGGATCATTTCTTGGAAAACATATTTACATTACTATAACTTTCAAAACATTTTTTTTTAATTATTTCAAACAATTTCCGATTTAAATATTTGAAAGTTCAGCTTATCAGTGAAAAGTTATAGATCGCAGAAAAATAGTACAAATATTTATGAAATAATTTCATCTAAATTCAGATGAGTTGGTAATTAATTTCATAACTTTTTGATTGTCTGATAAAATAATTTTTAATATGTATTAATATTTTTTTATAATTCTACAATCAAGAACAATATTTCTTGGAAAATTACTTCTAAATTATATTTAAAATGTTGACTGAAGCATCATTTGTGAAAGATAAAACATCTGAAATGTATTTACAGATGAATTTTCTTTTAAATCTATTATTTAATGCATTGCATTTAATGTGATAAATTTATAACTCTGCAAGAGATTCACTAGATTTTCACAGTCATAATAATAAATAATGTTAACTTTCCGATGGCTTTCCAAGGCTCTTGCGTTTTTCGGTAACGGCAGTAAATTTTTCATTGTATGCGGATGTAATTTCTTTTGCTCTTCTGAGGGCCAAAGGGACTTCCGGTTGAGATGGCTCGGCTCCCTACTTGGCTTTTTGGCTGGCTCTCTCATTGCCGGGGATCTCCACATGACTTGCGACCCACTGTAAAGCCACAATCAAGCCATGTGAAATGAACTCCGATACTATAAAAGACATAAATCAATATTTACATGCAAATTGTATTTAAAATGTAAAAAGTACGTTTATTTTAAATTCTGGTGAAATACCTTATTTCGCATTTAAATATTAGAAAGACCCCTTAAAATATTCTTTACTTGCATCAAGCACATTTTTTTAAATCTTTTCCTTCCCTTTGTATAGGGTTCCAAAATATCGATAAGGGTATAAACGGAGGATGCTCTTTTTAGAACAAAATAAAGCACCTTTGTCACATTCTTTCAAAATGTTCTTTTTCTAAAGAGGCTGGGTTGGTCTAGAGATCCCCAAAGATTGAGGCGAACCTAATTTATATTCAGTAGACTATACTATAACGGTGTATTTAGAGAAGCACCATTATCTCAATAAATATATATCTTCGGTAAGGGACATTTTTTGTACAAAGCATTGGAAACAAACCGAAGAAAATGGAAACAAATATTGAAGCTCTTGGTTGTATATGTTCTTCTAGGAAATCTCAAAGGCCAAAATATTAGGTTTTGTTCTGTTAAAATGAATTAAACAGTTGGATAATTTCGTTGGTAGATCATAAGAGTCAAATAAAGATAAAAAAATATTGATTAATTCATTATTGTTGGAGATAATTTCATATTTTAATGGGTCTTGTATCTTTATATTTTTGGATCAATTTTAAATTATACAAAAATGATTCCATCATTAAAGGGATTACAATTCTGAATAAACGATAGGTAATACACACACACACACACACACACACA
>BMAV01027380.1:323315-343203 GCA_019973955.1 Trichonephila inaurata madagascariensis | reverse complement strand
AGAATACACATATGATATATATAGAGAAATACATATAGAATACACATATGATATATAAATGCATACAGAATACACATATGATATATATAGAGAAATACATACAGAATACACATAGGATATGAATAGAGAGTAATACATCTAGAATACCCATATGATGTATATAGAAAAAAGCTTATGTACTTATATTATATCAACTAAAAAAGTATATAAAATCTTATCTGTTTGAATAAAAAAATCACATACAATTTTAAATAATTATCCTTCTAAATTTATAGATGCATTAACACATGTATGCAATATTATTTAAAGAAAAAAAAATTCAAATTTAACTCTAGGGCAATTTATAAAATTTTAGTTAACTATATGTGTATTATGCAATGACATTAATTTAAGTTATAACATTAATTATAATGGTAACAAAACATAATGAAACCAGTTTCAAAAGTGCCGAATTTCAGATACTGAAATTAGAAACTCTCTTTAAAAATAGTGAAAAAATGAAGAATATATCTTCAGCGTAAAAAGTATTATTATACTGAAAAGAAAGTTTATATTTTTATTCCAAGCTCGAATCTGAAAATGCATAAGAAACTTACCCTTAAATAAACACGGCCGTGACATCTGACTTCTGAATTCCTGAGCAACTTATACATAATTTATTTCAGCAAGAAAAATTTCATACATACTGTTGCACGAACAGGATGTCATATACTCAGATAAAACGTTTCGACAAGAATTTTAGCAACTAGTCTTTGAAACTACATGAGTTTCATAAATATCACTGGCTTAGAATCCACAAAAAAAGATTTTTTGTCAGAAATTCAATGATATAGATTCTTTACGTGAAGCTCTTCGACACAGTATTTTTTATCTAAGCAGTTTTGGGACATGATTGGAAAATGTTTTAAAAGGAGAAGTAAAGGGGGATAGCTGAATTCGTGATTACTCTGTTACACATTTTCAGAAGAAAAAAACTTCTTTCACATTAAAAATAATACTCTAGTTGCATTTATTTAATATTAGTTTATTCTTGTTATTTCCCCCAGATAACTTGTACACATCTTACTCATAATTTAAAACTGATACCCTTGAAAAGACTTTTCCATAATAAAATCAACTCAAGAGTTATTTAATTAATCATTTTAAAATTAATTAATTTGAAGATGTTTCACATCCCAATGGGGATTAGTCTGATAATTTGTTTTGTTGATTAATTTAATGAATTCTATATTTTCAAATTTTTGTTTTAATATATTTTTAATTCAATGTATTTATTATGTATACTGTATTCTATAAGACGGATACTTTGGCATAGTAGAACACAAAATTATTCAATTTCTTAACTAGAACACATAAAAATAGTTTTCCTTTAAATGGATTTAAAAATAATAAAAATTACTTGAAATTGAATTATATATTAATTGAGAATTTAATTAAAAATGTAATATTAAAATTATTAAATTAATTCACAATGTAACATGACACTAGCCTTATTGTCAAATATATTTTTGTACTGGGTTGTATTTGTGTGAATAAATTAAAATATGTTTTGTAGTCAATAAAAAGTAGAATCATTGTGAAGTATGTCTTTAAATGTTATTATAAATGGATTTAATTCTAAGAAAAGTTTTAACATTCTAGAACAGATAGGTGAGACATATAAGAGAAAGGTAATAAATTCTTTTTGAATATTCATGAAGTAAGGATATAACAAGTATTGCCATGAAGAACTCTTTGTTATTAACAGAATATTCTATTTTTTGTGTACTATAAACGGTGATTGTTTGTGTTATTATATTTCCTAAAAATCAATAGCATTACAATCACTCAAACTTTGTTTCGGAGTACAAAATTGATATATTAGATTTGACTGTGATATTGAAAGTAATTGATATTTTTCTGAACTGCATATCTTGTTATTTAAAACAACATAATGCTAAATTAAGTTTGATAATATTATTATATATTTATGCAAAACAAAATTTGTTCTAACCCATAATGGATGCGTATGGAAACGTGTAAGGCTAACCCTTTTTTAGTTCTGCTAAAATTTTTGCGGAAAAAATGTCGATAAATTATCCTTTTTACCGCATATTTAACATTTGGAAATGTCAAAAAACAGTTTCTGATATAAATTACGATGATAAAGGAGATAATAATTTAAAAATGCACTTATAAAATATTCAGAAACTTAAAAATGTGTTATTCGCATTGAAAAATATGAAAAGTGTGAAAAATAAGAACATCAATCATCCGGATTATTGTTGAAAGGTTCATACAAATTTTGAAAGCGGATACATCATAATATGCGTGTTAAATTGTCATCAATTTGGCGGGGTGGATTTTGATAAAAACAAGTTTCACGAAGCTTCATAGTAAATGTTATGAAGAATGCATTTCTTCAACAATAAATTTTAGAAACAGATTGCTTATTAAATCTATTATTTCTAAAAAAAAGTATTGAAAAAGGATAGAAGTAATAATTTAGTATTAGGAACTTTCTATTTTTCTCCTTCGGTAATACACAAAGATTTAGATTTTCTGTACAATTTAAAACGGTTTTTAGGAGAACATTTTTGAAACTTGTTATAAACTTTCACTTCCATTTATATATATAAGACTTTTATACTGAAATTAAACATGTTAGTGCAGTGCTTCTCAAACTTTCAATATTTGCGACCCAATTTTTAATCATAATTTTCATTGCGCCAACCCTCATACAACTATATATTGAATAAACTAATAATGTACCTCAACTTTAAAGCTACAAACTCTCTGCCTAAATTACCACGATAAGTATTATATTTTGCATATAATTTTGTATGAGAGACAAGCCCATGGGAAAGTCATTAGTAATTACTAAACTTATAAGTTAACTTTACCAGTTAACTTATTATAAACTTTAGTATTGATAAACTAATTATCAAATACTTTTTGCTATTCTGATACATATATAAGTATCTTATATCAGAGTGAATGGGTATTTTGTTTTGCTTCCTTTCAGTATAATGATAATAATTTTAAATCTTTTATTTTCGACTTTTAGAAATATTCCCCCCGTAGGGGAGCGTGTCCCGCAGTTTGAGAAACTCTGTGTTAGTGTGACATCTTTATATGACTTCACAAATGGAACATTGTAACTTTTATGGTGTCGTTTTATGGATGTGGCATTGTAATTTTCATGGATGACACAATGTGTAATTTTAGTTGTCCATTTTGTTTACGAACACAAAGTAAAAAGTTTAGAGCCACATAAACACACACGAAGGTTAGACAATGGGCAAAATCGTTCTTCTTTTACGTTCCTGAGATCTCAGCTTTTATAGTTTTCCTTACCAGAATCTTTGATAATCACAGGAATTTCTTTATTTAATACATAGTGATTGGTCAGAATCAACGACTGATATTGTATTGCATCATCTTACTTTGAATTGTGCCAATGTGGCAATTTTTGAGTAGTGGTTAAATTAGTATTTTCTGTTAGGGAGATAAACTAAAAGAATTGTGTGTGATTATCACGCAATGTATTGAGGCTTCGAGACCATCATAAACAAAAGAAAATTTAAATGAAGAATTATTATTATTATTTATTTATACTTATTCAAAACTTCCAAGTCAATGTAGAGTAGTGTATTAGTACTATAGTAAAATTAATAGCAATGTAAGATTAGAGAATAGCATTTGAACTCAGATGTTGTGCTCAAAATTTACCCGGTACTGCATATGAAACTTTAAAAAACAAATATATTAGTAAAGCTACTCCATGTTTTCATATGGCATTTCAAATTATTCTTATAATACTTTACTACAAACATCACAATAACTATGTTACAGCTTTGTTTTACTAAAAGAAGAAAAAGAAATCAAAAGAACAACTTTGTTTTTATTTTATTTAAATGTCATTCAGAATAACTTACAATTATACATTTGTATACCCCAGTATATATGAAATTTAGAACACTTTTTTAAAAATAGTAAAAAATTTCTTGATGTTGAAAAGCGTTTAAAATGTAGTTGCAACCAAACATTTAAGGTACTTTATGCTATCTAAGGATAACTTTTACAAAAATAAAGGTTAAAGAAATAATAATACCCTTCATGTGACATACCGTCCATTAAATACTTCTTCAAAAAGCTAAAAAATCTATTCGAATTCCAATAGAAAAATATGTCAAAAGTAATAACATGTTATACAAAAGTATAATTATGATGTTTTTTACCAAGCATATAAAAATGTTCCCTATTATTAACCCTTTAACCATGGACAATATTTTTTTCTTTTATAATTTCCTTTTAAACTGGTAACTACTTTAATTCGCTATATGTAATTGTGATATATAGTTAAGTATAATTTAATTATAGCTATCACACACAGAATTATATTAAATATCTTAAAAATTATCTGCAACACTATAATAGCATGATACTAGAAATCGTTAGGAAAAATAAAGCGTGAAGTCTTCGTCTCTTGATGTTACAGAGTTAATTAGGAAAATGAATCTCATATTTTAAAAATATGAAATTAATTAGAAGACTAGAATAATGAGCTATTTTTACAATCTAAATTCTCCAAAGGGAGTTCAAATTACAGCACAGAACTCGTTTTTTAAGAATATTTAATTCTTATTTTAATTAGAAGTATTTAAGTTTCATCCATATGTATTACATTTTAAAAAATAATTTAGCAAGTTGAGGTAAAACAACATACACTTTATAAGCCATGAAAAGTGCAAATTCTAAATTTAACTCCTCAATTTTCTTCAAATTTTTGTAACGTTTTAAGTGTTTAACATCGAAAGAGAAATCAAACTTAAAAAAAAAGATCTTGTATCAATTTAACGCATTATTTTGTTTTAACGTAATAACATAAAATAATAAATAAATTATGAATTTGATTATGTTTCAAAAAAATTAGAAATATTTTGTATTCATTCTACTACGAAACAGAAATCATTATATTTATTAGTAATACTTTTTCCACTAAAATGATTGTTATATGTATGAGCCAATTAAGATGAGTATGTATGTGTAAATAATCATTGTAAATCAAAAGAATGATACTATAGTATCAAATATCCTACAAATAAGAAAGCGATGAAATTTTGAATTTTTGAACAAAGTTCATGAGACCTATATCAAAAAGCAAATGAAACAAAATACAAAGCTATCATATTTTAAAATCTGTATTTGGCTTAGGACAGTGAAATAGGATTAGACTTGCTTTATATACATATAAATTTTATATAATTTTAATATTCTATTAATATGTTCGTATACCTATATTTATAGTTCATTTAATAATCTGAAAACTTTCATTTAAAATATTTTTATTTACTATACCTACTTCACACAAAAACCTTTCGAACATATATATCAGTGCTTCTCAAGCTTTATATATTCGCGACCCAATATTTATTCATAACTTTCATCGCCCCCCCTCAACAATATATTGAATTCAATAATGTTATACTTTGACGCTAAAGCTATAATACGACTTGAACCTTTTAAGCTTCGCCAACGAATATAAAGAACTCGCTAAGCCAAAGCGTCAACTGCCCCTCCTTCCGAAGTACAATTTGTTCTGTGCACTGCTATCTGTAAAATTATTCCGAAGACTTTGGAAAACAACAAAAGGCCCTTGACAGTGTTTGCGAAGGATTTACTTATTTCAGAGAAGGTTTTACTTATTTATTCCTTCTCAACCCCCCAATACACCATATACTGGCACCTACGTGGGAAATGGTGGCATTGGGGAGCGAATCGTGAACCTTTAAATGGGCAGTTAAGGGATTAATTATATACCGGACAAATTATCAAGACACCTGTTCATTTGTGTAACACTTTTCTGTATGACAAACCCATGGATTTACTGATAATTATGAAACTTGTTCTTAACTTATTATTGTTAAATTAATTATAAAATACATTGTGCAGCACCGATACATTTATAAGTGTATTATATCCGTAAAAATGTGTGTTTTATATTTTATTATGTCAGAATAAATTTTGTTTGTTTACTTTCAGTAAATTAATAATTTTTTTTAAATAATCTTTTGTTTTCAACTTTTCAATATGTTCATGCCCTCCTCGTAAAGTTATTATGCCCCCTAGGGGGGGGGGGCGCGCCCCACAGTTTGAGAAACACTGATATATATCATTCTTGATTCAATGGTATTCTCTGGAGCTACTATGAACATCATGACAGAATATCATTCGTAGCTCTATTAGATCATTTGTAGTGTCAGCGAAAGGATATGTAATATCATTAGTGCTTGTACTAAATCTTGTTAAACAGAGTTATAGGCTATTGCTGTTACCCGGTTTCTATAGAATCATTGAATTTGCTGCTTGAAAACTTGATGGGCACGTTGCCTTTGTTGTGAGAAAGTTATGCTGTATAATTAATGATATTCATGAAGTACTGAAATGTTATTCATGCTCAGGAATTTTAAATACATTATATTCAATATAGTTAGTTCTATGTAGGAATATAATTAAAAAATGTTTTTATTATTTGAAATTTAATTAGATATATTGAAAGTTGTATATTCCTTTTTTTAATAAACAGCATTTTTTATAGGACGTTAAAAAAGGTTAAATTTCATTTTATTAATATTCGGATAGCTAAAAAATAATTACTGATAATTATTGAAAAAAAAGTATTTCCTAAGAAAAATGAAATAATACACATATAGTGCTTCTGCATACTGCATTCATCAAAATTTCTATGAAATTTACTAAACTAACAGAACATTCAGTATGGTGTTTGTAAATTTACGCAGTCATTAAAATCATTGAAATTACTTTAATTTACAGTCAGAATAGGAACATGATCAATGTTTTACGACAAGCTTGATCTATTTTAATGATGCATACACAAATATACAGTTATTAATTTGTACAAATATTTAGCTAACTATGCATATAACTGTTTTTACTATTTTAAATGTAAAGTACCATACTGAATGATACAACATAGAATTTATTGTGAAATATTCTTATACATTATATATATTGACAAAGCCCTTTTATTTTTTAGAAATTTCAATGACGAAACTATTTGTAATGTACCATTGAATATACATGAGATAGTTTCCTCCTTGGAATTAAAAATATACTCTTTTAGATAGAAGCATGTTTAAATAAAGAATTTTGTTACATTATTGATTGCAATATTTTTGTAGTTGTAAAATAGCCTTAAAATTATTTGTGACTCTTAGCTATGTAAAGATTTTAACAGCATTTAAGATATTAATGGGTATTTACGTAAAGTAGTAGTTTATAACAATGAAACTTGAAAAAAAGCATTTATATTAAAGATGAAAGTAACGAACACACATAGAGAATGCTAATTTTTTATTAACTTATGAAAGAATAGATTTAAAAATCCGTGTCTTTTATCTGTATTTTGCGTTTGACATTTCAAATAGTTAATTTATGGAAGTGATCAATTTTAAGAGATTCATTTTCTCAAACTTGTTTTTGCCCCCATGTCTGATATTTTAAAATTGCATATCAATAGTTAGTCAATATATAGTCTTTAAGAGTTATAAAAGATTTAATCCATAGTGTAAAAGAAAAAATTTTGTTCGAAATGAAAAATATAAGGATTTATAGAAAAAAATTCTTTGGACGTATATTTAAAACACCATATGGCTTATTACGTGGTGTATTATGGATTAAAATAAATTCAGTTGAATTAATTACGTAAAAGGGATATTGTTGTTGATTTCTGAATTTATTAATTAGTTTAGCCACAAACATTGCCATAGAATGTATTCATAGGATATGTAAATTTCTTTACAGAGTGAACAAAGCATTACTATCTTCTTATGTAAAAGACATTATGGGATACTTGAAGACAGGGCTTGATTGTTGTTTCGGAAAAATAATTACATGCTTCATAAAAATAAATTTCTCTTGTAGATAAAGGACTATCTTTGTAATCTTGTAAATGTTTTTTTAAATGTTAAAGTAAGTGAACCGAGAATGTTTACACTTGTGAATTTCAGAATATATGAATTTTTTTATACACTTTAATAGATATGACAAACACATTTCTTTAAAAAAAAAGCTACATTAATAAGAATTTCTTATAATTATCAATAGTATTTATAATTATAAATATATCTAACTGAATACATTTGATGATATTCTCTTTCCACCTCTTAATAATATATCCTAATTAAGAAAACTTAGACATATGGACAAAACAAGTAATGTAAAAAATAATAATAATAATAATAATAAGCCAATCCTTACTTTGAATGGATGAATAGAAAGTATTTTACTACGATTAAAAATGTTAGAAAGATATATATATATATATATATATATATAGGGAGAGAGTGAACTAATAGTAGGAATTGAAAAAAAGAGTATGATTTGTCTGCATTGTTGTAACAATGCATACCTGGTTAGGCTAGTTTGACTGGAGAATTGATTTTTGACGCCAACTTTTGTCCTTGTTTTCACATTTACATTGTTACAACAATGGAGACGAATCTAAGCTGACGACGAAAACTGGTAATTAATTTAATTTAATTTAATTAATGAATTGAACTGTGCTAACATCAAGTGTCATCCACTACAAGTTTAAAAAAATGTATTTGAACTTGAATAAATGAATAGAAAGTATTTTATTAACGAATGAAAATTTGAACAAGATAAATATATATATATATATATATAAATATATATATAGAGAGAGAGAGAGAGAGTGAGCTAATATAGTAGGAACTGAAAAGAGCATTTTTTGCACATTATTACATGTAACAAAATATGTAAAGTGTATGTCCATCACAATTAGCAATGCAGATATTTCATCCGAATGTTGTAAATAATATTTAATGCTACCTTATACACATCGAAGAATTCTTCGACCATGATTATTATATTTTATTTCTAGCATTTATATCAAAATATTACTTTCAAAAAAAGCTATTTATTAATCTCATCGAAATTTTCATTATTTGGATAAAATCAATTACGTTACATCAACCAATTTAGTCTACATTAGTTATGAAGCAATTGTCTGACATCTTATCACTACTCTATTACGTTGAGTAGATTGCGTTCCAGATTGAATTGATAGTATTAATTCAGCACTATGTATAATCAATAGGATATAAGATGCTCGTTCTGGGATTAACCTTTGATAAAGCTCTTTACTTAGATGACTGTGTTTGGCTTGACTCGCATAACTGTAGCCCATTGGTTTAAGCATTCTGTCCTATGATTTTAAAGTCGTATCGTGAGCTCAAGGCAGGGATCCATCAAAAATCTATCCAACCATATAATGGAGTCTTCTGCATCGTAAAAATGCATGATTTGCAAGTTAGGGCAATGAATGATCTATGAATATCATGCAGGTTCTGAGCAAACAATTATTTCTAGCCAATAGATTAAAGTAATAAAATGTCAAGCCTATATAAATTTGAGATGACAAGTCACCATCAGAGGAATGAATGTACAATTCTTACAATTTCTTAAGGTGTCTCAGGGGTGTTAATTTTTTCTCGAGGGGTGAAAATTTAAACAATTTTCAAACAGGTATAATTCTTTTCAATATAAATTAATAATTCGAATCTTTTACACATTATTTACAAGGAACTGTGGCTTCAAAAAAGTACAAAATTTTTGAAATATAATCATAATTTTAAAAGTTATAAGCATAAGAAAATTCTGTAATAAACATTAAGTAATTTTTGCGTTGCGCATGCTATTTCCTAAAATAGTAGCCTCTGATGTATAAAAATGTATAAAATTATAAAATATATCATACTCATTAAACCCTACATCATTTACGAATAATATATCGATTGTATTTCAACATATTTGAAAAATATTGAAATTTTAAAAAAAAAACTTTTTTAATGTAATTCTTTTTATTTTTTAAAAAATATATTTTATTATTTTACTAATATAATATTACTACAGTGTAATAAGGATACACTTAACTTTATAAATCAATTTATAGCTAGTCATTAAAGCTACCATTTTAGAAAATAGCATGCACAACGTAAAACTTAATAAATATTTCTTATAGAAAAGTTTCTTATATTCTCATATGTGCTTATAATTTTTAAAATTTTAATTATATTCAAAACATTTTATACTTTTCTGAAAACCCATTTCTTTATAAATAATGTGTAAAAGATTCGAATTATTTAATTTAAATTTAAAATAATTATGTTTCAAATATGTAGCCCTCTAGAGAAATTTAACACCCTTGAAACCTCTTAATAATGACCGCATTTTAGTCTATGAATTATTTTTAATGGAAAATGATTTTCATTATAGAAAAACTGTGTAGAGATTTCATAAGAGAATTTTCGAAAGGATGAGCTTAAAAAACAGAAAGAACTATTTTAGAGACCAAAGTAGTGTAATGGACTTTTAACGGAAAACCATTGAGTTCTGTTTTTCCCATTCCGAAAACTGTTATATAAATATGTTTATATTTATTATTGCTAAAAAGCCTTAAGGTATCCGACTACTTTCGGAACCGTGATTTTAAAAAAAGAGCATAAATAGATAATTTTCATGATATTTAGTGTCATTTAGATTAAAATATATGTATAAAATTGTTTTAAGGACAATTTGACAAAAAAATTATTTAAATACATTATTTCGTTACAAAATTAGAATAACTTTTTTCAAAATGTTCTCCTTTTGTGAAAAATGCTTCTATTATAAAAATATTTTGCCTGTTTATAGCTCAGACCTCTGAACAGAGGCTCAACAATGATTTTTGAAAAATTCACGTTATTTTAAGAGTTACAACCGATTGAAATAATTATCGGCGTTTTTTTCTTAAAATTTCTCCCCTCTGTTGTCGTAAAACATGGATAAATTCACTTCTATGTTATATATTTCAAAAATTCTAGTTGAATCTCTGTACAGAGGTCTGAGCTATATACAGGCAAAATATTATGATAATAGAAGCATTTTCCCAAAAGGAGAATATTTTGAAAATGGGTCATTCAATGTTCATTTTTTGTCAAAATATTGTACTTAAAAATTTTTTATTGTAATATTATTCTTAAAAAAATTTATATACATTTTGTAATCTAAGTGACATTAAATATCATAAATATGATCCATTTATACGCTATTGCAAAATCACGGTTCCGAACGTAGTCGGATACCTTAAGTCCACATATTGTAAGAATTTATATTTTAGTTTATTCAATCAAGTGATGTCCGCAATATTTAGTAATAGCTTAAAACTATCAGGTCCCCATTGAAAAGCCCATATATTGCTTTTAGTTTGACTTTAGTAAATCACTCGAGCTCTAATTGATACATACCATATTTTTAGTGCATTATGAACGGTAAGCGATATCAAATCTCCATGACAATGCCCACTCACATGTGGAATATCGTGGAATCCTGACGATATTTAAAAATTTCCGTTGAAAAGTATTGAAACTTCCACCGTACAGTACGGATTTGTCATCCTGACACCTTCCACATTTTCTTACCTTTAAGGGATCATTACGTTTCCATTCGGAAGATGAAATGAAGGAAGCAGCACAGGTCACACAATATTTTTACAGCAAAGACGTGGTCCTGCTTCTGAAACAATGGAACACGTGCTACAACACTCTATTCATTTCTTTTGATTTCCTTTAAAAGCATTCTTTTTATTCATCTTGTCTACTTTTCCTTTGGACAAGTCATACTTTTTTTCTTAATCCTAGAAACTATGTATATTTATTTTTTTTCAAATTCAAATTTAATTATATGAATGTTAAGAATTTATAATTCCTCAAACAATGTAATGTTTGCATTTCTAAGCATTCACAGAAGCTGTGAACCTTTTAGAGAAAGTTAAAACACATTTACTTCTTGTTACCTAATAAATACTTTTTACAACATCCTCATATATATATAGAGAGAGAGAAACTGTGTTCACTGAAATTACTCATCAACAAATTTTAAAAAGTTATAGAGAGAGTGGATGATAAATGGATTTCTACTTCTGCTATCTACAGATATCCAATATATATTTTGCTTCTATCTAAAGTATAGGCTTGACTTTATAAAAAAGATTTCCATCTATATATTTTAAGTCTTATATTTACTTCTTTGAAATGTTCCTGGGACGGAAATATCATTTTATTTCCGTCTCAGAAAACGTTTCTAACATCAGAAGTCTGACAAGAAAAATAAAGAAGAAATCTCATGGAGCTTTTTCATTCGCTTATTCAATTGTGGAATTTCCCCAATAAAAGATTTAGAAAGCAGCTAACTACAGTGAATGGATGTCTTCTAGCTGGGAATGTTGGAAAATAGTGTCGTATGGGGCCAAGAAATTTTGCGGATTCACTTCACAAGCAGCTCTTTAAAAAAGAATAACATAAAAAGAAATTTGATTAAAACTGTGTCCCGTTCTACCCCTTTATGTACCGACGGTACTTATAAGTACCACTCACCTTACAATTACGTAGAATAACCATTTTCACGAATATTCTGACGATACTTAGCAAGAATATTCTTTGAAATCCACTCTTTCATAATACATGGCTGTACGGTTTCTATGATGAGTATTTTAGCGAGGAAGGTGAATAGTTCTATAGCAGAAATAGCGTTTTCAGGGGATTACGAAGATTATCATTTTTGCCCCGAAAAAATAGTTATTGTCAAAATTCAAGTGTCTTATTTTAATTTTTTTGCGTGTATGTTAACAAAGACCTTAGAAAACAATTTGACTATTTATTTTGAGTGAACAGTGTATATAATTAATTTTACAGTTGAATATCTTTAATTAATTAATTAGTTCTAACTCCAATGTTGAGTATTTTGTTTATGCATATCCCTTAATTTTCAATGTAGTGATCCAAAAAAAATTATTCCATGAAAAAAATTACAGTAAATCGTAATGCGGTACATAAAGGGTTAATTGTAGAAATGTATTTTACCTGAAAACAAAACTAAATAGTAAAAAGCTACACTTTATTTCTTTTAATTAGTTTCTGGTTTAAATGCTATAAAGTTTGGATAAAGGACAAATATAGAGAAAAGGAAATATATAACTATACAGATACTCCTATTTTGAATCTTTCCCATTAGAGATTCAAAGTTTTTGAAAACTTATGGGTACGTTGATTTTTTTTTCTTTCTGTAGAGGATACAGCTTGTTTTGAGTGCTACACAATAATAATATACACGTGCTTCATAGAACGAAAGAATGACGATTTAGAAATAAATGAATCCAGAAAATGTTAACGTTAGAACAAGAAACCTATTAAAAAACAATGAGAAAAAGTCAACCAAAAGTCAGACTAAATTTAAAAAGTATTGTTTTGTTTCCTAAGGCTGTCATAGACTTCGTGCTGCGATTTAGAGTTAAAAGCATGCTTTATTTGATCCAAACTTCGCTTACAGCAGGAACAAGGATCCATAATAGTACAAAAAGTAAATAAATGAACAAAAACCAAAATTATTGAGCAACAACTAATCCTAAACTTTATACGTGTATTTGAACATAAAGCGAATAAACATATATATATATGAATAAAAACAAATTCAAAAATGAACTAGAGCAATCTGGAAGAAGCAAAATCAAGAGAAAAAAAGGTAAATTAATAACAAAGTGATAAAAAACTGAATTTCTTAAATATCATTTGTATTAATTTTTTAATTTTTTAAAAACTGTAATACGCGATATTAATATAAGAAATGTTGTGATAAAATGAACATCAATTAAACCTAATTATACCGATAACAGATAAAGACTTAACATTTAGTTTGAAAAACTTAAATAATTGGTCAATAAATGACACAGATTTTCCAACCACACATTATTACATTCCATTGAGATTATTACATTCTTAAATTTCTTTTCTTGTGCGCATTGTCAAAAGAGGTTAATTTTATCTTCTATAACTTATTTACTGCAAACCTTTCAAGTACTTAATCTAAAAAAGTTTATTTTTTAACTTTTAAAGAAATAAGATGCTCATTGAATTATTTATTTTCAGAGCATTTTTTTCTTAAATTAATTATAATTTTTAAACAAAAAAAAACTAAATTAAAATAGTTTTCAAATAAAATGCAATTTAAACAAGTGTTCTTATTTTTTAATCAACTAAGAAATTTTGTTTTATTAATGATCTTGAATGTGACATGCTTATAATACAATTTGAAACAATTTCTATAAATAATTTCAGAAACTCTTCGATTTACTTTAGAATAGTAGTCTGCGTGTTTCTCTGAAAGAAAAATGTTAGAGAAATCTCTGTTTGCATGATACGAAAAGGAAAAAACGTTCTTCGGAGGTTTTTTTTTTTTTCTGGTACGAGCAACAAATTATGACTTGCAAATGGGATTCACAGAATAGTTAAGAATTTTGTGAAAACATGCAATGTATGTAAATTATATCTTTATTCTTCTTTACATTTTTTTCTCATCGCATTTTCTTTTAAGGAGCAAAATCTTTGTTAGAGTATTCGAAACGATTTAAAAATTAATGAAAGGAAATTAGTAACAGACGAAAAATTTTTAATCAATATATAACGTATAGACAATTCTGAGGATTTAATTTATGCTTTTTCATTTTGTTTAGAAACTTAATTCGATTTTTTTTTAACAGACCAAACATTTTTTAGCAATAAATGGGATTTTTTTCTATACTCTATGACATAAATGTATTTTTTTAAGAAATGAGAATATATACCATTACTGGAGAATATGGAAAGTTTTATTTTATTTTGAAAATCAGTATATTTTTTATTTTTGATTAAGGTAAATAAAATTTTGAAATACATGTTTTTAGAATTAAAGTTCGGTACACTGACAATTTTTTATCATGGGTTTCATATTTATTTATTTATTGACTTTCATGAGAAAAAACACATATACACAAATTTGTGTATTTTATTACGACATTTTCGTTGAGATTGATATAAATCAGTTGAAAACACAAAATTTAGAAAATATTCAACAAATTGTTTCGAAAATCATTCACGTGAATAAGTGTTTATTAACGTCGTGACGACAATCTCGCAATTTTGAACCATGGTCAAGTGATGAGGGCGACACCTGAGCTGACACCCCCTCTCCAAGCATATATTCAACGCTAATAAGCGGAGTTTGAACCAAGACAGGTTTTTCATGCACCAGAGCCTCTACACGGTGGGTTTTCAATAGTACTAGGATTCAAACTCAAGATACGCCAGCCATGAGCTCGGTACCATAACCACTAGGTTATGGAGGCTACGAAAATCCTTAAAAAAATCAAGAACCTATTGCTTTAATGTTTGATATTTACAATCTATTTTATTTAACACTGTAAAACTGAAAATGAATAACAAAAATTTAATAAAAACGTAAGAAAGAAAAGGAATTTTTTAAACGAGTTTCATATTTTTTTCTAATGGGCTGCGTGTTAGCAACTAAGCCTTTTCAAACACGGAAAATCGCCAAACGTGAGAGAAATTTCCTAGTGGCACCATCTAGCGGACGTTCTCGTTATTAAATTTTGAGGCTTAAATTAATTTTTATTTAAACTCTCATGGGATTCAAAATAATGCCTTGATTTAAATTTGCCAAGAGTACCAGAGCGCAATTAATACTCAAGGATCTTTTGCATGCCACATATACATATGATATTGATGCCTAGAATTTTTGCATCCAGAAAATCCATCAACTCCAGCCGGGTTCGAACCCACAACTTTAGTTTTACGAGGTGTGCACCTTATCTCTAAGCTACCGAACCGACATGGTTTTATATTTTATAGATTCAAATTAAATTGTAGGAAAAATTTAATAATTTCAAGAACATAATACAATTTCTTTCATACATTGCATGAAAAAAGTAAATTTAACAATAGCAGGAAATGAAGCTGAATTAAAAAAAAAAATAATATTTTTTTAAAAAAATACACATAAATGCAGCTAAATTTTTTCCTTTCCTCTACACATATCCTCATTAACATTCCACCAATATTAACATTGCATCAATATAACTCATACAAATAAGTATTCAAACTCGCCATCCAGAAAAAAGTAAATTATGTGATATCCCCATTTTTCTTATTACTGATACCGAAGCCATTATGATACATTAAAGATTAATCGATTCTTGGGATTCGATATTTTCACTTTACACGAGCCACAAACTCTTCAAGACCGTAACAGCACCGGAAAAGGAATTATTAAACTCTCCGAGACATTCTCACGAGCCAGCGTTTTCATTCCGAACCCATTTGAGGCCATTGATTTTGCCATTTGAGCAACTCCAAAAGGAGTAGGAGGTAGTACGTGATGTCCTCTTTAGAATAAAAGGTACTTCTCTTTTTTTTCTTGCTTTTCTAATACCATATCTTTTCCTTTCTTTTCTTTTCATGGATTCCTTTAATTCCGCTCTTTTGCCTTCCATTACCGTTTTTTCTTTTTCTTCTTCATTCTGCTTTGCAGTTTGAAGCCTTTACACTTCGTTGATTTGAGCTCCTTTTATCGAAATTTTTCACGATTTACTGACAGAATGAGGGGATTGATTTACAATAGATGATTAGAGAATTAATGCGCATGTAAGAGAGTTGATTATTTCTACATGGGTTTGGGTTTTGTTTGAAAATTTGTAAGAAAATGGAAGAGTTAAGAGGTTTTTTTTTAATTTTTTGAATGAAATCTTTTCAAGCCATCTCCGTGAGATTTAATCGAGTACTGGATTTCTGAATTAAAATTTGGAATTAAAGGATTCGAATGGTTTAATAAGCTTCCAGTATTTTTGGTTTCTTAATCCAGTATTCTTAATACCTCTTACGATATCTACATTTCGCAAATAAACTTTATCAAAGAATTTTATGAATTTTTAAATAGTACAGAAATAATTATATTTTTACTTTAAATAATTGTATAATTAACGCTTTTTTAAGAGACAAATATTAGACAGGACATTTGTTTATCTCAACTAGATATATATGAAAAAAAGGAAATTTAAAAAGGGACCGGGATGCTAAGATACATGTTTGTTGCATTAATATGAGTTCAATTTTTTTTCAATAGTTTACTGATTCTTATAACTCTTTATAATGCCATGGTAAGTATAATCATCATTTCCTTAATTTTTTAATGTCAATGTGAAGTTATTTTACCCCCTATGATTTGTGCTGCTAGCACGACAATTTATTTCTGAATTTTCAAATCGTAAGCACAAAAAATGACATGTATCTTCCCTGACTATCAAGGAAATTGTCCGCCACACGGGACTAAACGATGAATCTTGCTTCTAAACAACACCTTTAATTCAGTGTAAAAAGATTTAGAGAGACAAATTGCCAGCAACTTTGTGCGGCAACAAACTCTTCTAGCGCAATTGAGTACAGCAACTTAATTTTCCCCACAGAATATAAAACACAAATCAAAAACAAGCAAAAAGTTGCCATCGTAAAACGGCTTAATACAATCGATGGCGTTGGTAAAAAGTACGAGAATAAAACTATTTTACTGAAAATACATATAAAATAAAAATTGTAAATAATACTTTGAATTGAATAGAAATTAAATATAGCCTATAAATGAAAATACAACGCACATTAATATTAAAAATGCAATTTGAATAATAATAAAAATACAATTCCATCCGAAGAAAAACTGTTCGACTTAATGATTGATTTAAGTTAAGGACCATATGTGAACTTTACAAATATAACTAAACATTACTATTGTGATCTACTAAGTACAGGAGAAGTGAACAAGTAATATTTGTATAACTCACAGCCTCACTATTTGATGATTCACGTTTTCTGAAATTTCATGGAAAATATTACGTATAAAGTCTTAAACACTTAAATGCAGCCCATCTGGTATAGTGATTAGTGTAGCTTACTGCTGTGTGGTAGGGCTTGGTTTCGAATCCCGGAGAAGGCATGGATGTTTGTAAATGAAAGATGTCTTTGTAGCATGGGAATACTCTAAATAGCCATCAAGCCGTAAGTCATTTTGTGAAGTAAATGGAAGGGGAAGAGAGGTGGGAGGCCCTGATCACCTACAGAGTGTTCTCCCTCAAAACTCTGATGGAACCGAGCCAAATCATACTGTCACCTGAATGGTGCTCAAAACTACGACTAACGACAAGCGTACATCTAGCCCTTCGCCGCGATGAATTTCGAGGGCCTGGACCTGACAATGTCAGACAGGTGGTATAAATAACAATTACACCATTTGAATGCAAAATATTCATATTTTATAATTCCTCTTGTAGATTTCAGTATTTGCAAAATATATTTTATAAAGATCATGTAATTAATTTTAGAAAATAAGCTAAACAATTATCTTCATGTAAATTAATCTCAATCTTAAATATTTTATCATAACATTTCCAAGAAAATTTGGCACTTAAAGCTGAATAAAATCAGGCTACAGCATTAAAACACACACTTAAAGAAAATTTCACTTGAAATAAAAATTTTCGCTCATTACTAAAAAATAAAAATACTCCACAGTATGAATTATTATAAGTGAATTTTGTGTGTGTGGTACTATATAAACACTCTTCTCACAAACTAATAACAACACCCTCTCACCATTAAAGATAATTTTTTAATAAATGTATTTAATTATTACACAGAAGCAAAAAAGAAACAAAAATGTTGTGCTTTTCTGAGAGAGATAATAGGCAAATAAATATATTTATGGTTGAATCAAAATTAGTTAATATTCTGATTGATGTAAATGCTAAAAAAAAATTACGATCATAATGCTATCTATGTCTCCATAGAATATTTTTAACACACTTTTTTAGGCATAAATTGATTTTTTCAATAACAACCACACACACACACACACAATGACTTAAAGTACTCCTATGATATAATTATATATAAAAATATGTTAATGAAACTATTCTCAATAGATGCTTATCTCCTTTACTTTTTAATTAAAAAAATTATAAATACAAATTCTGTTGTTTTTTCTTCTAAATATTAATGTAATCACATTTAGGTAATTTATTCTTATATATAAAAATAAGGGGTTTTATATAATTTTAATTAGATGTGCATTTCTAAAATACAGAATTTCATATACAGAAAATTAATAAAATCTATATTTAAGATTTCTACTAGACAGGCATAAATGACTGGAACATAAGGAATAAAAGAATTCTACATATATTGTAAACTTAAAAATATGGAAATATGGATACTGATGGGCAATGCTGATTGTAGACAGCTTTTAACTGTAAATATAAAAGTGGGCTTTAATCTGCTTTTTGTCTAGATAATCTTTCCCCTTTCTGTTTATAATACTGAGTGAAATCCGTTTGAAAATAATGGATAATAATTCTAAATAGAAAAAGTTAACTTCGCGCTAAAGATACATTCAAAAATGCTTAGATCACAATGAATCTGTGTAAAAGAACCAAGTTATTGCCATATTCTAGATCCAAATACAGATTCTAGATTCAAATACAGATTCATAGCTATAATATTACTAGCCAAATTGTAGCATAACAACAAGTATAAATTTATTTTTACTAAAATAATCATGAACTGATGAAATTAACTTAAATACTAAATTTGTAGGAGTAACACTAAGAATATATTTCTGTACTTACAATATATTATTTTTAAGAGCTATGTTACGCCCTCTGTGACTTGAATATGTAGTTAATTAAAAGTAGACAATACCTGCAAAAATTAATATTTCCTATATAATCTTAAATAATAGCTAACTATTAATCTACACACAAATAAAATTTCTATCCATACAATTTAAAATTTCCTTACGCAAACAAATAACTATTAATTCAATTAATTGGCAATTTTTAATCTATAAAATTTTTATTTTTTTTAAAAATTTTTCTAAATGTTTCTTCAATTAGAGAAATTGTATATATATATATATATATATATATATATATATATATCTTTTTATA
>BMAV01027380.1:311691-323215 GCA_019973955.1 Trichonephila inaurata madagascariensis | reverse complement strand
TGTGGGTTCAAGTGGATTCGAGAATGGTTTAGATTCACAATTCGGTCCGATATAGCAATTAGTTAAAAATATATTAATTAAAACCAGTTTTAATAACCAGTTTGGGGCGCCAACTTTGATTTGTCGGCATTGTTGTAACACTGTTATTGTTACAAAAATGACAAAAAATGGCCTCAAAAATCAGTTTTCAGCCAAAATGGAATTTCATGACGTTGCTCTATGGACTTTATTAATTAATTTTCTTTAAAAAATAAATGATTTTAACGTGAGATTAACTTGAAATATATGACTAAAGTCTCAATTTCTACAACGTTTTAAATTTTTCTAATTAAAATTCCTAAAAAAAGATAAAACTATTTTTCAAGCAGATTGGTACAATTTTTAACCTTGCAACAAAATATTGTAAATCTTCAAAAAAAAGAAAAAAATTGCGAATTTGGTAATTAAAAAAAAATTGTTTTCTTTATACATAAAATATTTTTAAAGAAGATGTATCTTTTCCATTTTGGGGAGCCGTAAAAATGCAACAAAAAAAAATTGCAAAAACCGCCAAAAGCTAGTAATAGTTAATTATGGGAAAGCTACCTGAGAACACACGAGTTTGTGCGCTTATAGCGCACGTGTGGAAAAACAACTTACGGAGAGTACGTAAGCAGATAAAAGATTTTTCTGTCAGATAAAAAATGTTTTCTTTTAAATGTTTTTTCTTTTATAATGAGTGTAAATAATGAATTTTTCAGTAATTTTCCAAATCCAATTTATTAGTTTGAATTTTAAGAAAGTATTCATTATTTCATGTATAAAATAATTAATACAATCTTAGTTTTTAATAATACATCGCAACTGATAGCTTTCTTTTAGAGAAATAATTTACTGAAAAACCTTCAAATATAGGGAAATGGTGCCCTGTTTTTATTAAATAGTACTATTTACTTTTAAATCTTTTTTTATACAAGTAATGTAAACAAATTTTTAGGCTCCCCCCCCGTAGTTCTTTTTTCACATTTATATATATTTAATCGAAAAATCAAACATCCAGATGAAAACACTCGTTTCGTAGCTAACGGTACACATTTTTTTATTCATTATTTGACAAAAATTGATATAAATTAATAATTTTTCTTAAGAATTAAAGTTATATTGCGTTTTATTATTCATTGCTAAATTATTTATTTAATATTAAATTCGTGCATTGTCTGTTTTATTTAGAACAAAACTCGATTAGTTTTGTAAATTTTTAATCGAAAATAGAAATTTGAGGAAAAAGATCTTATCCCTCGGTGAAAAAAGGGGTTTTTTTTAATTGAAAAACCCATACAAGTGGGGCTGAAAGAAGGGAAAAGAAACCTGTCTCACAAAGAGAAGAAGGGATGGAAATTTCTTAAAAGGTGATTTAAATAACACAAATATAGAAATCACTCACATCGCTCAGTAACACACACACAGAATTACTGTTCAGAGAGAAAGGAAAAATTTCCATAAGGATAAAATTGTACCCACGGAAAAAGCCCTTGCAACGCCGAGTTAAGTGGGGAGAAATTAGACCCGCCCGACAGGACAAAGTTGTGGAAGAAACTTTGAAAAAGAGTATTTTAATGGCATTAATATAGAAATCACACACACAATTGGAAGTTCTGACACCGAAAGGGAAGGGTAATCTTCCAAGGCATAAAGCTGTACACTTGAAGAAGCCCGTGCAACGCCGGGCCATCCAGCTAATATATATATATAGTTTTTGTTGTGCAATGGTTAACGCCTTCATTTCAATAAAGCATAAAAACCGAGTTTGCATGGAAAATATTTCATTCCAACTCTATAAATTCTCTGAACAAAATTCTTACCAGATTTGCTTCGCCGTGTGTCTGATTCCCTCGATGATCATCCGGAAATAAAATCCAAGTTTGGAGAATCGTTTTATTTAAATCATTTATTGATCGTGTAAATCTAGAAGCGACAGAATGTATTTCTTTCATAGTGATACAATTTCTTGGATATAAAAGGATTTTTTAAAGAATAAATAAATGTTTTTTCGCGCTAGTAAATTTCAAGTTCTCATTCGCAAAGTTTTTGCTTTCTTGTGTCATGTAACTCTTTGCTAGCTTGATAGAATAATATATATTTTAAATAGATGAATACATATTAAGAATTTACATCAATGATTTTTAATGTGTTTTATCTTTTTTAAACGGTAAAATTTCATTGAAGATCTCTTAGGTTCAAAACAGTTACAAATAACTTTAAGATATGAAGTGTAAAAATTCAGAAAAAAATTCACAATGTGTAATACCATTTTTTATAAATAAACTTAGAGTTATAGCAGTAATTAAAAGTGATGAAGAAATTATTAATTATAAGAAGAATAAAAAGAAATTATTCAATACACACACAGTTTTGATTTTAAATATCATTAAAAATTTATTGATGTTAATGATAAGATTGGAATGAAATTATAAATATATAATAAAAATAAATGTTGTAATAAGTTATGGAAAATTCACAACTAGACATATAATAAATGATAATATTTTTAGTCAATCTATATTTACAATTTCTTGAAGAAAATTATAATGACAAAACTTAATATTTATACTTTTACATATTAATTATCTGATAAATTTTAATAAAAATTGTTAACTTAGGCCTTTCTTAAGAAAATTCTATGTTCAATAATCAGTTTCCAACAAACAACAACTTTAATGAAACAGATTTTCTGGAAGTTAAACTACAAATTATAAATACTAAAAAATATAAACATTTTTAATGAAAAAGATGGTATATTATTTTCCATGTTCTGAAAGTCCCTTTTTGGAACAGTAACATACATATAATCAGTACTTCAAAGCCTGCTAATTTGTAGTAATTTTACATAAAATCACAAACCTCAGTTTATTGAGAAATTTTTTCACACACTAAAATCATTGTATTCAAAAGCATTGTTTTATTGAAACATGTCCAGTATATCTGGGTTTTTCCATTTTTATTGTATTTTTCTGTATAACATTTTCTTGATTGCAGGATTTAGATATTTCTTGCATCTTAAATGTAACTGTTAATTTAGAATTAATTGTTGTAAAATAGAGTTGTTAAAATAATTTTTAAATGGGTATTAATTACTATGGTTGAAAAAATATTTTTATGCTTTAATCTTAAAAATGTAATATTCTTTCGGGAATTTTTTACTTTTGTTTTTATTATGTATTCTCCATATAGTTTTAATCATTTTAATGCTATAAACTTGCATCACCTCGCTAAATGACGCTTATTTTCACGTTGTTTGCTAAAGTTTTGCAAGTCAAATGTTTTTCAAGGAAGTATGCAAAGTTTGGTTTTGGATAATTTCTAAAGAACTTATCAAAAACGTTATTCAAATATAATCTTACTGAATACAGTGTTGCTAGGGATAACAGTGTATTCAGCAAGAAAAGTGTCTTGCCAAATTAAGAAGTTTATAATGGTATTAGCTGGGTTATTACCGCATTTGGTTGATCAATATAAACCTCATATTTAGACCAACTAATTAATTTGTTATCACAAGGTTATATATACTATTACGCTGATCTGAATTCGAGGATTTTAAGCAAAACCGTCACAAAAAAATAAATAACAGTTCCTAAAGAATTTATTGTCGAAATTCCAATCCTTGAAATACAGGATTCAGCAGCAATATTCACAGAGAAAATCTCAGAAGGTCTCCAAACCTTCAACAGCACTCAAACACAATAATCAGTGTCTCAAATACACGTATGTAAAAGACTATTCACAATCACAGCCGAGCTAATCGGTTATCACAGTCAAAACAAATTTACTAATCGCTGGTTGAATCAAGATTGACCCTCGTTTCGGAGATCATCTCTCTTTATAGGCCCGGCGGAAACTTCGAGAAAAAATCCTTTTGCGTCATAGAGCGTGAAATTAGTGGATCTCTCCATAAGTTTCTAGAAGAATCCAGAGGGTTCAGAGGACTCACCAATGCCATCAAAATGATTGCCAAAGTCATCAAATTGGCCGCCAAATTGGTCGCCAAAAATTGTGCCAACTTGGCTCGATCGTCAAGATTTCTCCAGTTCTCATTGAATCGCCACTACAACGTAAGGAATGGTGTTGCTTGTGAATATTACAATTTTACCGTAAATTGAATTTAATTTAGAGTAAGATATATAAAGGCCTTACACATCCAAATACAAATTATTTACGCTATTTTACACAAAATTCGTAACAATATATTTTATGAAACTCTAATTTGTTTCCAAAACTAATCTGTTTTAATTACTAAATCCAATCCAGAAATCCACATCCTGAATTATAATTAAGCACTTATAAAAGGCATTCCCCATACACAAAATTACTTGGCCCCAACTACTACAAATAACATGCAATCTTATCGCTGTATATTGAAATTAAGAAGCTCGGCTTAGGAAGCCTATTTTCCATGGTATTACGACAGCATTTTGTATAAACCTTTCCCAAGGAAATATCTTCCATGCGTCACTTCTCCGGGTCATATTCTTCTCGAAAGAAGAGACAAATAAACACTTCGTTCTGAGCCTTAACGACCTGTTGGGACTTTAAAATGCTTTATCTGCAACAAACATCGGAGAGCCTTGTTTGTTAGTTCATTAAGTAGCGTTCGCCGCTGTTTACATAAAGTGCTTCCCAGGAGCTGCGTAAATGTAATCTCAGTTCAGCCTGAAAGGCTAAATTCGTCGAGGAAAGCCGTGGGAGGTAATTATTCAGGATTGAACGTTAAATGCAGCAAAAAGACATACTTTGCTAAGTGGCTTTTCTAATCGTTTGGTGATTAGTTGGTACAGTAATAGTGTAACGATAGAGAAAATGTTGTCTTGCTTTTTGCTTTCATTAAGAGCGATTGCAATGTTATAAAAAGTTAGTTTAGTGATGTCTTCGAATGAATTCCGTTACATGTCGTGAAAAGTTTAAATGAAAACGTTTCAATTTATGAATGCTAATAATTAAGAAGTAAATGATGAGTTCCATAGTTTTGAAATTATAAAAATTATTAATCGATTTAATAAGAAAATCTTACTTGTATTTAATTTTTTGAGGGGACATAAAATTCACTTACCAATTGTTTTACTCTGTGATATTCAAATATTATTATACAATTAAATATTATTTCATTTCTGCGTATATTTGCAATCATTATTCGTATCTTATACATACATTCCTAATGCACTTCTTGCCTTTCCTAATTCGGCACGAAGAAGTGTAAGATGTATCAAAGCCAAATTTATTATAGATATAACCCACAGTACAAATGGGAAATGATTGGTAACGTAGCCTTCTGCAAAGTGAATAAGACCATAATAGCAGAGTTAAATGTCTGCTGCCCCGACTGGTAATAATTGTTGCTACACTCCTCGACATTTTAATGAAACATACTTTTGTGAGTTTTATTGGGGAATGAAAGGTCCAACACATTTCCGAAGTTGATTCTGGTGTGTTTCTGCTGGTCATTATACAATTATAAACACGTGATACATAAGAAGAATACGTAGGCCAAGTTCGAAATAAAATAGGGGGGGGGGGGAGAAAACCCTTTGAGCTCTATACGTCATGTTGAAAAATGTCTTAAACATGTTGAATCGCCATGTTGTAATGTGGTGTGACGATTCTCGGCGTGGGAACCAAGTGCTATAACGTTTCCCGCCACGTAGCTATGAATCAGCGACTTTGTGGATCACCACAGGTGCATTTGAACCTGAGTTTAAAATTATTGCTTGGTCCACCTTGGACCTCCCCCGCAATCCCTTGACCCAGGAGGGACTCCTTCCCGCCAGTAGCAGGATGTAACGAGATGCTAAATAGAGGCGTCGGCCGCTGATTCCCAAAGAGAGAGAGGGAGAAAGAGTGATGCTTTGAACCTTCGAAGTGAGCGGATGCCGAAAGGAGACTCTCCTCTCACATTCTTTATTGAAACGCTAATAATCTCTTAATAAGTTTAATAACTTCAATGTATAATCTGTAAATAATAGCTCTGTGACGTAAATAAACTAAATGTTTAAATTAATCAATATCACGCTACCGTTATATATCTCAAAGGTCACAGTAGCCATAGATAAGCTCTGAAAATAGATAAAGGCCCTAAGCCTTCAGAGATATAACGTGGGCTGGCCATCGTGCCGGCAATGAGTATTGGGAGAGACTGGAAATGGAATTAATTTCCACTCCGAGGTCATAATACCCGGAGCAGACACAATTTGCTGATGCATATAGTAACAGTTAAGCAACCTTTTTTCATGATATTTTCAGACCAATTCGCCTTCCTGATGATCCTAGAAGAAGTGTTATTCATTTGTAAAAGTAATGTCACGCCATTTGGTTAACTATATTTACATTTAATATGCCATTAAAGACCCATATGGCTATGCTATGTGAAAAAGTAATAACAGCAATGGACACCTTGCGGGACATTCCATTATAATTCAAAGGAATTCAAACAGTACTAAGGGCACCGATTATAACGAAATAAACCATATTTGTTGTAATAAGCTCCTGATGCTACCGAACGATTTTTTACTGTCATACGCAAAAGATTTCTGACCTACCATGCAGTGGTGTGATGAAGTCAGTGCAAGAATGGCCGATGACCCTTCGTTCTGTCCTGAAGCCATCGAGCACAGATCACTGTTGCTCGTTTATGGCAGACGTAGTAATCGATTTCTCGAAAGAATAATTCGAATTCCCTAAAGGAAATAATTTTATTCCTAGGTTGAACTCAGAAGCGTTTTAAGATAACTAACGAATATTTCTCCAAAGCAAAGAAAAAGTTTCAAGCAATAAAACATAAAGGAAAAGCAATTTCAGTATTTCAAAACAGCATTCCTTTCAACCCTTACAAAGCGTTTTTGGGTAGGACCACAGGCTCTTATGTTTCGTTGTTGTTGTTTCTAATGCCACCTGATCGGCAAAGTCCAGATCAAGGCCCACGAAATTCATCATGGCAAAGGGTTAAGTGACGCCTGTCGTTAGCCGAAGCTTTGAGCACGATACAGGTGACAGAATGATTTAGCTCGATTTCACCCCAATTTTGAGGAAGAACATCCTGGGGGTGGTCAGGGGCCTCCCACCTCTCTTCCCCTTCCACCAACCCCATGAGAGGACTTGTGGTTTGACGGTTATTTAAAATACCCCCATGCCACGAGGGCACTAAACATTTACAAACATCCATGTCTTCTCTAGGATTCGAACCCAGGCCCAACGGCACAGCAGTCAGCGTCGCTAACCACCATACCGGATGGGTGATTATAGTGTGGGCTTCTGCTAAAAGGCCAATCATTGGATATCCGATCGTGATCGTGTGTGGTATGCGTACATGAAAATTTCACATTTTTTTCATGCATCATTCTTCAAGTTGCATTTTGTACATATAATAAGTTAAAAGGACTTATTTTCCGTAAAGCGAAGCTAGTGTTGAATAGTTCAACCGTAGTTAATAAATAAATGACTTCAAAATAATTATTTTAAAATATGATGAATTTCAAAAGCTGATGGTTCATTCAGAGTAAATTGTTTAACTACAACCAATAAATCCAAATCTACGAACCCTAATAGAATATACCTGCAGACTTGTCAGCACGGCTGATAATTTCAATGCCGTAAAGCTAATGGATTACATATTTCACGCTACGAGTTGATGCATAGTTGTGAGCTTAAATTCAAACTAAATTATTCTCTGTGGTCAGCACATCATTGAAATTGCCGCTATTTAAATGAATTATAATTTCGCCAACGTGTTCCTTTACAGTGAATTATCTTCATTAAATGTTTAGTAAAATAACAATGAATTATTTTGCTTTTTGATTTCCTTCTGATTTAGAAATTAAGCTCAAATTGTTTGTACTTTTTTAAATAAATAAGATAAGACTATTTGTTTTAATTTACTACTTTCAAACTCATTAAAATCGTTAACTCAACCTTAATTTTAAAACAAAAACAAAAAAAAAACTGATTGAATTTTATTTTGAATATCTTTAAAATTTATAATTTGTTTTTTTTTTCTTTTTGTAATTTGCGAGGAAAATAAATGAAAAGAGCTATCCTTTCCACTTTCGTTGTTTACAACAAAGAAATGTTTTTATGTAACAGATTTCATAAAACAATTATAATACGACTCTAATGCATTTGAGTAAGTTTAATTATTATTCTTAAAAGTTTTAGTGAGAGAAATCACTGATGGATAATTAAGAGTAACAATATGACATGATGAAAAATAAAAAGAAAAAGATTTTTGAAAAATTTGATAAAATTAAAGTTTGAGCACAATTTTACGAGGTTTTTAAAGGAATGAAATTTGTTTTAAAAGTTATTTTTCTTATTTTAATTCCAAACATAGTTAAATTCACTGTTTACGCAAATGTATTTTGAATAATAAGAGTTTTTAATGATATAAAATTAAATATAATTGAACATTAAATAAATTTCTTAACAAAATAAAAAGTAAATATGAATTTTATATAAATTGAAGTTGGTTTTATAAAAATATTTATATTGAAATTAAAGGGAAAGAAAGAATTTTTTTTTGTTCTACTTGTATAAAGCAAAAGTGAAATTTAACAATTTTGTTTTATTTTACTTGCATAATTGTACACATATCATCTATATATAGAAGAAAAGTGACTCACTAAATCACAAATCACGAAATCTCAAACTATTAGACAGGTTGATAGTAATTTTGACATACATGATTTTTTTGTTGAGTAGAAATCCACCAAGAACGGGTTTGGGGGAAATCAACTCCGAAGGGGGTTTTCAGGGGAATACTTGTGTACTATAGATAAAAAAATCCCTTTCAACTATTAGAAGCGAAATTTGATAATGTCTCTTTTTTTAGTAGTCATCTGCTAAAAATGGGTTTCGTGGAAATCGACCCTGGAGGTAAAAAAGCGTAAAGGTAATTATATTTTCGTCTTAGAAATTCAAGCCCTGTCTTTTTAAATGAAAAGGTGAATGCTAGTAAACTTTTTTGGATATAATCAGAATCTGAATGCTAGGACTTAAATATAAATACCATAAATGCAATATATAGTCATACAGCCTCATGAAGTACTCAGCTAAGCGGGCGAATAACTGCTAGTAATTAGTAAAAGAAAAGAATTAAAATAAAAGATGATGATTTATGTTATATTTTACAAGTAAAATCATTTTACTTATATATATGCTACAGAGTTACATAGTTTGTAAGGCATCTCATTTTTCTTTTGAAATAAATGCACCCTCAGAAATTCCTTTCCTGAGAGGCAAAGCTTTCAGATTCAAATACTTTGCGTTTCGATAAAATGTTCATGATATTCTCTTAAATGCTGGTAATCAAAATTAATGAGCCTAATTTAGAGTACTTAGAAAGATTTTCCGACAGACAATGGGAATACATTTAATGAGTTTCGAGAAAATCTATGTCAAAGCATAATTATCGATTGAGAAGAAAATGTCTGCAAAATATAATCGATTATTCGAAAAATTTAGAATAATATTAATGGGATGACATTTCCAGTTATTTTCTTTTGAATCACAAAGTACGCTACGTTTGTGACGTTTTTTATTGGTAATGTCAGTCGAAAAATCTGACTTCCATAAAATATTTAAGTAATAATTCAATCCAGAGAGAATCCTTTTCTAAAGTTTTCCCCAATAAAGTATGATTTAAACACAATTCAAATAACGAGAAATGGTTCGAATTTTTTTATTTTCAGAATGAAAATGACAAGAAAGCATAAAATGAGATAATCTCTTTTAAGCATTATGCAGCAAAAGTAATTTCTACAATTCTTTTTTTCTAACATTGAAATATTTAAGTGCATCGTAAAATATATGACATTAAACTTTCATTTATAAAACAATTTTGTTAGCTTAAATTACATTAGAATCAATAAAGTATTATTTTATTTGTCCATTGCTTGATTTATTGATTGATTGATTATTAACGTCGCTCTGTTTAGCTACGCGAGGGCTTTTGGTGACGGACCACGTAATTTTGAACTCTGGTCAAGTGACGTGGACGACACCTGAGCTGGCACCCCCCTCTCCTAACTACCACACCACACCAACGGGAGGACGTTTCAGCTCTCGACCGATTTAACGTGCATCGCTGCCCTACACGGCGGGTCTTTAGTGGTATTGGGCTTGAACTCGTGACAAGGTAAGCCACGGTTCGATACCTAAACCACTCGGCTACCGCGGCCACTGTCCATTGCTTGAAGAGAGTGCCGAGTTACTTAATAATTCTTAAGATTGTAAGTTATAACAAACATATTTACATTTATTTACATTAAAAATTACACACTATATACACACATATATTTGTACGTGTTGAAAATAAGAATTCTACATCTCCAATGTCGTTCTAAGCATCATTCTCCAAATTATACTTGGTTTAACATTATTTTTTGTTTTGTTTATCATACAGTTTGTTTTACCTTAAACGAAAGAGATTTATGGCTACTTACGTATTATACCATCGACCTAATCAAAAGATGTAGCCAAATGCCGCGATATGCAGTCAATAGTGGTAACCATTCCCACGTTTGTTCAAGGCGTATCGGAAACTCCTAAACCGACAATGTTAAAATGGCCATTTTTGATGTACCTTTTTATAAAATGATAGACAGATATATGTTTGAAATTTTGTTTATTGCATCTTATTATTCTAAAATAAGCTTTTATCTAATTTTGAATTTATTTATTTATTTTTTTTTTTGATTTACAAAATATTATATTCGACATAGTGAATTTTGTCACATTTTTCACATACAAAAAATTGTAAAAAATACATTTTTGAGTTTTTTACAAAAAGCTTATTTTAGTATATATTTGCATATGTTATGAATATGTCATACATGAATTAGATGTTTATGAACAGTGGTTTCTTAGTAAAGGTACATTAAATATAAAAAAAATTCACATTTTGCGAAAATCACATTTTAACGTAAAATTACTTCACCGTCAGAATATATATTTCTAAAAAACCTACACTCTAACTAATCCACATTTTTCATCACCTCTTCCAGCTTTCTCTTTTTTTAGGTGTTTTTAGTTTGCTCTAATCTCTCTCTGTTTCGTTTTTTTATCAGCAAGAATATCTTTCTTTTAACAACCAACATTTTCCGAGGCATATCATAGTTTGTATTGAAAAATCACTACGCTCAGTGTTCAGTTTTTATATAATTTGTAGTTTTTATACATTGCATATATTAAATGATGGTATTGCATCATATTTACTTAAAGAAAGGATTTATATTTGCATGAATGTTGGATTTGACAGAGAAAAACCTGTCATGCTATCCATTCTCCCATTTTGAATACTACCAAGTAAACATTTCTTTGATAATACTAAATTTAATAAATCTCTCATAGCCTCCAAAACAGCATCAGGTAAAATGTTTTTATAATTAAAAACTACCCAAGAAATTCTACTGTTTTAATCTACGCATCTGATAGTCTAACTGCGTTGCATTGCAAACAGCACGCATCTGATAGTCTAACTGCGTTGCATTGCAAACAGCACGCA
>BMAV01027380.1:280256-305760 GCA_019973955.1 Trichonephila inaurata madagascariensis | reverse complement strand
AATATTGAAAATCATCACATGCGTGAAACGTGCTTGAAGAAAAAGCAGAATAGATGCAAAATGTCGCAATTTTACCTTTATTGGGGGAAATAATCACTTATTTTTCGCTGTACCATTGTACACCTTCGTTTTTTTAGCTGCAAGGTCTCTGATTCTCTTGAGAAGCAGTAGTTGAGTAGGACAGCACTCTGATTGTTGTTCGTACCACTCCATAGCTGTCTCTAACGCAGAAAACGCGTCAGCAATTGATGGACCCTTGTTACTTTCGTTGTTGTTGTTGTCCTCGTCTTCATCCATTTCATCGTCTACAGGGTCGTATTCTTCTTCCACGGAAGTCACAATCTCGTCATCATTTAGCATTTGAAATCCACAGTCTTCTGCAATGCATGCCATCCAGGTTTTTACATCTTCTTCATCGCATTCTTGAAATCCTGGGATTGATTTGACAAAGTCGGTATTCTCCTCCCTGTGGAGAATTTTTTTTTGTCTTCTAAATCTGGCCACATCATATTCCATGCATTTTCATATACAGTACATGTACTTGACAGAAAAAAAACTGGTCCGGATATTTGACGCTCCGGATAATAAACGTTCGGATAAACGACTTTCTACTGTATTTCCACGTGCCTAATCTATGAAAGGACGACCAGAACGAGGTTGGTCTTCACCATTTTTAAAATGGCTAAAACTACTAAAAGGGAAAAATACGCAGCTTTCAACAGTTTAAGATTTTCTGTTCCATTTTTTATGAGCAAAGTGGTGAATTTCAACACCGCACACTTATCAGCTATTGTAAAAACGACGTTTACAAAAACAGTTGTCACTATATCGTTGGAGGGGATGAACAGAGTGCAAAGTCTGCCTTGTTTTTCATTACCGTCAAACTAGTTTTCCATTATATAAAACAATTTTCCTTATCTTTTAAAGTTAAAAATAATATTGCTACGAATTTTGTGTAAAATAGTGTAAATAATTTGTGTTTGGATGTGTAATGCATTTATCTTACTCTAAATTATGTTTTATTTACGTTAAATTTGTAATAATCACAAGCAACGCCGTATCTTACGTTACAGTGAAAATTCAATGAGAACTTGGTGAGATCTTGGCGATAGAGCCAAGTTGGCATCTTCGTTGTAGACCAAGTTGGCCGCAAATGTGGCAACTTTGGCGAACATGGCGAGTTCAGGACTTTCTGGATTCTTCTAGAAATTTGTAAGGAAATCCATTAATTTCACGTTCTATGACGCAAACGGATCTTTCTAGAAGTTTTCGCCGAGTCTATAAATAGAGTGGTGCTAACCACAACGAGTCAGTCTTGTTTCAACCAGCAATTAGTGAGCAGTATTTTGACTGGCGATTAGCTCGGTTGCGCTTGTGAATAATCTTTTACATAGGTGTACTTTAAATCCTGATAATTGTGCTTGAGTACTGTTGAAGGTGTGAAGACCTTCTGAGATTTATTCTGCAAATATTGCTGTTGAATCTTGTATTTAAAAGATTGGACTTTCGATATAAAATTATCATCGCTCTTAAAGAACTGTCTTGTACTTCGTGGCTGATTTGCATAAAATCCTCAATCACCGATCAACATAACAATATATTTTTCAGTAATAATGTTTGCTAATAAAAATTTTCTACATCCATCATAAAGATATAAATAGAAAAGGATTATTATAATCTGATGAGTGGAATGCTTAAAATTCAAAAGAAAACGAAAAATTAAATTTTATAGAGGAAAGATTAAAATAAGTATTCTTCAAAAAACAGCAATAAACGTTGGAACAACAGGAATGTAAAGTTATACAATTAATTTATTTATTGAAGTGATTCTTCTAACCTAACATGTCCTTCTAAAAAATTTTCATGGTGTGAGACATTTATAAGATTTATGAAAATGTTTATTTTTCTTAAACAAATTTAGAAAAGTCAAAAATATTTCATAAATCAATATAAAAATGAAAATTTATATGTATCGTCTTAAGAGTCATTTCAAGATAGGTTATCCGAAAACACGTATAAATCAAACACCAAATGCTGCTTGGAGGTGCAGTAACAAATTTGACAAACAAGTCTCACAGGTACTTTAAAAGCGATTTTACGGCGCTTCAAATGATATTTAATGGTCCCATATTTATTTCTTACCCTTTATATAAAGCGTCGATGAAAAATTGCTGCAGTTACATTTCAAGTACCTGCTTCTTTATTTCATTTTGTCTCCCTTATACAAACACACGAAGCAGGTGTATTCAAAAAAAGAATATACCGAGAATTTTTTTTATCCTGTGAACTTGTGATATATATATATATATATATATATATATATATATATATATATATTTGTGTGTGTGTGATTAAATAATATGAGTCTTTTTATCCATTTAGAATACTTAGAAAAAATAACTAAATCGCTTACGCAAGAACTTTCCCAAATATTTCTCTAAAATAAACTATATAGTTTATAAAATAACAACTATTTCCCTTCTCTTTATTATGTAATTGAAGCATTCCGATTATATTTTCCCTGTTTTTTCCCTATTTTAAGTGTAGAAAGGGAAAATTATGCCTCATTTGGTGTTGGCACTTAAACAGAAAAATAGCTCTATTTACTTTAAAATTATCTAAATAAAAAAAATATTTCATTCACAGCTTGATTTACAATGACTGCCTCATCTCTTTCAACAAAAAAAGTAGTATTTACACACACATATATATATGTATAGATATATATTTCACTTCTTGTTCGCCTTTCAGTTCTTCAGAATTAGTCATGGCAGGAAGTTTGCAATTACATTTGATTATATCTTAATGTTTGGAGCAGAATTATGAAAAATTGCCTCAACAGTCTTTATGTTCTCTATGAACCAGTGCTTCTCAAACTTTCAGTATTTGTGACCCAATATTCAGTCATCATTTTCATCATCCCCCCCCCCTCTTCATACAATAACAAAATATTGAATTCAATAATACTATACTTTGACGTTAAAGCTACAATATGACTTTAACCTCTTAAGTGCCACTGACGTATATAGACGTCTCGCTCAGCCAAAGCATTAATTGCCCGTGACGTATATATACGTCTTTCCGAAATGAGAACTTTTCCGCGAAATGCTATCCATAAAAATGTTCCAAAGGCTTTAGAATGCAATAAAAGGACATTGAGCGTGTTTGAGAAGGATTTACTTATTTCAGAGAAGGTTTTACTTACTTTTCACCCCCCCCCCCTTCCAATACATCACATACTCGCGCCTACTTGGAAAACAGTGGCATTTGGGAAAGAATCGCGTAACTTTTAATTGGCTGTTGAGGGTTCAATTATGGACCGTACAAATTATTAAGATAAGTGCTAATTTTCGTACATTATTTTATATATGACAAGCCTATGGGGCCAATGGTAATTTTTAAACTTGTTCTTAACTTTTAGTTTTGTTAAATTAATTATAAAATACATTGTGCATTACTGATACATTTTTAAGTGTATTATATCAGTGCAAAGGTGTATTTTATATTTTATTATGCCAGAATGTAGTTTGTCTGTTTACTTTCAGTAAATTAATAATTTTTTTAAAAAAATTATCCTTTCTTTTCGACTTTCCAAGATGCTCGCGCGCCCTTGTAGAGTTATCACCCCGTCCCCCCAAAAAAGGGGGGAGCGCCCCACAGTTTGAGAAACGCTGCAATGAACCATTCTACACAACAAAAACTTGTAAAGCTATTGCAAGCAATGGTTAGGGAATTTATGATTTACCTGCCGCTTATTTGTTTTCTGTATGGTTTTCAGCATAAATCATTTCACATGGTTTACCATCAATGTAAAGCAACTTTTTTTTTCAAAATATCACTCTCAAGATCATGACTTCCGGAGCTCTTTGATGTCAAATGATAGAATTTCACTGAATCTTTTCTGGCTTTAATTTAAGTATAGAAAAACTAAATCGTCATCTTTCATTATTCTAAATATCTACGAATTCAGACATATAGCGTAATTACTCCAGCGCATATTTAGAATACTTTTGTAGCAAGTATGAATATGTAAGCTAATGAGTAAAACTTCCAGAAAACTCGTACATTACTACAATTGTTGATATGTAATTATTCCAGAATAATATATAGTTTGTTTTAAATTTTTCTTTCTAGCTTTCTTTGTTATTATCACTGCTTGGTGACATTAATTTTTCGAAATCAATGATTCTACGTAAAGGCTGTCTACATGTTTAGGATTCTACATAGCGCACAAACTCTGCATAACCAGGTTCCTCATTGCGAGTACATAAAAAAATGCCTAAGAAACTACACCTGTACGATTCATAGTTTAATAAAAATATGGGGGATGATGATGCATTTTGGTTGAAGTTGAAATAAAGGTGCATTTCTATGCTCCAGCCCGAGAACGTCTGGATATGGCCCACTCCGGCGACTTGATCGAACATGTGGTTCCTGTCCTATGGGTGCCAACATCTCCATAGGACAGGACCCACCGTTGGAACATTGGACTTTTTACGTATGGGGTCTCAATAATTTAGTGTATCGAGACAGACTTCACAAACGGACTTAGTTACCCGTATGCATGCTGCTTGTACTTCGGTAGACACCCCACTCCTCCGATTTGTACACTCATTCTTTCAAACCAGCCTTGATATGTTCGGCGGATGCTTTGAACATCTGCCTTTTTAAATATTTTCAAACGGGGACACACCCTGTATAGTTGCGTATCTTATATATATGTGGGTTCGTTATATATCCTATAATTATATATATCCTATTTTATTTTCATAAATTTGATGTTTCTAAATAAATGTATTTAAGCAATGAATAATATTACTTAATTTTTAATTGATATACAAACATTTTTAAATGTTTAGCAATTTTAATAGCTATAAATTACCAACAATAAAAAAACAATTTAACTATTGTTCCAAATTGAATAAATCTATTTTGAACCGAAAAATAATAAAAACATTGGTGTCTAGCACCTTTCATTTTAAGAGACGAATATAATCCTTAATTTATGAAAATACGATTTAAAAACCTTCTCAGGGGTAATTAAAAGCAATAAAAATACACATCCCCAAGGCCTCTTTCAAGTAAAAAAAAGTACTTTTTACCTTCATAAAACGTGAACCAGTTAGAAAAAGGGGAAAAAAAGCAATGTGAGAGATAGAGGCTGGACAAACAAAACCAGCTTAACAGACAGGCATGTAATTAGGATCCTAACTTGTACTTAATTACCATAGTTGAAAATGAGAAGAGTTTTAAGCGGTAAGAAGGAAAAAAACTTGATGGATGTTCCAGTAAGGATGTCTAATTTAACACAGAGATTCAAGTCTCGTTTGAATAAATCTGTCTTAAAGGTACTTGGATCTTTTGTTAGAAGATAGAGGAATAACTGTGCGAGATAGGATTTTGAGAAAGGAAAGAAAGTGCTCTTGACTAAGCCATTTAATTGCCTTGTCATGTTCTGGAATTGATTGGAATAACAGTTTATTAAAAAGATTGTCTTGTACGATAGGATTAAATTTTCTGTTTGATTAATTATATATATATATATATATATATTGAGAGAGGGGGAAGAGACATAAACACATATATAAAAGAGGTCTGATAATAAACTTAACAAAAAAGATCTAATTTGCTCATGGTAAACATATGAAAATTGATATTTGAGGAAATTAATTTTTTTTTCTTCTTCTGGTGTTTAGTACAAATATTTTCTAATAGGATGATTTCAGCAGTTGAGATTGATCATTAATTCTTTTAACCAGTTAACTGTAATTGACGAGTATACTCATTATGGAGAAGTTGCAGGGTTTTGTGTCATGGCCAGTATATTCGTCATGCGTAAAAAATAACGACCACTGACTAATTAAATTGCAATTTTTAAGGAAACCAAAACAAATTCTCAAACTTTAAGATGTTTAGAATATTTTAAGGCCTGCCGAGTTAAAACAAATAAATAAAAAAATGAAAAATTTAAGATGAAATCATGTGTTTCCGTATGCACCCGCTGGAACAGCATATAACTTCGCACAACGAATTTATTTATAGGCGATGGTAGTGTTTTTAAGATGTTCGCCTGTAAGGGGCAAATGCAAAAGTCGGAAAATTGATTAATAATAAGGTTCCTTCAGGTATGGTCAGACATGGAACAAATGCGTAACGCCAACCTGGGAATGAGTCCATGGATAGCTGCTGACCCGATGTTACCTATTTATGAGAGGCTAGACGACCCCTTTTATTGCACGACTGATCGCGGGTTAAAGAGATGCGCGCCAATTTCAGCAGATTCCTTTCATCCAAAAAATCACCCCACTTACCATGTAGAGGTGCAAAGTCAGTCACACTACCCCACCCCCCATTGACACAAGCCTGCCATGCTCCTCTCGGGACCTTCCTTTTCAAAGTTAAAGTTTCTCTTATTGTTTTCTTTTATTCTAAACGTAAAATTTTAACTGTGCAATAATAAATTTAATTATAACTTAAATTAATGATTGTTTAATCTTTGAGTAATTAATCTAGTTGAATTTTGTTGATTTAACATTGGTCATGATGCGACTATGTAAATTTGAACTTGGGTTTATTTAGTTTGAAAATATAATTTAATGGCGTCGCATCACTATCTATAGAGTGGTGTAAATGTCAATTGTTTGATTTAAAACCATGCCCTGACATCGGAGTAATGGTCCAATGCCGTGCTGTCTAAAGGATAATTATTTTATTGTGGTGGGAAAAGCAAGGGTGCTTTCGGGTAAGAGGGCTGTGATAAATCCTACAGCCCCTTTTCAGTACTTCCTTAGTGTCAAAGCATGAAGGAAATAATTTATGTTAAGAAGGAAGTAAATCTGTAAGTGCTCAGGTTTCTGGGTCCGGAAATTTCTAAGAAAACTAAAATTAACAGATATCCATAAAAACTCATGAAGGGAAGGACCATCTGCCTCATCAACCGTAACCAAGCTAAACAACTTTATAGCCACGTATATAGCCCCCCCCCCCATACAATAAATGTTAGTAATGAAATTGGAAATTTTACAAAATAAAACCATCTTTTTGATGCAATATTTTAACAGCGACACTTACCCTGTGATGACTTGTCATCGCTCGATTTCCATGACATAAACAGTTATACGCTCTCAAACGTGGGTGTCACAATTAACTGGTTGATGGCTTATATATGCACACTAATTTTTTTTTTTATTTTCAAATTTTAAAAAAATAATGAAATGCAAGCCATGTTTCAGAGCATCTTATTCTTAACATACGGACTATTTCATGTCGGGAAGAAGATGATGAGTTATAAAAAATTTAATTGCAACTAGAAATAATAGTTGCTATTATAATATTTTTCATAACGTACTTTGCACTTCAATTAAGTATATAAGACGTTTTTCTTTTATTTACGATAGAGTAATGTTGCATTTTCTAAGTACTATTTTTTAAAAAAATGTCTTGCGTAAAACTATTAAGAAGTGTGAATATTTTTTTTAAGTAATTATTGAAGACATACATTCTATATTAGTTTTAAGAATAAGCATTACATTAATCTTTGAATTCTATTACATGTATTTCTAAACATTTTTTTTTATAAAATATGCTTAATCGATTGCGTTTTACATTTAAATCGCTGCAAAAATGTTCCATTTAATGTTAAAAAGAAATATTTATGCATTTTTTACTGAAAATGAATTATTCATACAGTGCTTTTAACAAAAATTCGTAGAAATACACTTTCTTTAAAATAGTTCAAATTTAATGAAAAAATACATTGCTTAAACCTATTGACTTATCCTGAAAAAGATAAAATTTTAACGATACTTATTTCAATTTAATAGGTAAGGAGGAAAAAGTGCTTTAATAAATAATCTCAAGCGCATACACATCGAAAAAAATTATTTTTTCGAAAACTTCTAAGTTTATTTTTAGTAGATTTTCCAATGCATCGGTACTTTTAACTGTGCTGAATGTTTTTAAATGAAATTGTTTTGTTTTACTCGTATAGATATAAAAATAATTAAACTCTTTTAACCCTTTATCTACCTTTGGTACTTATAAGTACCACTCAATTTAAAATTACATAGAATAACCATTTCCACGAATATTCTGATGATACTTAGCATGAATATTCTTTTAAATCTTCTCTTTGGGAACACGGGTTCTATGATAAGTATTTTAGATGGGAAGGCGAATAGTTTTATAACAGAAATTGCGTTTTCAGCTGATGTCGTTTTCCACAGATAGAGAAGATTGTTATTTTTATTCCGAAAAAATAGTTAACGTCAAAAGGTAAGGGTCTAATTTATTTTGTATCTTAATGAAGACCTTAGAAAACGATTTGACTATTTATTTTAAGTGAACAGTGTATATCATTAATTTTACTGTTGAATATCTTTAATTAATTAATTATCTCTAAAGAATTAAATTTCTTAAAGTTGAGTATTTTGTTTATGTACATCCCTTAATTTTTATTGTAGTGATTGAAAAAAAATATTGCATGAAAAAAGCTGCAGTAAATCATAACGCGGTAGATAAAGAGTAAACTTGCATATCAAATTAATCAAAATACAAAAAAATGCATTTAATATACTATTCCTCTTTCGTACATTTCTCTCTAAAAAATAACTTGCTGCCAGTGATTTTAAATATATTTATATTTCTTTAGCGCTTAAATATTTCTACTTTATTAATATAACTTTCTATTTTGCTAAACAGAAGTTGTTTTAATTTAGTTACGTAATTTATTATAAAATGATACTCATAATTAAATTCACCATGTTGAGTTATAAATTAATTGTCTATTGATACCAAACTATTAAGCAAAATAAGGGATATTTGCGAGCGACATCGTAGTTTTCAACCACGCCCAAGTGTGGCACACCATTCTCCAAACTGCCTTATCACGCCTACTGAGAATTTGAAGCCTAGACAAATTCAGAGTACATTTGCCTCTCGACATTCGGGGTGTTAAGTGATGAAAAATTTCGTATCAATAATTTTTACTGACTATTTTCATATTGTAAGGCGTTTTAAAAATCTTTAATATCTAATAAACCTATCACATAAGCCATTTATTACATATCGCTAATTAATGTTCCTGTAAATTCCATTCTTATAATGTAAGCAGTATTTAAAAAACTAGCCTTATATATTTTTTTCAATTCCTACTATTAACTCACACTCTCTATATATTTGTTTGTTTCTTTATTTATCTCGGTGTAATTTTAAATCGTTAATAAAATACATTTTAAAGCGCTCAATTGAGCTGAAATTTTATGTACATGATCGATCATTTTGGATGACAATACAATAATTTAATTATAATTAATAAAAATTAATTGATTAAAACTAATTATTTAAAGAATTACAAAAATAGCCACGTTGGTGACTTAGCGATCATTTTGGTGACTTGTGTCAAAACTTGAAAAAGGTTTTTTTCTCAAGTTTTAAAGCATTCAGTTGAACTGAAATTTTATATACAAGATTGTTTTGGATGACAATACGATACTTTAATGATAATTAATAAAAATAATTAATTACCACAATGTTGTGATTCTGTCCTATGTATATACATATTTATATTAATTGTAACTATTTAATAAAAAGTAGCTAAAATAAAATTTTTCTTTGTTGATCTAAGTAGGAATTGACTTAATTTTTTTTATATTCCTTGTTAAAACTTAAGAGATCATTAATAGAATTGAGAAAAAACATGTATTTCAATTTAGTAGAGATGCTGAGATTGCATTCAGACACATAGAAATCATATATTTGTAATTTCCCTTTGCGATATTGATTTTTCCTTTTCTGGCAGTTTTTTTCTAATTTAAATATTATATCAGTGCATATTTTTAGAAAGTGTTTCAACTAGACGAAATTCTAATGTAGTGTTCAAAATTTGGTAATTTTTTTTTTTGCAAATTTAAAGACCATTGATTGTTTTGAAATGACTATAGTACATATATACCGCCACACACAGTGTGTGTGTGTGATATAAATAATTAAATCTGTATATTTATTACATGTTATTTGTTATTTAATAACTCTAATTATAATGCAACCTTTTTATGTGGGATTTTTTTTTTTTTGGCAAAAAGCCTTCAATAATACTTAATGTCGTAATTGAAAAATACTTTTATAAAAGAATTTAAACAAACAGTGAATGGTGTTATGTATCATTTTCTCTTTATTTTACGATTCGCATACCATATTAATTCAGATTGAGCTGATTTGTGTAATGTAAGTTTTCAAAGCAAATTCTGTAACTATTTGAAAAACAAGTACACTAATATATTTCTCTTCTTTAAAATTTTAAATGAATATATTATATTTTTCAAAAACACATTCCAAAAAAGCATTCGAGGTTCTTTTTCCCGAAATGCATGTTTTTGCCCAAAGACAGCTTTATATAAATGCATAAGAAATGCTTTTTTGCTTTTAAATTGCTGTTGATGGAAAAAAAACATTTAAATGTAGAATAAGAAAAATATTTTTGTATCTCAAAAATATTCAAAGTTTAAAAGAAGTACATAAAGCATTCTTTTCAGAAAAGTTTAAATTTTTTTGAGTGACATATATTTTTTAATTTAAAAATCAGTACAAATTCAAACGGAGAGGATAGTCTTTACCATCAATAATTACATTGTCATAAAATACATGCTTGAAGAAATTTAATTTGCAAAGAATGATTTGAGATATTTCTATTGTGTTCAATCATCCAAAAAAAATTACATACTTCCTTTTTTAGGGACCCCTAATGCTTAATATCCTTTGCTTTAGCAGAAAATCTACACAGAAAAATAGGTTTCTATTATAAATCCCTTAATAAATATACAAAATTTGTGAATTATTCATTCTCTTTACAAGTGCTTTGCTTAGAGAACCAACTAGCATGTAAATTTTTGATTTTAGAGGTGTAGACCTTTATAGGTGGAAGAGAAGGAATTTAATTCGAATAGAGAAAAATAAAAAAGTATGAATGAAATGTCTAATACAAGATTTGTCTTCCACATATATGACGAAAGAAATGATAACGAAATAACCAGATATCATTAAACATGCTATAAATTGAATCACATATTACAAGATTAAATTTCATATGTCATTCTTGTTTTGTCAATTGCATTTCAAATTTTAATACAATTTGCTTACTTGTCTTTTTACTACTTCATATCCACACTAGTAAATACCCACCAACTTTTCTGGGTATTTCGTGATGTTGTATGACAATATTTTTTTTTTAGTTATTGATGTCTCAGTCCTAACATTAAGCTTTCGATTGCATTGAAAATCATTCGTATAGCCCTTACTTCTTGATTTAAAAAGAACAGGACTTGAAGTTCTAAAATGAAGTATAATTACCTTTTACACCCCGTAACCCATTTCCTAACAATTCCAAAAAACTCGTAATGAATGAGCAGCTTTTCTCATCTAGCTACTCATTCATCAAGAGTTTTCCGGAATTGTTAGATCTATCATTTATGTAATCTGATATTCATTAATGCAAAATGCAGCCTAATAACTATACGCCCCCTTAACCCCCCCCCCTTCCTTGGAAGAAGTCCATTTCTGCAGAACTTGTCTTTACTTCATCTCTACTCAACAAAAGAAACAGGTTTAAGCATATTTGAGTCTGTAGATCGTCAAAACAGGAATATCTTTTCTATAATGGGAATTTCCAAAAATATACATTTTTATCTATAACTCCTCATAAGCCCTTGAAATTCCTGTGGGAGTTATTTTCCCACAAATCATTCTCAGCGAATCTCAACTAAACAAAAGAAACATGGTTTCCAATTTTCAAGTCTTGGGTCTTTCTAATATTTCCAAATATGTCATGACAAGTGAGTTAATGATTCTCTCTCTTTTCTCTTCTATATTTTTATATATTTCGAGAAAAAGAGAGATAGATAGATTATAATTTTTATTGTGTTTATCTTCCTTCAAAATTAAACATTAGCAACGCTCAATTTTTTCTTAGCCATGAAATGTAAATATATCATTGTTTATTAATAAAATCCAACTGACTAATGATAAAGATTTAAATAAATTTTATGATCTATATAGCAGTCATTCTTGTAATATATTCGTTTTAATTTTTTCTATTTATTAATATCTTGCAGTGGATTTAATGTGCTATTTATATTTTTGTTACAATTTAAATCAAGAATTATTAATTTTATGGAACAAAGGTATAACTTTTTGTAGCACCAATAAACTGATTAAGCAATAAAATAATATTAATTTTCGGGGGAAGAAAAGTATGGGAATTTAAAAACAATAACACATCCTACATACTCTATACTTAATAATCCGCTAGATTTTTAAAAACATTTGAATAATTCCGTAGGTCATTAAGAACACTTCGTTAAATCAGCAATAATGCAGCGATCACAAATAACTAAAGAATTAACAAGACTTTGCACATTTACTTATTTGTTTCTTTTTGGGGAAAAGCAGAAGACACACCAGACGACATTGACTAAGTATTTATTTTTATCGTAATCCTTAATTGGATTCTAAATCCTTGTTATTTCTAATTAACTTCCCCAATTTGAATATGATCCTTCGAGGAGAACACTGGATATTTCTTAGAAAAAGTCTTCTACAGTATTAGTATCTGGAAATACATTCATTTCTGTGTAAGATGTATCAATTAAAGATTCCAGAAAATTCGAGAAATAATTATGCAATAAATCCATTAATTCAAGTTTCCAGAAACAAGCTAATCGATAAATATAATTGTCAAAAGAAATGATAACATTCATGGATTCGTATTGGATTTATAAATTAGGTTGCTGACGACAAATATAATTATCTTTTAATTAAACTAGTTTAAGGCTAGATGATTTATGAATTCAGAGTTGAATTTCTATAATTGTTTTTGGAGCAGGAAATGTGTTACTATAGCTTAAATATTTTATATTGAGAGAACGAAGGCAGATAACCACAAATCTTAAGATTTTCATCTGGTTAAAAACGTATTAAATAACAAGAAATGGAAATAAGATGGGGAAAAATAACCTTGTCATATTAATACTGTATAATATTAGTATATCACTGGTGTAGTATAATGATTAGAAGGGATTGGGGAATTTAAATAAATGCTTTATTTTTTCTATTATTTATATAAATGATAGTAAGAAAAAATAAAAAATGAATTTTAATATATATGTATATATTTGTAAGTATTTAAATTTGAAAATCTTACAAAATTATTGAGATTTATTGCAAGAGATTTAATCAAATTAATGCTGATAAATGTTTTTATTGCAGGATAAAAAAAGAAAGAAATTCTGGAAGATATATAGTTATAATGTTAAAACATAGTATGTTTCTTTACAAAAAATAATTTTTATTTTATCTGAATTTCAAAACCAACTTGTATACATTCAAAGCTTTTTTATTATTATTATTTCATCACAAGTTTGCATTTTCACCTTGTTTTAAATAAAGTTTCACCCTAAACAAGCAAAGAATTATACAAGAAATAAGTTTAGTAAAATTATTACTCGTAAATTCGTAAGCCAGTACCAATTTAATAAATAATAATCTTAATAATAACGCGCTTCTGAGAAAGAAAACAAGTAATAAATAATAAGTTTAAAGCAAGAATAGAGTACGAATTAACAGTTTTTTTTAAGTAAGAAATAGTATTTTAATATTTTAATAAAAATGATAATTTTAAAAATATCTTAAGCCAAAATAAATGTTCTAGTTAATTTTTTCCAAGATTTTTAAGCTTATATTTGAAAAAAAGATTAATTATATTTTTTTCATATCTTTATATTAAAATAGAAAGTATACAAAATCACAGATGATCACATCAGTATCAAGAATTTCTCCTTTTTAGAAACAAATACATTTTTTGTGTCCATTTTTGCATCCATAAATCTCATTCGTTTATGTAAGATGACAAAGAATTTTTACTGCCGCTTAGAAAAACTCTGTCTAAAAGCACAATTTAAAACATTAGATAATGGAACAAATTTAATATACTTGAATCAATAAATATGTAACTTTTCGTTAACTAGTACAAATTATAATGTCAATTTAATGGATTTGTCTGAAATTATTTATCGTAATAATTTGACAATTTTTAGAAAGGAACTTCAGAAAAAAAAGCATTAAAATAAACCTATCGAACAAAAGTACATTTTTATAAAAGGATAAAACGCCCGTTCTCTCTTGAGTAAATGCTCAAATTTCAACCTCGTCACTTGACCAAATGTTCAAAACTAAGAGATATTTACCAATAGCCCTCGTATGTCTTGGAAAAAGGACAAGTATACGAGCCATCAGCTTCAAATATTCATCTTTATTAACTATAATATGTAAAATAAGATATCTTGCTGTCACTTATGATAAACGTTCAAAACACTATTTGGGTATAATAAGAGATCATGTACTTAAAGGAAACAAAATTTATTTAATAGAAATTTAATATGTAAGCAATGCTACTTAATATAAATGTATGAGTAAATATTCTTATATAAAAAGCTTCACATCATAATCAATTATACGAATATTTAAATATAATAATAACTCCAAACTACTTCATTATCAATAGATATTATTTATGATGCAACTGTACACAATAATACGTATTCAAGTGTTGTGGAAAATTGAAAATTTTGTTTCGGTATTTCTAAAATTTTCCACGTTTATTAGAATTTAAACATTCTTACTAAATATGAACAAACAATATATTCTATGAGTAAATAGACTTTAATTTATTTTAATAAAAATGTAAAATATAACTTAATTACTAATTTCAACTTCAATTATTTAGGCTTAATGAGTTTCGTATAGTTTTAGTATTTATTCTTATTACAAATATTAAATGTGTGTTCTTGTGTGCAGGGAAAAAACTTATATTTGTTTTTCGATTTCAATAATTATTCTACTATTGTGCAACTGTATTTGTTTTCCAAGCTATGATATTGTTATGCAGATCTGGCATCGTGGATTTTACGCTATCTGTCTCAAAGAGCAATGCAATTTGTTGTAGAAAAATAATCATCAAAATTCAGGATACAGCAATAAAATTTGTTCCAATTTGTTGTTAAAACTTCCAGAAAGTTCTCATCCTTCTCCAACACTCAAACACAACTGTCAATGTCTAAAAATACAAGTTCGTAACGTTAAAGCTTATTCGCAAGCAAATCACTCGCGAGTGAACTTTTCAACAACTAAAGTAATACTGACTCACACACACACAGTTTCAGAGAGCGACCGCTGTTCATAGTGTTCTGCTTCCAGTGTTTTCTCGAAAACTTCGCTTACATAGATCATGATGTTATGCATTTCTCCAGTAATTTCCAGAAGCACCTATATCATCAACAACAAGGTCGCCAAATTTCATCACCAAAAATGATGCCATCTTGGCTGTATCGCCAAAATTTTTCCATTGTGTGTGTATGTGACTAATGCCACCTGCCTGACGAAGTCAGATCGAGGCCCACGAAATTCATCGGGGCTAAGGGCTAGAATTTTTACGCCTATCGATAGCCTTGGCTTTAAGCACCTTGCAGGGGAAAGCACGATTTTTCTCAGTTCCACCCCAATTTAGAGGGAGAAAACCCTGGGGGTGGCCAGGGGCCTCCCACCTCTCATCCCCTTTCTTCAGCCACACGAGTGGCGGCTCAACGGCTATTTAGAGTACCCCCACGCTGCAAAGGTACTATACATTAACAAACATCCATGTCTTGTCCGGGATTTGAACCCACAGTCCTTACGGCACCGCAGTCAGCGTCGCTAACCAATATACCGGTTGGGTGACATTTCCCCCTCCCCCATTGAAACGCCATTTAATATAAGGGATGGTGTTGCTTGCGAATATAACAATATTTGTCGTAAAATAAATACAACAGAAAGTAATATTGACGTATTAAACATTCAGATATAAATTATTTACACTATTTTAAGATGAAATTAAGCGATAATTAAACAAAATTCGGAGCAATATGACCAAATTAGGAATTGACTAAAGAAATTCAAATAAATTTGTATTGAAATTCTGTTACAGAACAAGAAACTTAACAAAGATGCTAAATTTTTTCATAAAATATTCAGAAAGATCCAGTTTTCTTAAAACATAGTAGGTTTATATTCAAAAAATCCGGATAATTTTATAATTAAAGTAATTAGTAATCACAGAATAATGAAAATGCATTTCAGTCATATTTAAATCAAAACATTCTTTTCGAAGCTTCAGATTTTTTCTTAATTAGATGGTGTTTTCATTCAAGAAATAAATACTTACATAAAGAAACAAATCGATTGTTTTTAAGGCATCCACATTTGTTTCTTTTTTTTTTCGGCAGACTTTTTTTATGCACACATAAAATCTCTTCATAATTATCAGAATTCTTTTAATTAGTTTCAGTTAGTGTGCATATCTTAGTTAATGAACACATTTCGTTTCGTAATGAAGGTTTTCCGTCTTTAATATATCTTTTCCATTAATGAGTTTTTTTCCATACATTATTTAAATAAATTACTGTTGGCTTAAAAATATTTTTTTAGTTCAAATTAATTCGAGAATTCGAATTTAAACTTCTTTTGTACTGTAAAAAAATTATTTCAATGCATCTTTGGATCCATAAAAGGATTTTGCAGTACTTCTGCTGAAAACAATTTATTGTTTAAAAAGAATTGCAGAATTTTCAAGAAGAAAGAATAATTTTGCAAGATATGCAGGTAAGAAAACAAAACTCTTCATTGATTCTTTTTTGATATTTTTATAGTTTAGAAATAGCTCTTCTATTGAGAAATACGTAAAATTTAAAAATATTTCCTGTAAGTACTTCATTATATGATCAAAATATAGTTAACGCAACATTTTCTTAAAATTATGTTTTTTTATTCAACACAAAACTCAAACTTTGCATTTCTAAGATTCTTTTATTCACGAACACATATTTTTAGTGGTCTAAATCTTATTTTCAAAGAATTCTCAGGGGAAATTCACATCTTTAATTCTGAATGGTCACTTCAAAAAGGAAATAAAAATCTTAAGAAACAAAAACCTCTCATATGCTAATTCGTAATACCCTGACAATATAAAAGAATTAATTAACACTAAGAGATATGATTCTACTTGTCTTAATAAGAATATATAAACATATTTCGCAAATGATAACATATTTCTATCCCAATTGTTCATCTCAAATATGTTTGTTAAAATAATAGAGTTTCATTATTTGATACAGCTCCTAGCAAAAGAATTTAAATAATTATTAATATTCCTGAAATACAGATTTCCAAATTGGATATTGAATTCATTAAAACACATTTTGATCATTGCTATTTATTAAGGCAAATCGTGTATTTTCTAGTCATCTTTTAAATACAATATAAATATAAAATGTTTCATGAGGGTTTATTTATTTATTTTGGCTAGTTGTAAAAGAGGAAAAATTGCAAACAGGGAATTTGAAATTACGGCATTTGCCAAGATTAACTGTTAAATGATTTTCAATTATTAGTATTAAAAGTTCTATAAATATATACCCGGCATACAGGAAGAATAAAAAAGGATGGAAAATAAAGAGGAAAACAATGGGGAAGGAAAGTCATCTTCAGTTTTAAACTGAATTATAGTATCAAAAAAAGTACAACACTGAGTACAAAGACCGTCCAGTACATGGAAAATATATTCACAATAAAGTTTATATTTGACAGACTAACACACACACAATTCTGGAAATACTTTCACAAAGAAAAGGTGATCTCTGTAGTGGCTAGCATCTCATGAGTTTGAAGATCCACCGGGGGAGAGGATTCCGATGCACCTTAAATTTGTCGAGGCTCACAGTGTTCTCCCGTTGGGGTGGTAGGCAGGGGAGAGGGTGCCTGCTCAGGTGTCGTCTTCATCACTTAACAATGGCTCAAAATTACTTGGTCCGTCACCAATATCTATCTGGCAGTTTTATAGTGGGACATACATATAGCTCTCTCTTACCACAAAAACAAATTTTGTTGAAATGACAAGTGAGAAAATGTCCTGAGGGCAGTTGATTTAGTAATTAAAACATTTCCAACAAAAAAAGAAAAAAAAAAGAATATATGCATTAGTACTTAACATGCATACAGCAGTTGTTGGAATTATTTTTAGTTGTCTCGTAACACAGTGATAAATCTCGAAGAGAGATATGTCATACAAAGAAGGAACAGATTTATCTTAGATTTTTACAAATTCGGTTTTAACTCGGCATTTAAACCCACTTTCGGAAATATAAGTGCTTTAAAAAAAATGAAACATTTTAGAGTGCAAACATCTTTTCCCTCAAGAGACAGTATATTACTGTGTCCTAACGACAAAATTAAATCTTTGAAATATAGATCATTACCGTATAAGGATCAGACACACTCCTTAAATTTCTGCAAATCTAGTTTTAAGCCTGCAGCTAAATCTAAATGTTATAGATTAACGGATTTTTTTTTACCAAATGGAAATATCTTTATTGTAATCGATAAGGCACAGCATAAGACTAGTGTAATAATTATTCTAACACTAAAAATAAATCTTTTAAGCGTGGGTTATTAGAAAAAAGTACCCTCATATTCCCACACAGTTCGTATATTTATCTATTAATATTATTCAATTACTGAAATATGTTTTAAGAAAAAGAGATAATGATTTAGACGCATCATCAGAATTTCTACATGCAATTTTTCCTTAGAATTCTGAATTCATATTTTAAATTGTAATAATGGAAAGAAATTAATTAAATATTCTAAATACAAAATAATAAACTACACTTTTTGCAACTTGAATACGTAATTGAAATGTTTACATCTATTTTAAATGTAAACAATATCCTAACATTGAATAGTAGGCATTTTTGATTTGGATTACTTTTTTCAGCAATAACACAAGCAATAAAACTGAGAAGTAGGTGTTATATTTTGCATTAACGTGAAATTTGGAATTGCCTGAAGATACTACATTGTTCATCCATTACAAAACGGATGGTTTCTTCCAAATTTATTCAAGCACCATAAGTAATGGCCTCAGATAAATGGCAAAAAACGGAATATAATAATCACCATGTTATGATTCAAACTAGCCGCCATAATTTTGATCTCTGATTTTATAGAGCCATATTTTGCTTTTGTTATTCATAGTAGCTTTAAAAATTTAGATTTGATCACAGATTGTATATAAGTCAAAACTTCTATTATTTAATTCCAATTAATATCTCTGTTTATATCTAAATTTAAATTTATACTTTTGATTATAAATCAAATGTAGCTATTTTGAAAGTAAATCTTACGTTTGAGCAGAAGTTCTAAAATATTTTTCACTAGATTTTATATAATCACCATGAGCTCCAGATTTATATAAAATCTAATTAAAAAGTACTAAAATAATACTCTTAGCTATTTTTAAAAAAATGATTTATCAATTCATTAATTTAAACTTTTAGAGCTTATCTCTCAACGTACGTACTCTCCAAAACTCCTGAATAAATTTTGATCATTTACATAAAAAAATTATAAAACTTACTGAGAATTTTTTTAGAATTATAATATAAATAATATTAATTAAAATCTTTTTTTTTAGATTAACATTTAAGTTATTGCTTTTTTATATAGTTTCTAATTTTGTAAAATAGAAAAACAATTATTAAAAATCATCCAAACGTTAATTCTATATTAGTTGTTTTATAAAACTACTTTTACTTTGAATATACCCAGCGTCTCGCCTTTCAATTATTTCACTTTTACTTCTTCGAAAACATCCCCTATTTCTCAAAAAAATATCCCTAAGCTTCCCTCTCCACAAAAATCTGAAATCTAATATTACAAAAATAGAGGCCACTTCTCACGTTGCTTAAAATATATCGCCATTCCATTTCACTTAGTGCCAAAAGTTTATGAGAAAGAACAGCTCCCTCTAAATATATAAAGTAATGTGACATTGCATACTCACGTGCTGTTACACCATGTCATCTATCAAGAGGATACAGAGACCTCAGGGGGTACATGGAACGAACATCTAATTCAATTGGGTCTAAAATAAAAGCATAACACAGCTAGGATACCCGCAGTTACCATAATTTGTACGAAGAGTAGCTTACTAGACTCATAAGTCAAGAACATATTTTTCTCTGGGGGAAAGTGCAAAAAGCGCTTCAAGAAATTGATGATCTTGTAGCTTGCTGGGTTTCATGGGTTGGTGCATATATGCAAGAAATTACATGAGAATGTTCATTATTAAATTCATTCCTCAAGTGTATTTTCTCTATAAATGTCGTATTGTGAAGTTGTAATAAATATTTGGTCCTGTTAATACTCTATAAATGTGTAATATACTTAAGTCGTTACCTAACAACACATTATGAAATTATCTGTGCATCACTGTGTTAGATCACTTTTCTTTATTCTGTTAATATTCTATGAATAAAACTTTTCTGTCTTTTGTTATGGTTGTATTTCCTTATTTTCTTGTTTTAAGTGGATTTAGAGTTTGCATTCCAATAAAAATATACTTTTGTTCAATTTTAGAATATTTTTTTCAAACGCACTAACTTAATTATTCAAAATAAACTTAATTATTTAAAATAATTAGACCATAAATTATGCCTTTAGAAAGTGTTGTTTATATGTGACTTTACTTTAAAATGAATCATCCTTTTGGCTGATTCAAAAGGAATTTTCTTTTTCTCGATAGCTCTAAATATTAACTAGAGCTTCAAGCTAAATCTGTCAACCCAAACCCTGTTTAAAATTTAGGAATCATGTTAAAAATATTCTAAGAATTGAAGTTAAAATAGCAGGAAAATAATTTACTAAATCTCAAGATTAGATCAATATTGATAGATTGAGAGAAATGTACTTAAGTATGTGGTGTAACATATAAACATATTGCACAAATTTAATATATATACATATTTAAAGTAAAATTATGAATTACTTGACTTTATAGCTAAATTTTCTTAATAATATTTAGATTAATATACTATATATGTCTTTTCCAGATACTTACCAACAAATAATGAATAATATTTGATACATTAAAAAAATATTATTTTTTATTTAGGATTTATAGCTTCTCTTACATGAAAGCATACCATAACGAAAAGTAAATGTTTCTCGTTTTGTGACATTATAATAATGTTCTACCATTGAGATAAAAAGAGAAATAAAAAAAATTACCAGAAAAAAATTTAAATGAGTCCTTTTATAAACTTAACAATATTTTCTTACAATGATATATTAAGCTAATGACATGTTAAGCTAATATTTTAATGGCATTTTAAGCCAACATGTTCAGCAAAACAGCCTTAGTTAATTGAGTAACGTATTCATAACCAAGTCCTCCCCAAAAGCATTGTGCACTCTAACTGATGCATGTTAAATTTTTTGTGACTAAGAATCATGGCACTGGCATGATACAAAAAGTAGAAGAGAAACGTACTTACGTTTAGGTTTTGTCCTGATCATTGATCATTTTGTTCGTAAGATTTACCACAAATAGCCTTCGTGCTGTTTGCAGAGCGTGCAGCATGAATAAACAAACTATATTCCTATCTATGACATGTTGTTGAACCTTAAGATGATGATAATTTATTAAAGTGTCACTAATTTTAATAAAAAGCTGTTTTAGATATTTATTGGATTTTTTTAAATGCAGAATCTGTTCTCAGTTTTAATATTGAAAGCATTTTACTCCAATCTTTACTATAAAATAGAGACTTAAGGTGATCATTCTTTATGGCAATATCACTGTTTTTTTAAGACAAATGTCTTAAGTGTCCTTTGCATTTCTCGTAAATTTAAATGTCTCCAGTTTTAATATTATAAAGTTTTTTTAGTTTAATAGAATAGGACGTTAAATGTGGATTGTATCATAAGATGCATGTATTTGAAAGAAATGCATAGTAATTAATAGCTGTTCTAAGTTAATTAATGAGCCATGCTTGAATTGAATTCACGAAATTCATTGCATGAATGTTTTCTGTAAAATTTATTGGGAAACTTCAGTTGCTTCAAAGTTTCTGAAATAGACATATTTATCTTTCAGACAGCTTTCATTTTTCTCTTAGAAGGAAATTAGTTTCAACTAAGGTTGTATGTACGATCTCATTATTAAATAAATTGGTGTTACACCAAACATGAAAATAATAAGAACATTACAGTGATTTGATAAATCAGTATAGATATAAATGATCTGAGAAAAACCTTATATACTAATGGCTGAGTCGCTGATGATTGTTTGGTAAATGAGGTATTTAAGAACTTATTCTGCTAACAGTTGTCAAGTGAATGGGCCCAATGGATCCAAAAATTCCTTAGGCAGTGAAACAGTATACGTTGTTGTTGTAGCTAATTCCAACTGTCTGACGTGTTCAGATCGAGGCCCACGAAATTCATCGTGGCAAGGGGCTAAAAGTACGCCTGTCTTTGGCCTTGAGCACCATACAGGTGACAGTACTAATTAGCTCGACGAAATTCCCCGAAGGGACAATAGATGGCAACACCACCTATCTCCATCTCCACAATTTTGTCATGGAACTGAAGGGGAGGGAAGTATTCTCCAGTCCCCTGCACTCGTGATTCAGCCCACAAGACTGATTTAACGAGCATGTGCTTCGTGTGTACTCGGAGTGTATTTGGTGGCATCGGGCATCGAACCCAGGCCTTCCTGTCTGGAGTCCGGTGCTCTAACCACTACCACTCCACCCACGGTGTACGTAAGTTTCGTGAATGAGAAAAGTATATACTTTTATTGTTCTTTCTATTTTTCTCTCTCCATTTATCTCTCTCTTTCCCTCTAACTTTTTATCTTTCCTTCTCTTTATTTCTCTCACCCTCTCTTTTTCTCGCTCCTCCTCACATTCTCTCTCTCTCTCTCTTTGCGTTCTCATCCAATCATGAAATTTTTTTTTATTCTTAGAGTAATAATTATGCAGATCAGTGAAACTTTTTGTCTATTTTTATACATAAACTATGTTTTAATATGTATGCAGTTTTTGGATAGACATAATTATACTTTATTAGAAACATATCCTCTGAAATTTACCATAATAACAATAACTTATGATAATTTATTTTCATAAATTTCTAATGGTTTCAATTACAGCAAAAAAGGTACATTTCCAAAATATATATCTTTTTGATAAGGAAACCCGATACGCAACAAATTTAAATTGAACCGAGTTGAAATTAACTTTATCATTACAGATTCTAATGGGAGGATTCTTGTTCCAAAACATCGCTTGAAAGAAAATTTTAATAAAACATTTTTAAGCTGACCCCGTCTGGGTGAATGAAAAAAGTAATTGCGATTTAATGAAAAAATCGATTGCTTCCGATATCACAGGTAGTTAGGCAAAATGGTTACATAAAAATAATTTTAAAAAAAAAAACTGCGTATAAGAAGAAAAATCTGCAAAAAAGTTGTATTTTTATCAAGGAAAATGAAAATTTGTAAAAATTGAAATACCTTTTTACACAATATAGTACGATTATATTTATTTTCACACTCGAATACCTTCACTAATATGGTATCTTTGATTAACGCATTATATTCAAAAAAGAAACTTCATTTTTATCAAAAAAATCGATCATAGCTTAAATAATGATTATAACTAATAGGTTTAATTCAATGTGTATTGCAATGTTCAAGAATTGCGCTTCATCTTAATTTCGATGCTTGAATCTAGATTGAACTATCATTTAACAAAAATGAAAACCAGTGTCTCAGCCTTTCATCACTTCAGTGGATCTATAAATGGAACTAAACACTGGGGATTTCACGTCAGACTGACCATCTGACTGGAACATCTGCTCTTGCACCTCAGTGCCCATGGTCACTAAAACTGAGATGGGCACACAATAAGCCTTAATCCTTCAATGGGTTGTTGAGCCACTGAGTTTGGTTAAAAACAGCCCATAATAATGGATGTGAAATTTTATTTTTGTTTTTTATTTGTTAAATATTTCTTTAGTAAGTTAGATTTATCAATTCTAAAAAATATTTTTTGTAATTTTCTGTAACGAGGCAACTAATACTACAAAACATTTTTTTACTGACCTCGTATTTTGAAACTACGAGTGAACTACTAGTAATAGATCTCGTAATTTTGAACCTGAATCAAGCGACGAGGATGGCACTTGAGTTCGCATCCCACTCTCCCAATCTTCTACATCAACGTGAGAACTTTACAGGGGAAGAACTTCATAATCCGTTTATAAAGAATACTTTTACAAACATTGTTTTTCAAAAATATTCTTATGCAATGTAAAAAACTTAATGAATCGTTCCCTTTCATAACAATACGTAACCACGGTGATCGAATGGTCATAGTCGTAAAGTCGACATACATACTAGACTGTTACAAATATCTTTTTTTTTTCTTGCATCTGTGATAAAAAAAAAGAATTAGAATTATGGAATAGAGTAAAATTGCTACGACTTTAAGATTATCTTGATATTTTTTAACAAAGAAATATACAGTTTGTATTCATTTTTAAAAATAATACCTCGTCACGCAAAAGATTTTAAAAAAGCTAATATTGTTTCCTTTCATGGATGATTATATAATTAAAAGGAAATTTTTGATTTTGAAATGAATTTAATTTAAAGCTGGTTTTATTCTCTACATAAAACTTAATTTTTCCCACACATGTTACGTTAATTTAAATTTTTCTCTGTACAATATTTCATTCATATTTCCTAAAATATCAAATTTAAAAAAAATAGAATCTTTCATATATGTTTTACATATAGTGTTTGATATATAGAGACAAATTAAGAATTATGCAAGTATCAGTTTATTTTTTTACTTTTTTATTGAATTTTAAAGCATTTTCTCGAAATCTAAGAAACAGACGTAATTCCATCAACAATAATCTTACTAATCACAAAACCAATTTTTTTTAATTGTGAAGATAATAATATCTGTGTGATTATAGTTCATTTTATTAGGGAACATTAATATATTATGAAACTTAGAAAATAAAAGCAAGATCTTAATATTAGTCTAAATAGAAAATTTCAGATCCTAAAGTTTTCTATAACAAATGTAATAAGATAAATAATTCACAATTCAAGTTATTCATTGTTTCAAGTAAATTCAGTTTATAAATTAGTAGCTCAAAACTAAACAAAAAAATTTTTTTAAGGAAGTATAAAGTTCTATCATCACACTCAGAATGGCGAAACAATTATAAAAAACTATTTTAAGTGTCTTCAGAAGATTTTACTCCTTCGTCCTTTCATCACTTCCATCTATGCAGTAAATCCAACATTGACTTGAACTTATCTAGGAAAAATTATGGATTCATAACAGTACTTAAAATAATGAAATATAAATCCTGTCTGGGTGCTAAAACATTAAAACAGATTGGATCTGGAAGTACTCTTGAAATATTTACTGAACAAACAAATTTAGCTTAAATGAACTTATGGGTATTAATTGAATATTTCGATATATATATAGGGGCAAAATACTTTAATGAGATATAGTATAATACCTATATACTTTATATATATATATATATATAT
>BMAV01027380.1:265511-280246 GCA_019973955.1 Trichonephila inaurata madagascariensis | reverse complement strand
TATATATATATATATATATATTGTATTGGAGAGAAATATTAACTAGATGTTGTGTTTATACGTAATAAGTTTCTTTTCTTCCTGTATTCAATACAAAGATTTTTAACTATACTAGTAAGCAGTTTATTTAATTTTGAAATAATTACATATTTATAATATTTCTTCCTTTTTTGGCACAGCAGTATAGGCAAATTTCAGGTGAAGGTGTTCTGGCCAAAAAAGCAAGTTTAAACCTGCATTCTTAGTTCCTAAAGCGCCAAGAGTTTGCTATTGTACTATACTGTGGCTAATATTTCTTACTCTTCTGACTACTTATATCTAGGTTTATGACTATTTATACTATATATGTAATATATAATTATTTCATTTAATCGTTCAGAATAATAATTTATTATATAGGATTGAATTACAGGAAATTGGTGTTTTACTTTTAGTTTACCACTCTAAACTATATTAACTTATCGATTATTCAGCAAAATATGTTAATTAACAAAAAAGTACAACGAAAATGTATTACTAATATTTATAAAATACCTGCAAGCATAAACGTTTTTAGCAGTAAAAATGTATTACTTTTTATTTGATTAAATACTAATAATTTTATAATTGCTTTCAAACATCTATTGGAATTAACATAAATCGCATTTTTACAGGAAATTTAAACAAAACGAATCCTTTACAATTTTTTCTGTGTAAAGAAGAATTTTCATAGTAAAAAATAATGATAATTTTACTACAAATAATACATTTAATTTTTTCCTACGATGCAGACTTCTCGAAATTTTTCGTTTTTCAATATATTAAAAAATATTGAAAAAAAGGTTTATAAAACTCATGAGCAGTTTTTCTCGCTAAGATTAATTTCACAAAAACAAAGTTCAACAAATTTTATAGAAAATAAGTGCACAAATATGAAGTTATTACTTTAAAAAATGCATGGCTGAATTTTTTATTTATTTGGGTAAAAACCTACTAATAGGGGAATACTATTCAGAAAGCATTTTTGTTATTGTAAAAAATTATTTTTCAGTCATATGATTAGTAATGACATTAGCACAATAATTCAAGTTTTACTTTAACGTTCCTTATATTTTAAGAGTAATTTTCATGTTTAGGATTCTAAGAATAATTCATTATTTGTGTTAAACTTCGACTATATGTATCTATATATCAAGAGAAACTGTTTTCAATTACTAATTTAAAAATGGATTTCCGATTCATCAATCATTTAAATCAGTCTGATACTCAAACAGATGTTGAAATGTTTTATTTATATCTAGAACTAAACTTAACATTTTTAATAAAATGTCTAAGATCTATGAGATAGAAAAAAATATTTACAAGTAGAGAAAAAAATATTTTTAAGTTAAGCCCTTTAGAAAATTCAGGAAAGTTCTGTAATAAATTTATTGAAATTTACTTTACTCGGAATTGTTTGCAATATGAAATTTCTTTTACCAACAAGAAGTTAGAAAATTTTATACGAACAGGAAGGAAGAAAGGAAGTTGTGTTTTTTAGGAAAGCAAAAGTTTTTTCAAAGATTTTTCAATCAAATTGCGAGATAAAGATCCGAAGATGAGAGAAAATTGATAAATTTGACATTTTGGTTAAGTAAATCCTACGCTTTTCTTCCCGAAAAGTAAACGTGGTACTTCATTTTTTTAATATATGTGATTTGAAGCTTCAGGTTTGAAATCGAATTTAGTTTGCCTTTTTTACCGTATTGCGCTCATATTGCAGGGGGTCTAACAGTCTGAATTCATCTTTTTTTTTGACGAGTGTTAGGGAATAAGTTCTGATAATAAATATTGATAGACGATTTGAACAGATTTTCTTTTCGTGTTTAAGAAGTGAGGAACACATCAACTGTTAAAAAAGCAATTTATTCAGTTATTTCTGTAAATTACAATCGTTATTAAATTAGAAAGAAATAATTAAAAAATTTAAAATCAACGGGAAATCCACTAAGCCCACATTTACTGTAAATAATGTTTCTACGCTCATATCCAGCAAAATAAATCTTTACTATATGTCAAAAAATTTGATTTTTTTCAAACCCATCTCATTATTTTACTAATTAAGAAAACAATTGTGGAACAAGTCGAATACTTATGGATATAAGCCGAGAGTACATTTTTTTCCTTCAAAAATTTACTCAAAATTCGAACTTGAAGCCAAATTGAAAAAAAGAAAAAAAACATATGTAATTATCAAATATGTTACAATATGAAGGTGAAAAGGCTGTTAAATAGGTGGATTATTTTCCAATAAAATTATTCTAAGGCAAAACGCGTCAGACGCCAACGACGGTAACTTTATTTCTGGTAACCCCATCTGAAACTAACAGATGTTTTTCATTCATATGTTATCTTGTACACTATCTGTGCTAGTTGCACCTTTTTGACTAACTGGCTGGAACTGAAATTTCTGTATGGTAAGTTATCGTCAACCTATGTTTCATACTCTGGAGAATTACCTCATTGCATGACGATTATATGTATTCAGGCATTCCGATGCTAGGAACTATTCAAAAATTCATATTCAGAAGCATTCGTATTCTAACCGTATTCGTATTCTGACTGTTGTTTTTTTTTCAGAGGAAAAATTTCATTCATATCACTCAAAAAACTAAGTATCTAAAATCACTTGCGGTTAACAGACAATGTTAAAAAAGGGACGTTTTATCAAAACTACTTTTTATCCGATATTAGCAAAACCGTGTTTAAACCAACCCTCTTACTATTAGCTTAAAAAGGGTTCCATAAATTTGGCTTATATACAAATAAACGGTGTTTAATAATTTCAATTTATTGTAATATTGCAAACTAAATATATCAGCTGAATTTCATAAGAATTTAAGTGTAATACTGACCCACAATATTAAAATGAATCTTATAAATGAGCATGTATATTAAATATAATAATCCTCTTTTACATTTAAGGGAGAAATATACAATAAGATAGTTATGATAATATACATGGTGTATCAGTACAGTGCAACAATCTTTCAGGGCAGTTAGAGTATACCTAAGACAATGAACAATCACATATAAAAGTAAGGTCGGAAACGCTTTCCTGGCGCGGTGATGACGTACAATACAAAGAAAGACAGGACACGAATAAAAGGGGGAAACGTATTTATTACCCTTAGTACAGCAAAAACAAAGAAAAAAAGACCGTTAAAGAGACAAAGAGCGTCATCAAAGTACTCACTGAATGTGATAGGAGTGCATGCCGTTAATATGCAGGATCCTCAAAATGGTTATATGGGAAATCTCGATATGATTGGTGACAACACGCTTAATGGTACTGGGATTGTTCTGTACCAGATCCAAAACTGTCTCCTTGTTTGGCCTTCTTATTTTTCGATCACGCTCCTGTGTGTCTTCAGGGAAGGATCTGCTGACGGGCAATCTGTGGTGCAAGCGTGCACCACAGATGGCGGGAAATTAGCCTCCTGAGTAAATGCTGGGCTAACAACCTCTGTGAGACTCATCCATTGCAATCAGATGCCCAGGTGCAAGATGCATGTCAGTGGGCTCAGCGCTCTTATAAGGCTCTATCCTTCTACCACTCTATAAGCTGAAAGGAAGCTTCATAGAGAATATGATAACAAAAACAGCGTGTGTGCATGCACCTTCATCTAATGCTTTGGCTTACGTAGCGCCATCTATCGCTTACACCAACCAAAGACTTCTTAGCATTTTAGCTGTACTAATAATAAACATGTTTTCTCCCCTTATTATTGCACTGGCTTTCTTGTGTTGTCTTTTTTGCGTCATCAATACCGCGGCAGAAAAGCGTTTCTGACCATGCATTTCTGTGTGATTTCCCATCATCTAAGTGTACTCGGTCTGTCCCGAATGCATATTACGACTGTACTAATACATAATGTGTTAGATGAGTTATTGATTTAAATGATAACTTAATTCATAAATGATCATAACGCCTTGGGGTTTTTTATTACACGCTTTCCCACATTTTTTGTTATTATTCAACACTCTTCTGTTTTTCTTACTCTGACCCTACCTTTTTCCTCACATAAATAATTTACTTTGGGATTCCCGGATACAGACAGTAAATATTTTCCTTCAACAGTATCTCTTTTCGTGGCACCTTATAAGGCTTTATTTCTGACTTCGATATGAATACTTCATGCTGGAAAAGAAGGATGAATTTCTCATGCTTTTTTCCAACCTGCTTTAGAGATGTGTCATGAGTTGCCCTTCATCTATCGTATGAAATGCCTCACCGAGTTTGCTCTGTTATATTTGAGCTATGCTAGAAAAATTAATAATATCAATATTTCCTTAATAGGTATAATTTAAACACTATAAATTTTAGAAATTTTTATAAATATTAATAAAAATTTTATAATATATTTGTAAAATATATATTCTCTCTCAGAGTAATATATACTTCAAATAAATGTTATCATTAAAAATCACTATTATAAATCACTTACTGCCTGATGTCCTGTGACCTGAAAGAATAATTCCCTAGTGGCAAAATATTTTATAACATTGTATGCCGTATTCTACCTTTCACTTATGCAAATAGATGATTTTTGCCCAATGATTATCTTTTTCTGCAAGCACAGAATGCTCTTACTTCTACTTTCAAATTAAATCGGCTGCATTTTAGTAGCTAAGCTTTTGCAAACACGGCAAGTCTCCAAGTGTGGGAGCAATTTCATTGGTGGCCCCATTTAGAGGCGTCTCTTTTTATCAAATGAAAGTCTGAATCTAATGAAAGCTTGAATGTATTCAGTTAAAGCTTTCGTTGGATGCTAAATATTGCAGTGTTTTAATTTTGCCGAGAATACCAAAGCCAAATTGATATTCAAGGAATCGTTTACATGCCACATAATCATATGACATGCGAGCTGACGATTTTTGCATCCAGAAAACCTATCGACTCCAATCAAGATCGAACCTACAACTTCTGGATGTACTTATAAATTGATATTGTTGAAGAACTGTGATATTCCTGTTATCCTGAATGAATAAATAAGATATATTTTATTTTGCAACTTAAAAATATACTATTAATTTTATATGGAGTTTGGATAAAAAATTTATATGTGTGGGAGTATTTGTTCTTTTGATTTGGAACTTTTTAACTACTATTTCCATTTATATAATATTCATTCAAAGTAGTTTTATTTTCAATAATGTACTGACTGTTCACAGTGCAAATCTTAGGCCTTATTGATCTTCTATTTTAGCTTACTTTCTTCATTTTTGCACCATCATGTATAAGCTTTCTGCTGAAGCGAAAGATTCGGATCCCATAAAGGAAATTTAAGCCTGACTAAAATACCTTAAGTCAGTAACAGCTATAGAAAGCATACTAGCTTTCTTGTTAGCATTTTGCTTTGTCTTGTCTTCTTTTTCTTTATATATTGGTATTACTCACACTATTGTTTCTCTATTTTAGAATTTAAACTTAATCTGATATGTGGGATATGCGAAACATTGAGGCAAGGCCTCATGCCTTTAAATTATTATACACATGCTTTTGTGTATTTAAATTAGAAAGAATGAACGATAAAAATGGGATATATAATTCGAGAAAATCATATACATAACACATATTTATCGATAGACATTTTGAGCATTTTATGTTCCATAAAAAAATATGATTTTATCCTGAATCAGGAAAAGGTCTTCTCGTTGTACGATGGTACAGTTATCGTACAGTTATCTCTTGAAAATATCATGTTAACGTACAATGCATTCAGTAAAGTGGAAGAATCTTTCAAATAATTCGATAATTGTTTCTGGTTGAAGAAATCCCGGAAAATATTTCGTCCATTATTTCTCTCGAATCTTTTAAAAGTAGCTTCTCTCTGAAAATCGATTGACTTGTACATTATTCAGGTTTAAATTACTAGGCTAAAACAAGTGAAAAAGGTATTCAAAACACTTTTAAAGCAAATGCGATGCAAAAAAAGAAGAAAGATAAAATGTTTATCTAAAGAGATTCGAAAACTAGAAGTGTAAATCTTTGGAAATTGTAAATATTCTATTTAAAAGCCCAATAAATGGATATTAGTTAAATCTTTTTAATGTATTATTCTTTATAGTAGAATTTAGATCAAACTGAAATGTGTTCCTCAGTTGATAATTTGAGTTTTAATGTGTTTTCTTTAAAAATCTTATTAAACATTTTACCGTTATCTTTCTTGAAAAATATTAACAAGTGATTGGTAAGATGTTATTTAAATGCTTTCAGTTTAACGTAATAAATGCAGAACCATGCAATCTCTAGATTTTTTTTTCCAAAACTTCGGAGAATAGATATTTTGATACATTAAGTACAAAACAGTATTCTAATCTCTTTTCATTCTTATTCCTTTGAAATCAATACCGAACTTTTTTATTGTAGTGAACTTAAGGTAAGTATTTTATACCTGTTGTTGGATTTTTTTTTAAAAAAACTCATAGAAATAATTATGTTGCGATGATGAAACGACACAATGCGGATTAAATGGATTAATTCTTACGTAAATTAATCCAATTTATATAAGGGGTTAATATAATTTGAAACATGAACATATTCTATTTTTCTATTTGAAATTTTGTCTGAAACATCTAATGAGATTCAGAATTTTGTCCAAAGTTACCATTTTAAAATAGTACTTTAATATATATGTGCATATATATATATATATATATATACTTTTATATAAATTATTTTATATATTAGCTGTCCTAAGTCAGAAATGTTTATGATACTGCAACATCCATTTCATAATTTTTAATCTCGGTTGCTCATGTGTCCTTCATTGTGTGATTTTCTTACTGTCTATGGGTTTTTCGAATGTGATTGTTGGATATTATCTCTTGTTTGTAGAGAATAAGACTATATATATATATATATATATATATATATGGTATAATAAAATAAGAAATCAAGTGAAAAAGTTGTAAAAGCCTATAAAGACAAAGACAAAGAAAGAAATTGGAGTTCAAGAGACACAACAAATGTAAATACAGAAAGAGTCTGGACTAAATTGGACTAAATTCAAACTTAATAAATGTTAAAAGTTCGAAACAGCAGTGTTTAAAATTTAAAAATAAACATTATGAATCTGAGAAAGTGAAATAAATTTTAAAAAATTGTATTTTGTAACTAGTTTTTTTTTTAATATATTTTTGTAATTACAAATTTTAAAAACATTTATTGGTCAGAAAAAATAAAATATACAAATTTACCCACACCCGATTTCTCACACAAAACAAGATGTAAAGAAAATAATTTTCAGATGAATTAATGTCTCAAAAAAGCAAATAAAATGTCTTAAATGTCTTAATGAATCAATGTCTTAAAAACGACATGTCAGTTTGTCACGTATCAACTTTAAATTAATTGATTTTCTAAATTCAATTTTTTCAGTAATAGAACTTTTTGTCTGAATATATTTGATAGATTCAATGAATTCTTCAATAATAGTTTATGAAAGTTAGTATTTCTGCATTGATTTTGAATTAGTATTCAAATATATAGGTTTATTCATTATAATAAAATACTCAGATATTACACACTTATTAAAATTCAAATACCACACATTATTAAAATATCCTCACATTTATTAAAATATCCCCACATTTATTAAGATATCCAAATTTGAAACTAGGATATTAAATAATTTTATGTCTTATTTAAAAAAAAAAATATCCTTTACATTTTCGGAAACCTATAGAGATAATCCATTAAAATATTTAGTTTGGAAAATTAGGAAAAATATTTTTTTTTCAAAATGATGCATTTTTAATTGAAATTGAACAGCATTAAAAAATTAAAAATTATATATATATATATTATATTATCTGTATCAATGGTTGGAAACTTTAGAATTTCATGACTCATTAAAAGTATAATTTGTAATTTGGTGGGCCACTATATATATAATGTGATTGAACAATACATTGCGGACCGTTCTCAATTATTTTTATTTTTGTTACTCATTTATGTCTCTATTTACATTTCCACATCAGTGAAAGGTTTCATGAAAAGCCAGAATAAACCGTCAACACACAGCAATATCAACAAACTGAAGTGTTATGACACCAATCTATCATGGTTGTCAACTCTTACTTTCAAATGTAAAAGTAGCTAAGAAAAATAGTTAAAACGAGATGGAACTTCGTTGAAAGTAGTAACTAAAATTTTTAAAAAAATGTAGAATCCATATTGCTTATTAAGTTTTATTACTCGACATTTTCGACATTGAATCTATATATATATATATATATATATATAAACGGATGTTTGTGTATATGAAATCGCATCACTCCAACACCGTTCAACCGATGATTATGAAAATTGGCATGTATATGTACATTTTTATGGAGAAGGTTTTTGCGCTATACTCTTTGTTGTAGATATCCACCAGGTGGCACTACAGCCTACAGGTGGCGTTTCTCGGAAATATTACGATTTTAACATAAAATAAATACAACAGAAAGTAATATTAATGTATTACTGATGTGTAGATATAAATTATTTACACACACTATTTTAAGCGTTCATTACACAAAATGTGTAAAAATGTATTACTTTTGCTGAGAAGAGATCAGCTTAGGAAGGTGTGTCAAAAATAGACCCACAAGAGAGTTACGGGGTGTTATAAATAAAAAAAAATCCTTTTAATTAGCTATTAGATCGACAGAATTAAAATAATTTAACAAATACGGTTTTTCTTTTTTTGTTCAACTGAGATTTGCAAAAACTTTTTTTTTTGTTTAATTTGCAATTCACGTAAAATTAAATCATAAGAAACTTCTCTATCCTTCAATCTGTATTGTTTAATTTTTTAATTCAACCGTGTGAAGAACGAGTATTCCAGCAAGTATTCATAAACATATCAACTTCGTAAATCAAGTTTTTCAGCGGACTATTAAACTTTTTCACTGACCATCATTAGTTTGTGAATCACCAGTTCACATGAACCGCTGATCTATGTTAAATGCTTAAAGTAATTTGAATAAAAAATTTACTTTTTATATTCAAACTACTTATTATAAATTTTTTACTGTACTTCTAAAACTTATAAATGAAGAGGAAGAATAAACTACAATTCGATTGTACGAAAAAACACATTTTTGCTCTAGAATTTTAATTATAACTAAATTTTGAAGCTGAAATAAGTTTGTTATTTCACAAAATAGTTCTCCTAAAGTATAACTTTCGAATCTGGTTCACTTTGAAATGTCTATGCACAAAAATTCATTCAAAAATGAAGGATAATTCTTTCATTTTATGCATAATAATAATTAGAAAAACATAATTTGTAAGTAATCAAGTTGTGAAAAGCATGTATTCATTTTATAGTGACAGTGTGTGTGTGTGGGGGGCGGGCCAAGGCGACATTTTAAATTTTTTATTGTTTTCTAATCATAAACAGCGTGCACTATTATCTTACATTGATCATGTTCATTCACAGTAATTCTAAACACTTAAAGAAATATCTGAAAATCTTAGAGACTCAAAAGAAACCTTTAAAAGTGGATTAACTTCATAATGACCTCCTGTGTCAATAACAAATTGTTCCATCATCATTTACAAGTAAAAATGTTCTACTTTTACATTTCACAAGCTTCTTTCCGCTTCTCTTTACTTACCAGGTGTTGCCATTCACGGAATAACAAAGACCTCGATACTTGTCAGACTATTATCCTCTTAAAGGTACCTCATTACCATAAATAATGATCCACATTAACTTTGGACTCTCAACCCCTGATTTTGAAGTAATTACAGTTAGTACGCAAAAATTTATACTTCCAATAAAGCCTTGTCGTCTGGAAGTTTAAAATGAATGCATTTGAAATTGATAAATTGCTTTTATGTATCGTCGCTTTGATATAGAAACTTTATAGAATGTAAATGTTTATCTAGTTAAATAGTGACTAGAGAGTTAAAGAAAGATTAAATAGTTAATTAAGTTTTAAGACGACATTATCAGATATTGATCTTCTGATGCCTCTGCAGAAATTTTCAGTTCGTACATTTGGAAGAAACAGAGAGAATAATTTAAAAGTTTTCTAAAAGGGAATTGGGAATACAAGAAACCGTATATAAAGTATTAAGCCCCAAATATAGCATTCAAACAGCTCTATTGAATAAAGTCATGTATCTCTTTAATTTTTAATTGTACTGAAACTTCTTACTTTATGATATTTCATCTTATTTTACTTTATAAAGTTGAAATATAAACTTAGCAACATGCATATGCAACGCAGATAGATAGAGGATTAGGAAAAATAATTTTAAATAATAGAAAGTTTTGCTTAAGAAATATACTTATTTAGTTGCATAATTGTTTTCTTTGAAAATTAGAATTATTAAGAACACAACATCTCGGGTCAGAATGACCACTTGACCGGAACATTTGCTCATGCACCTCAAGGCCCTAGGTCGAGTATACGGAGTTAGACCTTGGCCCTCATGGGCTGTCGGGCCACTGAGTTAAGAACAATATCCTATTTTCGAAAAAAAACTCAATTTTTTTATTTAAATTGAAACAAATTCTTTTCGTATTCGAGGTAATGCAATACAAAAATGAAGTTCTTGACTTTTTTCAAACGCACACATTAAAAACTGATAAATTACATCATGTGTTATTATTTTGATACATAAATTCCTCTAGTTTGACCCTTGGGTATCTTAATGGTTAGAGCATCGGACTTCAGACCAGAAGGCCTGGGTTCGATGCCCGATGCCACCAAATACACTCCGAGTACACACGAAGTAAGCACTCGCTAAATCAGTGGGTCGGAAAGTCTTGTGGGCGGTCGCAGCAGAAACCACGAGTGTAAGGGGCTGGAGAATATTTTCCTCTCCTCCATTTCCATGCCAAAATTATGGGGATGGAGACAGGTGGTGTCGCCATTTATCGTAAAAGAAGTTCAACCTGTCTCAGGCTCTGGCAACTTTCCTTCGGGAAGGACACGACAACAAAAACAACAATTCATTTAATAAAGATTTCCATACTAGCTAAAATGTGAAATTAAGTTCTAAATACTTTATCAGAATGTTTAATCTGTTAACCCGCATTTCCTATAAAGCATAAATAATTTAATTTTTGCGGAAAACAAGGATATAAGACATGTATTTTTATTATAAGAACATGTGTAATAAATACATTTATGAATAACCAATCTTTGTGCAATGTACAAAATAAATAGCATTCTTGAAACTCATCAATGGAGGATGTTGAATATGCAATATTACATTGCATCAAAAATGAACTTATTTAGTTATATATGTAAGTGAAGTTCCTGATGATGGGATGTGGATATTAAAATTATATAATTGTCAGACCTACATAACTGATTTATATAAAGATTTGAATAAGGACAGATATATTTAGTTTTCTTTCATTTCTGTAGAAACATTTTATGATATGCTATAGAAATATAATTTTAGAATCTAGAAAGTGTTTAAAATAACACATAAATAAAATAAAATAATTTTACAGTTCTACTATAACTACTACTAAGAAAAATGAATGTCAAGAACATTCCGCAGAAATCAGAATGGAAACAAAGTAAATAATAATACAAAATTTTTTTAAATAAAGTAAATAAATATTGAAATAAATTATACAAATATTAATTAAATAAAAAAAATATAGCATTGAAGCTTTCCATAACAAAACTGATTTTGATCAACAAATTACTTTATTACTGTCCTGGTATTTATTTATTTAAAAAGAAATTAAATCTGGGGGGAGGGAGGCAAAGTGAAATGAAATGAAATCAAGTTAATGAGAATATTTCATTTGCTTTAAATTCAATTAATATTTGTTCAAAATTAAGCATTATTTGTCTAGGAAATAAGGATTGTCTTAAAATAAGGATGTCTTAAAGTTATATTAATTTAAGTTAGGCATGCATTATCAAAACTTAAATCTATACTCAAACAAAGAGAATTCGTATTTTAAAGTTTTTATTAATAATTAAAAATATATATTCACAGACTAAAAATGAAGGTTTTCTAATAGAGTGATAAATTATACTTGATAACTATATTTCATCATTTATTACTGTTTTTCAGTTATCAATAAGATAAATTACAATAACAGAAGAAGAAGTTTTAAAATATTTCAATTTTTTTTCTACTTTCCTCTACGAAGAACTTCTAGTACATGTGTACTTTTAGCTTAAATAGACTACATTAATAAAAATAATGTTATATAATATATATATATATATATATATTTCAGTGTATTATAACTTATTTCTACATAAAATTAATTTTTTTAATTGTAGTAGAATGAAAAGAAGGAAAAGAAATTTTCGAAATTACCATTACTAATCTAATTTTACTAAAATAGTTAGACTACTATATCAGTCAAGAACAGAGATCCTTTTTTATACATTATAGACTGATTAAATGGTTAAATAATGTGTTCATGTCAAAATAATAACTGATTTTTTTCTTCACAAATAAAAAATTTTGTGTTAAGGCTTAATTTTGAAATAACTCACATTTTTATTTTAAGAATCTCCTTTTTAAAGCTTCAAACTCTTTGATTCAACGTTTGACACAAACTTTGCCAATTTATTTAAAGTTATTTCCTTCATTTTTGAGTAAATTATTCTTATTTTAAAATTTTAGGTAGATTGTGTAATAGCAATACTTTCATAAAAATAATATTTATTCTTTTAATAATATTTTTACAATAACAGTATAAACTATCACAAAACGTTAAAATACGAAGTAGAAAAATGTTTTGACTGTCATATTTATTTCCTCGTTATTGTTGTAATAGTTAAAGTATTCATATTATTCGATTTCTATTCTATTTATAAGAAATTTTATACATGTTTTCTTTGAGTTTATATACCTTCCCCTATATCAACTATATATTGAGATTGTAATGTTAATATTTATGTAAGATATACAACTTCCTTCCTACCATAAATATTTACCCTGTTCTATTCCAAATATTATTGCACGAAGTTCTGCAAACCAAAAGAATTATAAAGCTTTCAATCGTATTCATATTGCTTTCTACGTTCACATCTAAAATGTTGCATATAAGTATATTTCATCGTAAATATTGCATTTTTTAATTTTGTCCTGGTATAAATTAAAACACTTTTTACTTAGTCTTCCTGTAAAGTAATTTTTTCTTTTATTAAAAAAAATGATTTTCTCATTAAGAATTTTCTTAAAACATTACATATATTGATATATTTTCACAAATCTATAAATTAATAAATATTTAATAAATGAGATATACATCTAAATTTTCTTTTTGTTCTGAAATTAATAAATAAATTAAGAAATTTAAGTTTCACATGCTAGCTTTCTACAGGTATCTCTTTTATTTTTCTGAGTTGATATTATATATATACATATATTGATTTCCTTAAATAAATTTCTTCAAAAACAATTACTATTAGCATTTAAAATATAATAATTTTCAATAACTTTGTCTTTTGATTTCTAGTAATTCAAAAAATTTAATCATCTCAAAGTAATTAAGAATAAAAAAATTGGTTTTTTTCGAAGTTTTTAACTAATATTTAGCACATACCATGGTCTATTTAATTGCAATGTCGCTTACTTGAAGTAATAAGTAAAACTTTTGCGTGCACCATTCAATTGGAGTACACCATAAAATACAGTTAGAATGTATCCAGCTTATTCGAATCACTTTTAAACTTTCTAAGCCCATTTTTTGTAATATATTCCTTATTCCAAGCTCCGTGTGGTTCAATTCCAAACGATTGCAAAATTTCCTTCTCTCTATCATTTTATTGACAAAACCACCCGAATTTTCTTTCTATCTATCATTTTTATAACAATAATACCACCTAAGATGTTAAACAACTATAACAAGAACATAAGATCAGAAGATAATGTAACATAAAGCAATCGATTGCCACCGACTCAAAAGAAATATGTAATTATTTCATCTTTAACTGTTTGAATTTCTACATCACATTGGGAAGAATTTCCACATCTTGCCTCAAAGCCCAAGTAGGGAATTTTCGTAGGGACTACAAAAAATATGTGGCACTGGTTGCCACATCTTCATGTATTTAAAAGTCTTATAATTTCTCGAATGATTGCACTATATTATAAAGAAAACCATTGTTCTCCGTTATATCATTTTTAAGAAGAAACTGCTAAATGCACATTTTATTTCTGCATATAATTCAATACCATATGGTTTTAAAAAACGACACATAGCTTATTCATTGAACCCTTTATCTGCCACATTATGATTTGCAGCAGTTTTTTTCATGCAATATTTTTTTTTGAATCCTTGCATCGAAAATTAAGCGATATACATAAAAAAAATACTCAACTTTGGGAAATTTAATCCCTTAGATCTAACTAATTAATTAAAGATATTCAAATGTGTAAAATTAATTATATACACTGTTCACTTAAAATAAATAGTCAAATCGTTTTCTAAGGTCTTCATTAACATAAAAAAAAGTAAGACACTTAACTTTTGACATTAACTACTTTTTCTGAACAAAACTGACAACCTTCGCAACCCGCTGAAAACGCAACTTCTATTATAAAACTATTCAATTTCCCCGCTAAAATACTCATCATAGAGCCCGTACTGTCATACATCTTGAAGCAGTGGATAAAAAGAATATTCTTGCTAAGTATCATCAGAGTATTCGTAAAAATGGTTATTCTATGCAATTTTAAAGTGAGTGATACTTATAAGTACCGTCGGTAGATAAAGGGTTAAAAT
>BMAV01027380.1:244675-265111 GCA_019973955.1 Trichonephila inaurata madagascariensis | reverse complement strand
CTTGACCATGGTTCAAAATTACGTGGTCCGTCGCCAAAAGCCCTCGTGTAGCTGAATAGTGCGACGTTAATATTCACTCACTCACTCACTGAACGTAGTATCTTTAAAATTATTATAAAATTCATTGCGCAGTATTGATATATTTATAAGTGTAAATGTGTATTTCCTTTTTTATTTGTTTGCTTTTAGTATATTGATAATTTTTTTAAACAATCTTTTGTTTTCTACTTTTCAATATGCTCGCGCCCCTTTGTAGGGTTATCACACCTCCTAGGGGGTGCGCCCCACAGTTTGAGAAACACTGCTATAGGCTGAGAGCATTTTCAAGATTCTCTTCAGGTGTAACCTCGACGAGAATTGCTTTGTGTGCTGAACCGTAATTAGTCAGCGCATAATACACGGTACGTCTTGCTCTGTTCAAGAGCGTTGTTTACTGCTGTATGATAAACTTACCTTCCTTTTTACTGTTTGAACATTACTGAATTCCAAAAACTAAGACACTTCTAAGCAAACAGACTGTGTGCAGTTTGCCATCGATTCCTCTGTTCCGGGCTCATCAATGAAGATTTGAGACAGCTGCCTAATAGCCATACCTGTATGGTGCCATACATTTGAAACCACATAGCGATTATCCACTCGTACCCTCCGTTTTAACTGCTCCAATAATCTGAAGACCACCTTACAAAACACTTGTAACCAAAAAAACAATATCCACCTGTGACCATCCAGCTTCTAGCCTAACAATGATTCTGCATGGCAATTCCTAGTTTAAACGATGCCGTGTATTCATTTTAAATGCAATTTTTGCGGCTAGTATGGTTTTCTTTAAAAAATTGGGTCCCAACCCACACACAAATTTGGTGTATAGTTTCAAAGAGCTTCCACTGTTCAACAAACACATATTTAAGGTGTTTTTTTTAAAAAAGAAAAACGGCCTTTTTCACACAATTAAACAGACACTAGACACATAAAAGTTGAAATAATTTACTGAAGTACAGTATATGAAATCGTTTTTTAAAGTAATAATGGTTGATATTTCTATTTATTGGGAAAAAAAGATGTTAAATTTGTCTAATGCTTAAAATGCTTAATTTTGGACAACAGCGTAATTTAATGTATTAAATGAAGTGATATTTATATTTAGTTATATAACTACGGTAATTTATTATCAAATAAAAATAATATTAATAATTTGATAAAATGTTTGAAAAAATAAATTATTTTCTTCCCTAAAATATAAGACAATACTTAACAATTTGAAAACTTATGAAAGTAATTTAGTAAAAGATTATGGCAAAAAATACATTTTTAATCAGATGATGAATAATTATTATTAACAAAATTCTTGATTTTATAAATGTTATATCATCAAATTATTTGTTCGAAAATAAATAAGTGAATGCTATTACCTAAGTACAATTTACTAAATTTATACCAAATATGCTATTAAAGGACAAGATAATATACATAAAGCACAAAGAATGTAAAAATAAATTTAAAAAAACACAACTCACAAAAAGTCATTTATTTTAATAAAAAGTTCTTCATTAAAATGGATATCTCAATTCTGTAAATATATTTTTCACAAATGTGGAAATTTATTTTAATTGAAATGAAATCAAGATTTCTTAAAATTAATTCTACAATAATTTTATTTAAAAAAAATGAAAATATTCTAATGTTTAGTAATTTTTACTAATAAATTTGGAAATAAAATACGACTTAGAAGATAATTATATGTAAAGAAAAACAGCAAACAGTGGTTGGTTAAATAAACATTGTAACGTTTATTTCTTGAAACATTATTTCTTGTTACATTCATTAAAATGAAATTGAGAAAGCAAAAATGTTCCTTCTAGGAAGTATGTTCAGTCACGCGATGAATGAAAACGGTCATTTATATTACAAACAAGAAAATACAAATTTAAGAGAATGCAGGTGTAATTTTTTGTAAGAAATAAATTTCAAGAACAAGAATACATGCTTTTTTTCTTTTTTCCCACATTTACTAATTAGATGTATATACATAAGCACTAGAACATAACTATTATAATTAACTTAACATATATGCATTGTACAAATAATTATATATGAATATGTCTGTCTGTGCGTGCGTGCGTGTGCGCGCATCGAAAATTAAACGTGTTACACTTTTACGAATTTAAGGAATTTCAGGAAATTTTACGAATGTTTATGTAATGCCATGCCTTGAAAAAAGAATCTCAGAATGAAATGATTAATGTCATATTAATCTCTATACCATGCAAATATTAATGCGAAGAATGTCCACGTAAATATATTTTTATACAGGGTGATTTATAAGGAAATACACATTTTCCAGAGGCTGTAAAACATTAATAATCAAAGATAAGCAACCCCCCCCCCCAGAGAAAACAGTTACGTAGAGGTAGATTTGTGTCTTGCTTCTTACGGAAATGACGTAGACAATAACATACGTGTCATGTGACTAGACAGTCTGAATGGTGCGTTTGTAATGAAAAAGGCTTTTGTGTATTTTTGAATTTAGCAAAATATCACGGAAGCCACTTTTTTTGGACATGCTAATTCTTCGGTTGATACTACAGTTGCAGAACGACATTGAGAACTTCATTCTCCAATTAGATGGTGCGACACCACACTGGTCGGCCAACGTGCGAAATTACAGCGATGAATACCTTTCTCAACGATGGATTGAACAAGTTACGGACTACAATATGCCACTTACCCAATGGCTATCCAAAAATCCTGACTTAACACTTTGTGATTTTTCCCCCGGGGGTATGTTGTAACGACAGCACTTTGTAACTACCCACACCCATCCATTCATGTCTATATTGATAGATTAGAGCAGGTGGCTCATTTTTGGCTCGGATGCAGTGCACTTGGTTTTGGGGTCATTGTCTATTGTTTGGCCTCGTGTTCACAGCAACTGTATGCCTGGAAGTCATAATGGACATAAAAGTGCCTCCGCCTTGAGACAATTAAAGGGGCCTGTCTGACTGAGGAGATTGACGCCTAGGAGGATGACGGGGTAAAATGGCTTCAAGACACAATGACCGCGTGACGAACAAAGTGTCCAGATGTTTGGACGAGTAGTCTGGTGCCACTACATTCAAGAAGAGCTAGGGAGAGCGATTGTGAGTTCCGTTCGAATAGTGAGTCCGAGAGCCGTGTGCAGAATTTTGTAGATCTGCCAATAGGAAGTGACGAGGGACGTGTAGTGGACCCGGCAAAAATGGAATACAGGCTCAATGTGTATCGTGTGACGAAGGATTCATACACAGAACATCTGTGACTCTGTAACAAAACTTTAAACAATCTCAAAGAATTCTGTTACAGTTGACAAATATTATTGTACATAGTTCTTTATTCATAGTGAATTGGTTAAATTCATCTGACGTCATAGTCACGTGATAACTGTAGTCCCGTGTTTCCAACCAATCAATTCATAAATTAATGTGACGTCATAGTTATATCATAGATGTAATCACGACTTTTCAGCAATTAGTTCATGTGCTTTACTGTTGCCAACTTTTGCTTTCTGCTGAAACTTTTTTTAAAAAAAAAGTACAAATCTGTCAATGATAACAATAGTACATAGTTAAACAAAATGAGCTATTATTCTTTTGGAATATACAATTTTAAATGGATAGACGGGAAGGATATTACAGGTCGCTTTACCATAATACCAGCATACTGTTGAGCAATAGTTTGTTGTACCGTAGAAACCCCCAAATTAGTCCTGATTTCGTAAATAATTGTTTTCTAAAGCATTAACCCAAATTTGAACTTTCTTGGCACTCCAAATCGCAGTACGATTAGTTCGTTCTGCATAACGGCAAGACCAATTTCAATTATCACCCTGATCTCAACAGAATCGAGACTCGTCACTGAACTAAATTGTGCGTCGTTTACCTTTTCAGTTGCCTCTAGCAATGCGCAAAGCTAGATGATAATGAAAATGGGTCAATAAGAAATTGTACAAAAGAGCGTCTAGAAATCTGTTAAAAAATTTCACTTATTCAGTTTTAGATTTTTAAAAAAAATTATCTTGAAATAGATACAAGCATAACGTAACATATGAACTATTTTATTTTTTTGTATTTTAAATCAGAAATATATTTATAAAATTAGGTAGTTACATTTTATGTTGAATATTAAATTTTAAAACGGATTATATATATGATGAGCAAAAACAAAAATCTACTTAATTTCTTTAAAATTATTTATTTAAATTCTTAAATAAGAATTCCAGCTTGAGCCATGAAACATTGTATTTACTCCGCAATCTAAGCCAAACTTAGATTCTACTTCCTATTTACACCCTCATCAACAGATAACGATAGAACGAACGCTACCAAGAAACTTCCCAGGTAGCAAGAACCCGTTAAGAGATACTTAAGACATTCATAAAAACTCTATTTCCTCAAGAAATCAATCCTGTAGAGCCACCGAGAACCTGTCATATAAATCTGAAGACTAATAACCCTTGCACGTGCTTAATAATCATTAAATAGCACTCGCGCAGCTCAACTAGGTGTCTTTGGGACCGTAATGGCTGAATAAAGAACGAAAAAAGTGTTCCATACCAGAAAAGAAAAAAAAATTGTGTTTTGGCGTGTGTTTCTTGATGAAGTGAATAAAAGGAGTGTACGGTGGATGGATATTTTCTTCCGCCTTTTTCTTTTTCTATGGAACTGGCCAACCAACGTAAATCCTTGAGGTTCTTGATCTTACGGGGAATTGAGTAACCAGTGGGCTGAAAGATGGGAAAGCAAATTGGCGAAGTTTGTATCTCCTTCAGCTATGCAGAAAAGATTTGAAAATAAACTATTAGTTTTATGTATATATGATATGCATTCAGAGGAAAGTAGCTATAAGAATAGCAGTATGTAAATTAAACGTTATTCCATATGCCGTATATTCCAGATATAAAAATGATGGCTTTAAAAATGAAGAGAAGACGTGCATAAAAAAAATTATATTTCTGCTTATATATAAATATTGTATATTTAAAAGAATCTTATACTTTATAAACTTTCATTATTGGATAACATAAAAAAGTTCATTATTTGTATCTTCCGTTACACCTTCCTGTACATCATCGAAATTTGATTTATCTTCGCCATCTGTGCTAGTCTGATCTACACTACTCAAACTATTTAAAGAATATTTTAAATTTTACATAAAAATCCAGTGTAAGTGAAATTGTTTTTAGCAGAAAATAATAAAAGATATCACAAATGCTAATTTTTCTCATCTTCAAACTTTGGAGTACGCAGATTTTGAGTTTGACGTCAAAAATGAGGCCTTAGTGAAGCAACGAGTAAGTTTGCCTTTTAACGTAATAAAAGATAAAGTAGAAAAGAATGATCGAGATTCCACGAAACCATTTACGCCACCTTTAAATGAAGTCATTTAACCGAATCAGAAGCTTGGAGGTCTTAGATGGTTACAAAGGGACCAAATACAAGTCGAAGTAGAAGAAGCCACTTTAGTTTCACAAAGTGTGAATTCCAGGCTCTGGAAACTTTTTCTGGAGACTGGAAATGCAGGCCAAAGACCAGGGAAAAATCGCAGATGGGCAACAACGTTCAATGATGATCAATATTTACTGCTAACGTCTCGAAGATACCGAAATATGAAAGTCACTCTACTTCAACAACACCTTCGCTCGGCTTCCGGCACTGCAGTTTCGATGCAAACTGTCCTAAACCAGGGCCAAGCAAGTTGAACTCTATGCTCATCGATGTTACAGGAACAGCAAGGCACCATCGCTTCCCAAAGGAGTGGGCAACAATGCATGTAAACTCAAGGAGAAATGAATGGTGCAATATTCTTTTTTCTGACAAATCCCATTTTTCTGATCATCCTGGTAATAGGCGTATATTCATCTGAAAGGAATGTGTTTCAAGGAACAAACCTGCTTTCGCTTGCTCGAAGTGTCAGATTTGGTGGTGGGAGAGTGATGGTCTAGGCTGGTGTATATATTGATGGACGCATCGATCCACACATTATTTGAATTGGAGCTCTGACCGGTCGCGAAAGCAGGGATGAAATTCTCAGACCTATTGCAGCACCTATTGCTCAGACTTATTGTTTACGCTGTAGCAATTCGAGATGACGTCGTGTTAATGGATTGGTGGATAATTTCCTTTTCGATGAAGGAATCACACAAATGGAACAATCAACATGTTCTTCAGAATAAGAAGACCCAATAGAGCATGTTGGGATATTTTAGGCAGTTGAATTGTTGTCCCTCTACCCCCCCCCCCCAAAGACTCTCTTAGAAGTGGAGGAACTAGTTTGATATCACGGGACAAGCGCCAAGTTATTCTTTATGTTCACCAAGATGGGCTGATTACAATATGGTTACCTTGATATTTTTCAGTGTTTGGATTATTGCAAGTTTTCGGTACTTTTTAAATGATATTCATTATTAATTTTAATATATATTATGTAAATATTTTATTAATAATATATAAAAATACAATTATTATTATATGTATAATAATCATATAATATTCCTTATTTATAATTGTTTTTATTATATTTATTTATAAATATTATTACTTATGTTATTTTTTTATAATTATTATGTTTTTTATTTATTATTTTTATTTTGTTATTCATTTATAATTAATATTGTGATACTTATTTATAATAATACGTTATATGAGTATTCTTATGTATGATTTTTATATTAAATACGATGATTATTCTTTTTTATTATTACTATTAAATTATATTATTTTTATATATAATATTTATTATTACATCATACTATATGTTAATATTCTATATAATTACTATTAAATTATATTATAAGATTATTTTTATATATTGCCTAACATTATTAGTATAAGTAACTTTTTATTAAATTATATTGTTATTCATTATTTATTGATTGATCTTGGTTATTCTGAATCTCTTCCTATATTCTTCTTTTAAAATATATTTAAATTATTTCAAAACAATTTTTTAAATTTTTTCTTCAATTTTTCAATTTTTTGTCTTCCTGACGATTTTGATACCGCTAGGCCGCCATCTTGGATTCCGCCAGCTACAAGTGCTGCTTGGCGTGATTCCTTTATCGCGCCAAGCAGCGCTTGGCGCTATGCTCCGTGAAATCAAACTAGCACCGAACTGGAAAAAGTTCTTATGGAAGAATGGGACAGAGAGAGAATACCCAGATCCTCATTAATTGATTCACTGACTCCATGCTTCAATGGTGTTAAAGGTTGCTGGCCATCCAGGAAAACCCTACTCCCTACTAAAAATGATTTTTTTAAAAGAAAATACCTGTTTTGTTCGCTTCTTCTTATAAGCACAAATTATGTTTTTTTCCCCTTTTCGTAGACAAATGCTCGATAAAATGTATTTTTTCTGTCAAGCATGTGTTATTTTTTTCTCTCATATAGCCTACCACGACTGTCGATCATGTATAAATCATCCAAATAATTCCCCAGGCGCAAGATTCACCTACAACCTCAATATTCTTTCAGTGTTTTCAGCAGTGTAAATTGATAGATATACTGCATTTTAAATAGTACTTTTGAATTATGTAAGGTTTAATTTTTCCTTCCATGCTTTTATTTTCCGCTTGTTCACTAATTCTGGACTGGCATGACGCAATCGACCTCCTATTATAATTTTGTTTTTGTACCTTATACCATTTTTTTAACCTTACCTTTTTCTAATGCTCTTTTCTTGAGCTTCAAATTTTTTGTTCTACAAGCATACCGTTGTTCAAAAGCCAGACAGAATACCTTGAATATATGACTTCAAAAGATGAGAGCTTTGAACATGTATGTTTAAGGTATCCGACTACGTACGGAACCATGATTTTTCAAAAGCGTACAAATGGATAATATTTATGATATTTAGTGTCACTTAGATTAGAAAATGCATATAAAATTGTTTTAAGAATAGTATTACAATAAAAAATTATTTAAGTGCAACATTTTGACAGAAAATGAACATAGAATGACCCATTTTCAAAATATTCTCCTTTTGTGAAAAATACTTCTATTATAATTATATTTTGCCTATATATAGCTCGGACCTCTGTACAGAGGCTGAACTAGAATTTTTTAAATATATAAGTTAGAAGTGTTTTTATCCATGTTTTACGACAACAGAGGGAAGAAACTTTAAGAAAAAAACGCCGGTAATTATTTCAATGGGTTGTAACTCTGAAAATAATTTGAATTTTTCAAAAATCATAGTTGAGTCTCTGTACAGCGGTCTGAGCTATATACAGGGAAAATATTATTATAATAGAAGAATTTTTCACAAAAGGAGAATATTTTGAAAAAAGGTTATTCTAAGTTAGTTTTTTTGCCGAAATATTGTATTTAAATAATTTTTTTTTGTCAAAATGTTCTTAAAACAATTTTATACATGTATTTTAATCTAAGTGACACTAAATATCATGAAAATTATCCATTTATGCGCTTTTTTAAAATCGCGATTCCGAACGCAGGTGGATTTCGTGAAAAAAAAGGTTATGCGTTATTCTGCAAATATATCCAAATTTTTTTTAATGCAATTTGACAGTATGGCAAGTTACGCCGGAATATACGGTAAATATTTCTTCTATACATATGATAAAAATCTACTGACTTAAGTAACTAAGTAAATATTTTATTTTATGATATGTATTACAATGTTTTCTAGCATAATTATTAATTATTGCTTATGTGGGAGGATATTTTAATGACCCGGTATATCTATTATGTTTCATCAACATATCACAAGTACATCTTTTATACATTTTCAGTGACTACCTCTTAAATATAAAAATTCCGAAAGAAGCTGAAGTATTTTCAAATATATAAGTTTTATTTTTTATCCGTATCGATCTTAGGTAATCCTTTTTAAAAATTTTCTTTTAAAGAACAACACTATAAAGAAACACATTGGGATGGCAAATGATTTTATAATTCAGAACTAATCTGTACCATTGTTAGGAAAGACATTACGTGTTTGTAAAAGACAATAATTGATAAGCCTGTGTTCAAAAACAAAATGTATTGTGATTGATTAATTTAAATGAACTATTTAAAATTAAAATATGTCAATAGAAACATATAACGATAGGAATATGCATGATATGCATTACAAATAAATTCATGAAACAAATTTTTTTTCAATCAATTTTGATTTGCTCATCAAATTATGACACATATTTTAATTCTACTTTACATTAATTGACTCTGCATAGGCCTGTATAAAATATTATACTCCAATTTCAATTCAGATTTTTAAAAATGGTTTAAGGTATCCGATTACCCTAAAATCACGATTTCTTTCAAAATTGAGAATTTTTTTTTTATGATTTTATTTTATATGCAATCTTATTAGCTTAATAAAAGTACCAAGTTTTTTTTTTATTTTCCATTCACTAGAACAAAAACTACGCGTCTTTTAGTAAAAGCAGATGCCATAACTTTACACAAGATGCCAAACTTTAATATGCGTTTTACTCGAAATGTGTTTTTTTTCCGAAAAACTCAAACGGGGACAGCGATTGCTCAAAAAGTTTTGAGAAAAATTAGCTGAAATTTTTTGTGTATGTTTTGCATAACAGTGGAAGTGTTTCCATCGTCATATTTATCAATCACTGTTTTATTTCAAAATTTACAGTCCTTTATGTGAATATAATCACTGTTTTTTTTTAAGCAATTTCATATAGTCACTAAGATAGAGTGCTCTAGTTTTTGTAACAATTAAAATATCTCTTATCCTGAAGGTCATTTCAAACATGAATAACAAAGAAACACATCAAAATTAAAAAAATTGAGAATTTCTTCATAAAATTTTTGTACAGATCGGGCCCCCCGTTTATCTAATTTTTTGTACATTTTCACCAGATTTTTTTTCCATTTTAATAGCTATAATTTTTTATTTTTATTTATTTTTTTTTTCAATTTTAGAATTATTTTCTTAAAATATACTAAATAAAACTAAAAAGCCCCCACAAATCCCCATATCTCTATTTTTTGAAAAAAAAAGTTGTCGCAAGTAGTTGGGTACCTTAAGCATATGTAAAAATAATGTCATTCTCAGACATGCTATATTTATTGACTTTTTTGCGTCCTATTAAACCAGGATGCTTAGTAATTATTTAGTTTAATGTTCAATAAAACTTATCTTGCGTACAGCGGTCATTGGTAGAGCAAACACTTGAATTAGCAACATAACAGCCATGAACTGTCTCCTTTTTTTTGTTAATTTATAGCTGTTATTTTCAATGAAAGCATAAAATTTTATTTCAGCAATGCATTTTATTACTGTCATGATAATAAAAGTAAAGTATATAACACTTTAAAATAGGATAAGTACCTAAAGGGTACAAAAATCCTGAAATTGCTGATAAGATTGCAATCATTGCCCAAATTAAACATAAGACATAAATGTAACATTTGAAAACAGTTCTTTTTTTTTTTTTTGCTCCAACATCTTAATCAAATTTGTATTCATAATAAAATCAAGAGAAAGAAAAACAAATTAATTTTTTACATAAATTTAAAATTTATCATATAATAGCAAAACATATAATTTCAAAATACAATCAGATTTTTTGAAGAAACATTATAGGGGATTTCAATTTTTATAATAAAACCAAAAAGATAGAGAAGCGTACATGATTCAAAAACAGGCTTTATTTTTAAATTATTTGAGGTTCAAAATATTTATTTGGTTTATTGCAGTTACTAATTTATCTCCCAAATAAATCAGATAAAGATCACTTAAGAATCAATAATTCATGAAGAAAAAAAATTGAATTTGTATGTACTCCAAAACTAAAAATGAGAAAAAAAAGACTAAAAACTTATTAGGATTGAATCAATACACTCTATAAAGGATTGAAATCTAATGAGATTAGTTCGAATTCAATGATTCAATTTTATTCTTAGGTGAGCAATCTGGCGTTCATACTTTGGGAAATAATCTATTTTTGATTCTTTTGGAGTGTAATCCGATTTAAATAAATTTAGCGAGATTGTGTGGAAAATTGACATATAACTAAAATATTTAAGAGTCATTATTAAATTTGATTTTAAGTGATAATTAACAGTAAAATCGAATATCTGGCAATATTTATAAATCCTTGAGGAACTTCCGAAATTAACAAAAAAATTACATAAAATAAAAAGATTTATTGTTCCTTCCAGATTTTGTAAGATGCGTGATACTGTAAAAAATTTTGAAGAAAAAGTTTTATCTTATATATGTATCATAATAAATATACATCATATTCTAAATTATACTTATATTTAAGATATATTTTCTCAAATTTTAAAAACAAAAACGTATTTTTAAATGAAATTATTTTTATAATAAAAGTATTTCAAGCCTAATCACATGATTAAGGACCAAGCCTACATTTAGTTCAGTAATAATCAAATATAAGATACAAATTGTGCTAATTATTCACTTATTATTTTTTTAGAAAAAGATAACATTTCAAACCCTTATCTTATTATTTGATTTATCCCATACGTCAGTATAAAAATATATCTAAAACTTTTCAAGAGAAGAAATTGGAAATGAAATGCAAGAAGTTAGTGATACCATAAGAACAAAAAAATATGTACATTTACATTCATTTAAAAATTCATTCATCAAAATTTATAATTACATATTAAAATTCTAGTTCATAACTAAAGGATATTCCCAATTTACTTGATGAAATCTCATCTTTAGATTCATTATTATAAATGGATATAGATTGTAATATTTTATCATTATGATATTTAACTATTATATTTAATGTAATTTAAAATTTAAGAAAACGCAAATTAACTTATTTACTGTTTTTTAATGTCTTAATGAGACTTTTCTTAAAAATTTCTTACAGAAAGGTATTTTGTTTATTGAAGACTTTTTCTATATAATCCAAATCGTAAAATTTGAAAAATTCATTAGAAACACAAATAAGTAAAAAAAAAAATTACTCATTGTTTAAAGCAATTATTTGAAATATATTCGAATAAATCTCTTCTATTTTTAAAAAGCTATAAAAAAATTGAAATCAATATCTCCAAAGCGTTAATAAAACATTAAAAGAGTTATGATGAGGAATGTTAATTAACTTTAGGAAAATACTGAGATTCTCTCATTAAAAGGATTTTGAAAAGTTTACTTCAATTTCCTGACTTTAATTAAATTCAAACAGTCTTTATTCTTAATGATAACCCGAAATAAAAACTTGTTATTGCAGTTTTTTGGTATCTCACAACAAAAAAAATGTATCGCAGTAAAAAAATTAAAAATTAATTTAATTTAATTTTAATCGTTTAAATTTTTACAATTGTATGTATAAAAATAATTAGTTGTGATTTTTAACAATTTCTTAATACCTTTAACAGTTTCAATAATAATTCTTAAGTAAAAATTGAAATAAAATGGGAAGTATATCAAAAACAATTTTAATTCCCTCTCTCTCTTTAAAATTTTGTAATATTTTATATTACTCTAAATATTTTCTTACATTAATTAAACATAAATTAACGTTTATTCTTATTCTTATATTTTTTAACTCTAAAAGTATTATTATTCCTAAGCAATTAACGTAAATTAAAGCCCATAAGTATGTAAAATATAAATGTTGGTACATATATTCTAAGGATCAATCCAAACATACAAATGAGCTCAAGTAGCACACAAGAACAACGGTAAATAACAAAAAAGAATAAGCATTTAAAATAAGAACTAGGACAAATTAACGTGAGAACAAAAGTAAAAAATTAAAAATTTCAACAACAAAAACAGGAACATAAGAGATGTAGTCTTTACAAGGAGCTCATGAAAGTTTTAGCATTCCAATACAGTTTACTTATCCCACCATGTTTCTGAGTCTGTTTATCTTTTACTGGGCACATAAGCAGAAAATCTACATCCATGATCCCCGAATGATAATTTGGTATATACTAGATGGAACAATGCCTGTTTTATTAAGATAATTTGCCATGCAAGCATGGCTTGTTTTCAGCTTGAAGTATGCCATAGCTTCTATACAGGGTTTTTGACAAATCTCTTTTTGCAATTGTCTAGAATATTATAGCAGGATTTGCCTGCTGATTTTGCTACTTGGTCAGTTTTAAAAGTATTATCCACTAACTTTTTAAAAATATGGTTTTTAAGTGACTCTGACGGAAGTGTTGAATGTTGCCTTGAAGTTCAAGTGTTTCTTTCTTGGCCAGTATACCCCCCTTTTAGTTGTATAATATATGTGTAAATCAGAAAAATATCTAAAAAATTTTTAATTTTTTTTTCTTTTGTTTCATCTCTGGAATACAGTTCTAAATTCGAATAATATGACTTGAACATTGGTCTGAATTACAAATTATCGATTAAACACTTCATTGTTTAAAAAAATCCAACTACAGCATAAAAATGTTTCTAAAAACTAAAACGAAAAATAAAGATTCAGCATATCCTACCAAAAACAATATGATTTTTTTAAAAAAAAAACATAGAAAATAATGAAACATTATAAATAAATAATACAATACTAAGAAAGGTATATTATATATTTTAGTTCAGTTCTGAAGCAGTGCAAGTAAAAATCAATTAATATCAGTAACAATGGAAAAGTAGTAATTTAAACTGCATGATAATTTTTTTGGTAAGTAATAATATATTGGAGGAAGAAGAAATTTGCTGCATTTGCATTCATTTAAGAGAAATTCTACAATCTGTACAAATATAGCATGACAGGGGGAAACTGCCATAAAAATATTGTTACTTAGATCCGGATTCGAGGATTGTATGCAAAACCATCACAAAGGAAATAAACAGTTCTTTACGAGCGATGCGAATTTATTATCAAAATTCCAATCCTTTAAATACAGGATTCAGCAGCAATATTCACAGAGTAAATCTCCGAAGGTCTTCACACCTTCAACAGCAATCAAACACAATAATCAGTGTTTAAAAATACACGAAAGTAAAAGATTATTCACAAGCACAGCCGAGTTAATCTCGCTAGTCAAAACAATGTTCACTCCTCGCTGGATAAAATCAGACTGAACGCCGTACCGGCGAGCATCTTTATTCATAGGCGTAACAGAAACTTTCAGAAATATAACCGCTCGTGTCATTGAACGTGACACTAGTGGAGTGAACCACTACTTTCTAGAAGATTCCAGAGGGTTCCGAACTCTCCATGGTCACCAAGGACGCCAAAATGGTCGCCAACTTGATCGCGTAAAATGACGCCAACTCTGCTCTACCGCCAAGATTTCGCCAAGTTCTCATTGAATCGCCATTATAACGTAAGGGGCGGTATTGCTTGTGAGTAGCAAATTTTTAACATGAAATAAATATAACATAGAGTAATATGAATGCATTAAACACTCAAATACAAATTATTTACACTATTTACACAATATTCGTAACAATATCATTAAAGTATCCAAGTTCTGTTCTTTTTTAGAGACTTAACTTCGCAAGTTTGATCAGTTTCTTTCTCAAACTTTACTTAAATACCTTTAAATAATACAACGTACAATTGTACAATTATACTTGCGCGTTTTCCACTATTCATCAATATATGCGCAATAAATGGAAAAATATTTTTGATATTGTACCAAATAATCTACTTATTAATAATACCGGTAGATTTCAAATGATGAACTCATTAAAAAATATTGTTGTGTAATTGTTTCTTATCCCAGATGGTGTGGCTTAGTTAATCCATCTCCGTAAAACAAAAAATCGCCAAAAAAAGTAATAAAATAGGATTTCCTAAAATCTCGTCAATTGTAAAATTCAAGCAACTAAGAATATGACTGGGAGAGGCTTGAGCAGTGTCACACCCACGACACTCTGGAAAGACTTTCCAGCCCTGTTGAAAGGATTTGATGTGGTCACTAAAAAAGATTAAAAAAATATTAGATTTATCCAGTCCAAAATTAATCAAAATTATATAATTAAGATATTAATAAGAAACTCTTAAATGAAAGAAATGCATCAATCATTTTTATAACAGGATCAAATTCATATTAATGAAAATACATTTAAGAAATATGATACTTGTATAACAAAGTTCCTTAAACTTTTGCAGTGCTATTAAAGTGTTTTATAACGATGCGAATTTTTACAGCATTGAAAGGAAAGTAAGTAATCAATACCATTATCCTGAAACGTAAGCAATTAGTACTATTATATTACAATAATACATTCTGGAACAAAGATTATTTGAAATTCATTCATAAACTATACATTCATTTACATTTATATTATGTAAGATCTAAAACATATATCTAAACCTCTCTCTCTCTCACACTGTAGTGTGTGTGTGTGTGTGTGCTTCCAAACAAAAAAATAACTAAATTACACATGGAAACATTTTAAAAACATTTAATTTATCATTGTATTGTAACGGGATATATTGTTGTTCTATTGAAAACTTTCTCTCGAAGAAGAAGACATGGTTTATGTAAATGATGGGTTATATTTAAGCATTGACTTTTAGGTACGTGAAGTAAGTGGTCAATAATTAGTGAAAGTAGTTGAGAGAGAGTCGAGAGTTAGTCGACAAGTAGTTTCTGAATCATTAAAGATTGCTAATTGATGATTTAGTCAATAAGATAGAATCGGTCATTTCTGTCGTATAATTGCTCCTAGATTTAGAAGTGCGCATTTTCTAACCTGGGTTGATAAATTAAGTGAAAGAACGATAAATTTGAATTGTATTGGCTATGGCTGATTTTTATTCTAACTCCCCAAACACTGATAAACGTCACAGCTCATTTATTACAGTATTCATGGAGAACTTTTCAAAATGCTCATACATAATTCACTGCTACTCATCGTAATCCAAAGCGCCTCATCTTCCTGTGATGATTTAGTTCAAAATCACTTTCGTCACTTCAACACACAATTTCATTTGATTTATTTCTTTAAATTGATAAGTTTTTGTGACGACGGTCGGTTGGTCAGTTGCTTCTGAAAATCATGATATTCAGATATGCATGATCGAAGCTCTTTTTGAAGTTTCATACTCCTTTCGGAATTGGTATCTATTTTAAGAAAATGCTTTTCCGATTTGCAGGAAAGCTAAATACCAGCATATATTGTATCCGCCCCCAAAGAATCAGGTTCTTCATGTCCGTCTTCATAATCTACCAAATTATTGATAATGTGACTGTGATTGAAAGTTTCATCTTCAATTAAGTGCGTGCTGTTATTGCGTTGCGAGAAAGCAATAGAATATACATTGTCCAGAGAATGTTTACAACCAATTTTAAGAGCGTCTTGAAGTGTATGTATGTATACTGATAGAAAACATAACAGTGGGCCAAAACCGTTGAAATTCATACACCACATAAAGAAAGGACTGCACAAAAAAATCGTACAAACACAAAATCCAACAAAACAAATTTCACAGAAATCAAATCGCATAAAGGCCAGCACAAAAACAGGTTCTACTGTAGTTATATTTCTAAGAGAGCTTTCTAGTGCAAAACTAAAAGAAAAGGATATAAACACTCTTTTATTTCGTCGTACTTAAAAGTCGTTGTTGATTCTGGATCTGAAAAACCATTTCCTAATGTGATATGTAAACTCACATAATGGTGTTTAAAAAAAAACAGTGTTGTCACAAGCCTTAAAATATTTGAAATACTCAAATGCTCAAGACTTGAACTTGGTTAATTAAAAAAAGTTCCTTTTTATTATTGAATTTGAAGTAATTACTTATTCAATCTTTGAATTCTCATTAGTTGTTGTTAACCTCCAAAAATCCTAGGGCTATTTTCTAACAAGTTTAGTTACTTAAATTACTAGAAAAAGGTATCTTTAAAAAAACCCTCTCTTAATTAAATTAGATTATTTTTGAATTAACTAAATTGAAATAAAAACGAATCCAGCGAATTCATTTGCTTGGTAAAAAAATAAATAGTTATTGAATTAAATTATAAGCTTCAGTAGTAAAAAAATAGTTTAGGAATAATCATGTGATATATTTAATTAGATTTTACGCAATGATTTCTAATATTATTTATTATATTCATATTGTTATGCTATATGGGAAATAATTGAATCCCGAGTTTTTTAAGGTAATAAAAAGAATATCATTAACTTTATTTTTTTTAAATATAAAACAACTTTTGCTTGTATATACTGGATACTGGATTTCACACGAACTGAAATCAAATGTTACATTAATTAAAATATCAATAAATACAATTAAATAAAATGTAATAATTAAAAGTTTAATGTAATTAAACTTTTAATTTTTTAGATTCACATCAATATAACATTAATATTATCGTTATTATCGTTTCTCTATTCAGTGAACTTTTTTCTGGAACTAAGAAAATTTTGCAATTTTCTTCGTAAAATAACCTCCAAATATCGAAGTACATTTTCTCTTGTGATTCGATTTTTTTTCTCCCTATTTTAAAAATATTTCCAGACCTTCGTATGATGAAATGATTATTAGGTCTTAAGACAAAAAGCGGTCACCCCAAAATGCATTGGCGGTCCACTGGGCGATTGCGATCGATTTAATGCCCACCCGGTCTTAGATGCTATCTCTGTCCTTCATAAAATAATTGTGACTGACTACCTTCGGAACTTTTAATTTAAAAAAGCGATTCAATGAACAAATGTTTGATATTTGGTGTCAGTTGCGTTAAAATACACATATAAATCTGTTTTAAGAAAATTATTTCAATAAAAATTTATATGAAACTTTTTGGGTAAAAAATGAGGAAAGAATGACATTTTTAAAAATATTCTCCTTTTTAATGAAAAATACTTCTATAATAATAATATTTTGCCTTCATATAACTAAGACTTCCATACAGAGGCAAATTAGGATTTTTGAAAAAATTCACTTTATTTTCAGAGTTATAATCTATTGAAACAGTAAAGGATGTTTGGTGTCAAAATTTCTCAACTCCGATTCATTATAAAATAGAGATAAATCCACTTCTAAATTATATATTTCAAAACTCCTACTTCAGGCCCTGTACAGATGTTTTAGCTATATATAGGCAAAATATTATTATATTATATTTTTCATGAAGACATGTTTTGAAAATATGCTACTTTTCTTATTGTTTTGCCAAAAAAAACTTATATATAATTTTATTTAAATTTTTGTAACAATATTCTTGAAACAATTTTATATGCATATTTTTTCAACATACACTAAATATCAAAAATATATTCGTTTATACCCTTTTTCAAAATCGTGGTTCCAAACATAGTCAACCTTAAAAACAAATTAATGAAACCAGTAACGTAAAAATGTCACTTATTGCCATTATATCGACATAACTAACCAACTAAAACCCCTTTAAGTAAGGAGTTGTTAAAATATGCCTTGCGCACTCGTTTCTGCGAAGCACATGTGCTAACATCTGGTCGATTAGTTAATCCGTATAATTAACTGACTCCCATTATCCAAATACTGCAGTCCTTGGCGTTTTGCCGACTCACAAGATTTAGATAATATGAGGTTACGGTCGAGGAAGTGCAATCTCCATTTATTAAAAGGCAGATCCAACCTTGTTTAATCTTTTAAGTATGCAAGGATCGCCTAGAACGTGGAGATTTCACAATTATATAATTAAAGCTGGGAAGTCCCTTTGAAATTGAAAAATATGAATGCATAATTAATCACATTCCTGGAATTCAGTACAGTAGTGGATAAAATATGAAGACTCGTCATTGTATGAATTATTTACTATAAAATTTTAGTAGGATAATATTTGTGTAGTACATTATATTTCTACCAGAAGCGTTAAAAAATAGACTCATTGATTCCCTTTATGTGGACTTTTCCCTTGATTCCCTTTTAAATGTGGACAAATTTATCGAGATAAATATTCTTATAAAAAATTAATAACAATAAATAAGTGTAAAAATTCTTTTTAAAAATTGTAGTGGTAAAATAGTCTTCAGATTATGAATCTGAAATTTTACAACATTGTATTTTTTTATTCGTAATGGAGTTGAAAATTGATATTTTTCCTTTGCAGACTTAGTACATTCCCTAGGGTTGAGTTGAGTTGAGTTTGGTGTTTTATGGCACAAGAGCCAGTTTTGGCTATACTGCGCCAAACATTCATAGGTCTGTGGTCTGGACGAGAAAAAAAGAAATTGGATGACAAGATGGAGGGTCGAAAATCGAGAAGGATCACTGGGGTACCCCGGGGTCGTGACACTCGTGTTTACTAAGTACATTCCCTAGGAGCTAACAATATCTTTTTAGTGTTGCATCATATAGGTAGTATACCAATCGCCCCAAGTAATTTTGTGACGCTCATTACATATTAACTAAGAAATATATATATATTTAACTTACAAAATATTTAATTGTTAATTCGTTAATGTTACTGAAAATAATATTTTTCATTATTTGCATATATGAGAAATATCATGTGTATCTCCATGTATTTAATTATTCATATTTTGAGTAAGCATTAATATTTATTTTATATTCCTTGCATTAAGAAAAACATGGCCTTCCTCTTCACTGCACACACATAGACACATTATATAATCATATATTAAATTACCATAAACCTCTACTAAAGCAAAACAATTAATAGAACAATTATTAATTGTAATTTATAGCATACAAGTCAGAAGTAGTATTATAATAGAAAACTCTTAACCAAAAAACTAAGATTGTAGTGTGAAACACAGTTTTAGAGCAAGCGAATCTTCCTCTATATTTGCCTATACCACTTAGTTGCAAGGAAAAGAAAAGAATTTTGGAATATGATTCTACAAACACTTAAAATTATGAACATGTAACTGGAAGAATAATACTACAATATAAGGAGTTTTCAGAGGCATCCAGAATTTTAAATATTTTATATAAATAGTTTCCTTTTTAATTCTTTTTGTATGCAATTTTAAATAATCTTTTTCCGTTAATTAATAGAAATACATTTTTTATTTGACATCTATGATACAGCAGTATTATGTGTATTGAAATACACTGGCTTTGATTAGGAAACAAAAGTTATTTTTAAAGTATTCCATCATAGACAAATGTCAGTAAGGCAGCGTTTCTCAAACTATGGGGCGCGCCCCCCTTGAGGGGCGTGATAACTCTATAAGGGGGGCGCGAGCCTATTGAAAATTCGAAAACTAAAGATTATTCAAAACATCAATTTACTGAAAGTAAGCAAACAAAATATTTTCTGACATAATAAAATATAAAATACACATTACACTTATAAAAGTATCTTTACTGTACAATGTATTTTATTATTAATTTAACAATTTCAAGTTAAGAACAAGTTTGATAATTACCCTAAAACCCATGGGCTTGTATTAACACTTATCTTGATGATTTGTACGGTTTATAATTAATTCCTTAACTGCCGATTAAAAGTTACGAGGTTCGGTCCTCAATGCCACGATCTTCCACGTAGACGCGAGTATTTTGATGTTTTTTTT
>BMAV01027380.1:220353-244275 GCA_019973955.1 Trichonephila inaurata madagascariensis | reverse complement strand
ATTTTTGAAAATATCACGCGCAACGTAAAACATAATTAATATTTCTTACAGAAATATTTCTAATTTTTATATGCTTATAATTTTTTAAATTATGATTATATTTTAAGCATTTTACACTTTTTTAAAGCCTCGTTCCTTTATAAATAAGGTAATTTTAATTTCAAAGAGTTATATATATTTGAATATTGTTTATATTTTCAGCTCTCTAGACAAAGTTAACACCCCTGAGACCTCTTAAATTAAATCTTATTTGTCTTTTATTTCTTGAACTAATATAGCATTATGAAAGTATGTTGTTAATAAAATAACTACTAATGTCTCTATGTTTATAGTTTGTTTATAGTTTTCTTAGGGAACTTGGATTGTCCACTTGTTCAAAATAAATCAAAGCCTAATAATGCAATCATATCAACTGTTAATTTAAGCATCCTTTATCAATTATTTACGGAGTAAAAAAGCACAATAAGACCTTATTAAACATTTATATGTCTCATGGAATTATATAAAACATTTTTAAAAAAAGAACTCGAATATCGCACCTATTTAATGATATGTACATAGTCTAATCGATAGCATTTTTCGAGAGTTTAGATTGTTATGAAACACATTTTGAGTGAAATAATTTATTGAAATTCACAGTCATTAAATACATCTCTCTTGCATTCTGCTTTCCAATTATCACATACCAAACGATGAATGTTAACTCACATGCACAGCTAAAAAGACATCAGTAATTTATGACGCAGTATCGATTATGATGCTAGCTCCAAAAGGACGACAGGCATGTGAATATATAATCGAGTGCGTTTCCTTTCTGATATCCTTTCCATCCATTCACGCATTAAAAATATATTCGTAGCTTTGTGCATCATGTTCAAGCTTCACATTCCATATTGTCATGGATAAACTATAAGCGTAAATTATTCGACATTTTTTATATTGTCAACGTAGAAAATTATGTTTATTAAATCTTTTAGCAACTCTCTAATGCATGAAGGCAATAAAAATTCAGCAGCTTGCTAATGCATTTAAATTTTCACTCTCTTACGACTTACCTCAGAGAAATAAATAAAAGATATTTTAGGGTTAATGATATACATCAATTACAGATAAAAAAAATAAATATACATTGGTGTTCAAAATTAAAAGAATTTTTAGATTTTGTCGATTATCTCTAGGACTACTAGACAAATTTTAATAAAATTTAGTTTGTGTATAAGGCTGATATATAATACAAAAACAAAATAATAATAATCGTTCAACAGTTAAAATGCACACGCGTGATCGTAAGTAACTTTTATCGAAATCGAAAGTTATGAAACAGCAGTTGCAGAATATAACAAAGAAAAATTATTAATAAGGTGATAATATGAAAAAAAACGGCACGTGAAAGTAAGGTTAAAATATATTGGAGAGAACTTGGGACCCTATCTGCCCTCCAATGTCCGAGAAATTGATCATTACTATAGCAGGAGTTTGATGGTAAGGTCAAGCATTGCTTTGGATGGCCTTATACAGCGCTATCTCTTTGTAAGAGGTGCTGAACTGTTACTAAGTACAAGGATGAAGACTTGGAGCACTATGCTTTCATTTTTAGGAGTGCAAATGGCTCTGTTTTATATTAATAGATGACAATATGAGATTCACAGGATGGATTGGTCAATTAATTCTCCAGACCTCATCTTTGTAGAGCAGGGGTACTCAAACTTTTTTTCTGCTGGGCCGCATACATATGTCAAAATGATCAAAATATTTTAACTCCTGGTTTGCTTTTTTTAATTACTATTTTTATTTATTTTTTTTAGTTTTGTCACTAACACTGAATTAGAAGCATTTAATAAACTCTCGTTCAAAATTTCTGCATCAGTTAACGATTTCATATGATTACCAATACTATAACAAACTTCGTAAGATATCTTTGTTACCACTGTGACATGACCACTGACAAAACACTTTGTAGCTGTTGCAAAGATTCTTCAAGAGAAATCCTATTTATTACCTCTTGAAAGAGATCTTCGAGGAAAAGTGTCATTGAATGATTCCTGTTTATTAGCATTTTTTAAATACAGCACTTTTGTGACAAATCAAACAATTACTGATCCCTATTTGTTTCACATTACAAAATAGTCAACCTCCCAATCGTCTTGAAGTGATATATTTTCTTCGAATATTTTTCGCTTGCAAGATAGGAAAAAGATATATAGTTAAGAATTAGTTCACTCACAAAACTGTCACTACTCCATTGTTATCACTAACCGTAACCGTTACAAATAAAAAAAGAATATCCATTCGGACCGACATCAAACAGCAAAACTGATATATTTGATTTCTTGGCAAAGAATTTCCCACCAAATTTTTAAAACAATGTTCTTAAAAAAGTAAATTTCTGAGAGCAATAGGCCGTGATCAGGCTACTTAAAAAGGCTTGGTGAGCCGCAGGTTGAGTATCGCCTGAGACGTTATGGATGAGGCAACTACAGCTCACAAACCCCTTCCGAGAACAATACAAGACCTGAAAACAAAGTTGCTAAACGAGTGGAGTTAATTGCCACAGAAATTCATTTATTCCTTTATTTCCAGTATAAAATCACGGTATGAGGCCTGTTTATCTGAAATAACCTCCCCCCCTAATAACCTTCTGTTGTTGTTGTTGCTGTTACATTCCGCAACTGCTATTTCATAACTTCGGACTTCAATGAATGTTACGCACGATCATGAGTCTGTATTTTAACTGTTCAACGATTATTTTTTTGCTTATATCAACCAAATTTTATTAAAATTTGTCTGGTAGTTCTAGATGTAATCGACAAAATCTAAAAATTCTCTTAATTTTGAGCATCAATATATTGAAGGTTTTGGGATATTAGTTATTATTTAATTTTGTAATTTAGTGGATATGTAAAGCATTGGTAATCTTCTTGATTAAAAATATTTGCTACATCAGCAAGTTAACTTCTATTATAAAGCATACATTCGAACTCAGGTTGAAACATCTTTAATATAACAAGTCTTATAAATATATACCTGGTGGATTTATTGGCTATGAAATCAAGGGTCATACGAATATACAACCAAATGTAATTTATATTATTATATTTGATACATTCGCATTATTAAATTTCAAATATTTTACTAGAGTCATCTACTTCAAGTATTTAAACGACTGATATATATCCTCTTACATTTCTTTATATGAAGATAAATAGTATAACCTTTAAAAGGGGGATTTTTTTTTAAATTAGTCTAAATCTCTATATAAAAACAACTCTAATGTATATTTAGAAATTATAGAAAATGTAATTTAATTTGTGAAATATAGTTATATGTTTTGTATAGTTAATTATTTTGTAGAAATGTTTTACAAATTAATGGGTTGAAGGACTATAGATTAATAAAAAAAGGAACTGATTCTAATTAACAGGATAACTTTATTTTTTATTATATAGTGGACAGGTTTTTAATGTTTCTTTTATTTGAACAGTTTTATCAAGTGATAAAAAACAAACTATTTTAAGTATAACTTAATAACTATACTGTTTAATATTCGGTAACATTTATTTAAGTTGCTTTAATATAAAATCTAAATATTCAGCGATTATTTCTCTAGCTACATTTCATTTTTTATACGTGGATACTATTGGAATCGAATAAATATTTATTTACGTGTTTTATTCATTTTCCAGCAATACTAAGTAGAGGAAGATTTCAGTTTTTATTCTATACATTTATTTAAGCAATCATAAACACCAAAAATATACTAGTTTAAACTAACAACTACAGAAAACAATAAAAAACCATTAATACACCTATTTTTAATAAAGGAATATTACTTACTTTCTAATTAAAAATTTGTAAAAGTAACTAAATAATGACACATATTAAAATAAATTTCCATAAAGTAGTTTTCATTACAAATATATTTTTGATATATTTTTTCACTTTTGCTACACATAAAAACTCAGCATTTCAATGGATTTACTTCGGTGATTTTTTTAAAAATGTATCTTGTACATACTTACATTAGACAACAATCCACATGTGTTTTATGTGTTTAAAATTAAGTTTTTCTTTTTTTGTGCGTGATGTAATACCCATGCATAACTATTTAAAAATTATTTTATTTAATTTTTAAATTTATAGGAAAGGGAAATAAATAACCATAACGTAAGTTAATATTAATAATAAAAATTGATGTTTATAACAATAATTTTTTTCCAATAAAAAGCTGAGCATATCGAAACAAACCAAATTATGATACAAAAATTTCAGTTTTTGCCTAATTTATTTTATTTTATTTTATTTATTCGATAATCGTTATTCTCTACCACAAACATTTAAATTACTTTTAAACTCTTTATCTCAATTATTTCCTTATTTTGATTTGAATGAATGACACACACACAAGATCATCAAGGTGCTATTCGAGTTTGGATAATACTTGTAAGCTTCTTTTAAAATTCTTGCAGAAATTTCAACACCCAGTTGATGAGCGAATGAGCAGTCGCTCATTGGCGTATGAAATAAGACTAACTAGAGACTTCAACTTGATTTGAAAATCATCAATCTGGACTACTATGCATCTATAAACAGTGGTACTATTTATTTTGGTGCATAATGTACTTTTTTTTTTACCTTAATTAACAAGAATTTGCATTCATAAGACCTAGAATTCCTTGTAAGTCATGAAACTTTTCTGCTATCCTCTCTTTGGTACGGAATTTCGGAAAGTGAATACCAGATCCGGTGGTGTCCTTGTGAATTGACCGTGATTCAAAATTACGTCGCCAATAGCCCTCATTTTGCTTTATATTTTGAGGGTTAATAAACACTGAAACACTTGTATTTTTAAGAAAAAAAAAAAAGGTAATCTATTATTTATATTTTTCTATTAACAAGTATCATCTCTAAAACTTACAAATTTTCTTGAAGGGAGCTGATATTAAAGCAAACTTTTATTAATCGAGTGAAACTTACATTTAATTTCAAACAAAAATTTAAAGAAAGATAAGCATAAACTTTTTTTTAATAAAGATGAACAGTTTGTTTGTTTTCTAAAAATGATTCTTAAATCGTAGAACACATTTTTCTATTCCTACTTTAGCTCACACTCTTTATATATTTATTTATCTTGGTGGAATTTTCAATCGTTAATAAAATACATTGTAAAGCGCTCCATTGAGCTGAAATTTTATATACATGATTATTTGGGATGACAATACTGTATTTAATTATAATTAATAAAAATTAATTAATTAAAACTAATTATTCAAATAATTACAAAAATAGCTACGTTGGCGACTTAGCGATCATTTTGGCGACTTGTGTCAAAACTTGTAAAAGGTTTTTTTCTCACGTTTTAAAGCCTTCAGTTGAACTGAAATTTTATATACAAGATTGTTTTGGATGACAATACGATACTTTAATGGTAATTAATAAAAATAATTTGACTGAAACTAATTATTTAAGGAATTACAGATACAGCCATGTTGGTTTCATTTTTAGCGACTTGGGTCAAAACTTTAAAAGATTTTTTTCCTCACATTTTAAAGCATTCAGTTGAACTGAAATTTTATATACACGATTATTTTGGAAGACAACACGCAATACTTTAATGATAACTAATAAAAATCAATTACCACTTAATGTTGGGATTCTGCCATATGTATATACATATTTATATTAATTGTAAATATTTATTAAAACAAAAATTTTCTTTGTTGTGATCTAAGTAGGAATTCATTTTTTTTTAATATTGTTTTGAAAAACATCTTTCAAGTGATTGAACTGATATTTTTACATAATTTCTAATCCTCATAATATCAAATGAGAAAGTAAAATACTTTAACAAGAAAAAAGCAAGCAAATATGAATAAAAAATTTACAAAAGTTTGAAAGGTGTTTTTTCGTTTTAAAAAAAAATACCTAGATAACCATTTTGAGGGAACTTCTCTTCTCAGTCTTTCTTCTTTTATATTTTCCTCTCTAATTCAAACAAAACTTGTAGTTGAATTCAATTATCGTATCCTTTGATCTTCTTGTTTCAGTACCAGAGAGAACCATAGGAGTAAACTAATTATTTTGAAGATGGTGTGTGATATTTCTCTTAATTAAAATCTGTGTTCAATACTATTCGTTTCTGAGAATATAAAATCCTTTATTAAACCTCACGACTCAAAATTGTTTTTTTATTTGTCTTTAAATTTTAAAGGAAGCACATCTTTAATTTTAAAGGAAGCACTTTATATTAAATTCCTACTGTTGCAATTGATAAAATTTCCTTTAGAACTCATGTTTACCAAACAATAATCTTTTAATGTATTCGAAAATTTCCATTAAGAGATTGAAATTTTGAAATCATTCACGTATACAAAGAAAAGAATTATCTTTTCAATTAGTATGATGTACTTTTTTTTTACATTACCAACTTAGATACTGAAGACTAGAAGTATTTAATATATTGCATCCTATTTTAATTTATTTTGAGTTAAGAACTAGTAAATTTATTTTCAAATAATATTTTTATAAAATACCTTAAATAAAAAAATGAAATTTTATGCTACATACAATGGGTTTATTAAAAATAAGTAGCCATAAAAACTGAAATCAAAATTTATTGAATTAATCAATTATCTTGAAAAATAATTCTACACTACCCCCAAAAAAAGCTTTTTAAAGGTAGAATTAATCATTCGATAAACATTTATGAACTAATTAGAAATGTATATATTGAAGAAAAAGTAATTGAAGTTTTTAACAATGGGATAGCTATTACCCGAAAAAAAGTTATTCATCATTTTATTTTATTAATGTGCAAATAATTAATTACTTTTGTAGGTTTGTATTTAGCAAGTAAATTAATATGTTACAGGAATCAAAAATTACTACCACAAATGGAATTTTAAGTAAGTACAGGAAGTATGTAATTAACTAGCAGTTTAAATAACATTAAGCATTTTGACATTTATTCACATATCGGTTTTTTACATCAATTATATCATTAAGCTCTAAATAATCTGTGTTAAGTTTTATATTTGATCGTAGTAATTATATGAATTACAATGTGTCAAAAAAATGTAATTATCTATAAATTCTTTAATTAAAAAAATTCAAATTTTTACAATTATGGTTATGGACAGGAGTTGAAAAACGAAAATAATTTAAAACCGGTTCATGTTAAGTGGATCCAAACAATCATTTTGTTTGTAGAAAAAAAGTAAGCGAAATTCTGTGCCATATGGAAATGCATCACAACTTCTACACAGGATGCTTTTCCACTTAAATAGATTGTTAAAAAAACTATTCGTACATATTACATTTTATAATCTTTAATTGTTTATTTTCAAATTGTTCAGTTTGTCTACTTTAAGTGTGCATGTTTCTTTTTCTGTGCTTTATTAATTAATGCGATAATGATTACTCTTATGCACCTTTTATTTTACACTTGGTGTCTTGAATGCAGTTGCAAACAATTTCTGCAGGAAAAAAATTTAAAGTGTGGACAGAGCTTTGCTTAATTTCTATGAAATCAATTACCTTCTTCTATTACTTAAGCTAATCGCTACCTTAAAAATCTCACCGAATGAGCAGAATGTTGCATCTTATTCAATAGGGTGGGAATCGAATTTTTTTTCAGAATTTCAAAACTTACATACGCAAAAAAAGTCTTCTATTGTATACACATGAAAGAGTAAATAAAATAGTTAATTTTTGGGCTATATACTGATACAGGGATGTATGTACTATTATGTATGTACTATTATGCTATGTACATTTTACTATTCACTACTCAGTATTCACTTATCAGTAACCGTCACTTTTGTTTATTTATGTAGTAGAATAATAATTATCATCTTACCGAAATTAAAAATCCTTTTCCATTATTTTTTTTCAACAATTAAACCGCTTGGTATCAATAGGAAATTTTGAAATTCTTTCTTTAACTATTTTTCTCCTAATCTTCATATTATAGAGAATCTTTTCCGCGCATAGGTAACTTCCGATTAATATTTATTTTTTTTCTCCAAATGACTGCAATTATCCAATTATCCAATAAATATTTTAACTTGATTCTTCTTTGGATGAGTAATTGCAAGTGAAATACTAATTACTGCACCTTGGGTATTGTCCTTTAAACACCTCGATTGCCATAAACGCGTGACATTTTAATATTTATGACTGACAGATGTTTATCTTTCTAAAATATTTATAGGAGCGACGGTTTTCGAACATGTGCTAAATTTATTCATAGAGTTTTCAAACTTGTAAACAGACAAAAAGATAAAAATCGATAGAAAAAAATATGCCAAAACACATTTTACTTTTTAATTTTTTGTTTCACGTATTGTTTTGAGAATATAAAAAAAAAATTTGCACTTATAAACTAAGTCTCCACCTTTTTCAGTTAAAAGTTGGACTTTTTAAATGTTCTGTAATTATTTTCCGCAACAATAAACACTCTATGTACAAAATTTAACATTAAAAATATCCAAAAACGTTAGTATTTTTTAAAAAAGATTACGTTGCTCATTTTCATCATAACGAAACGAAAAGCTAAGTGCTAAAATTATTGATAATATATATTTATAATTATATAAGCATGAATAAAAAAAACTCCATCCCCACTTTAATGGAGATCTCAATTAAACTGTATCAGAGTAAAGCATTCCGAATTAATTTAGTTTCCTTAACTTAGGATTAAGGCAGAAAAGTTTCATTTGCTATTCAGCGTTTCTCATTAAAACCTTCGTAGGGATCAGCATCAGTTTTTGCTGCATCAGCACTTTCCTACAGACTATGGTACCAATTAATGAGCCAAAAATAACATTTAATTTTGCAAGTTAACTCTCTCATAATCACTTGACATTTAATTCTTGCCATTGAGACAACTTGACAACTTTGCACTATTCCTATTTTTAACTTCATTTGAATTCACTATTCGCTATAAATGAAACAATCTCTTTCATTTCGTTTCTTTTCAGAAATCATATAATAGGAATTCCTATATCAAGCTTCTTCTACTAAAAAATTAGTAAGAAATGATATTTTGAACCAAGTGTTTTGTGAAGGATATATTTGAATTGATGAAATCTCTTAACATAAAAAATTTAAAGGACATATACATATATATAACCAATTATTATATACTAAATTGCCACAAACTTAAAAAAGCATCGCAATATAAATATGAATATAATAAGACTACATAGGTTATGACTAAGAGATAACTATCACTACAAATTCTAACCTTTAGAACAAAGACTGCAGGACTAAATATAGTTTTAATGTCAGTCCTCATTCCTATATATTTGCCTATTCCACAGAGCTGTAAATAAGTGAAAATAGTGTAAAAATATGATTTTATAGCTACTAAAGATAATAAACATGAAATTAGAAGAATTACCTAAGAAAATCAAACACCTAGTAAAGAAACCTTTTCTACATACCTAAGCCAGAAAAATGCAAACACATACATATATATACTATACAAGTTGATTATGAAAACGCTTTCGATACATGGATACTTTGAGATATTTACATTTGAGGAAATAGAATAAATTTTGGAGTGAAGATATATGCTCAAGAGTGGTATAAAAAACAACAGTCCAGCCCCTCCTCATTTACGGTTGCATTGACAATATGTCGAAATGTTTAAATAGCAACGCTTACTTTTTGTTCATTAAAGCGTGGTTGGGACAGTTTAATTATAGACAAAAGGTAGTGTATTAATAGCAGAAAAAGTGGTGAATAATAGACAGAAATGAGAAGTGAAGACATCAATAGTTATCAAAAATCGCCAGAATAGAACACATCATACTTCAGAACAGAAATTGAGGTACTGTTAACGTCAAAGTTTACACTATGTTCTGTTTTGAACGTAGCCTGCCAGATTCCTGTTGAAAACAGAAGATCCCAATATATATGGACAGATTTCCAGGTATGATGTGAGTCATTGTCAAGAATGACATCACTGATCTACGTTTAGAAAAAGACACAGTGATTCGAATGCTGCGCCTTTTACTGGAACAATATGCTTCTACAAGAGGAACAGAACGATGAAATGGTAAAACTTCATTACTTAAGGTATCCGACTACGTTCAGAACCGTGGTTTTAAAAAAGTGCATAAATGGATAATTTTTATGATATTTAGTGTCACTTAGATTAGAACATGTATAAAATTGTTTTAAGAACATTTTGACAAAAAACTTTTATTTAAATATAATATTTCGGCAAAAAATTAACTTAGAAAAACCTTTTTTTAAAATGTTCTCCTTTTGTGAAAAATGCTTCTACTATAAGAATATTTTGACTGTATATATCTGAAATCTCTGTACAGAGGCTCAACTATGATTTTTGAAAAATTCACATTATTTTCAGAGTTACAACCAATTGAAATAATTATCGGCTTTTTTTCTTAAAATTTCTCCCCTCTGTTGTCGCAAAACACGGATAAACCCACTTATATATTTCAAGCTATATTGAAAGTTATATATTTCAAAAATTCTAGTTGAGCCTCTGTACAGAGGTCTCAGCTATATACAGGCGAAATATTATTATAATAGAAGCATTTTTCACAAAAGGAGAATATTTTGAAAATTTTTCATTCTATGTTCGTCTTTTGTCAAAATTTTGTACTTAAATAATTTTTTATTGTGATACTATTCTTAAAACAACTTTATGTACATTTTCTAATCTAAGTGACTCTAAATATCATACATATCCATTTATACGCTTTTGCAAAATCACGGTTCCGAACGTAGTCGGATACTTTAACAAGACAAAAAGTATCGAAGGCACTGTCTGTCTACCATAAAAACCCCGATGCAACCCATGCTCAGCTTAATCTGTTCTAAATTTTAAGCACAAATTTGAAAAAAATCTGTGTTGATCTGTTGAAAGTTTTTTGTTTCCTTTTGAAAAATTTCCAGAAGGGGACCCTGCGATAAGCAATTATTCTAATGCAAATACATGCTGAGATTCAAGCAATAGATGCGCTTGGTCATATGGTTTCTCAAAATCCGGCCCCTACCTGTTTTCGTGTCTGTTTCAACATGTTCTGATGCTGCAAATGGAGGGCCTTTGGATTTTGGTTATGAATTCTTATTGCTGCATGACACTGAGGAGGATAGAACCCTCGATGCTCGGTACCGAAGCCACGCAACATGACCACTAGACAAAAGGGATCACTACTATTGGGAGACTGTTACTAGCTTATGTAGATTGCTCTACAGTACTCCCCCACCAGCGAGTCGGTAGAGAGGAGAACGAACGATTTATTGGCTATGGCGAGCGTGTGAGTTGTCACTGTTGCGTCAAGTAGGTCTGACGACTTGGCTTGCTGCATCAAGTGGGTAGATGGCACCACGACAGACCAGAAGTTATTGAGTTTTTCTTTCCAGTCAAGGTCACCAATAAGGAAGATAGAACACTCGGCGCTCAGTATCTAAGCCGCTCAACATGACTACTTGACAAAAGTGATCACTACTGTCTGGAGGATGTTACTGGCTTATGTAGATATCCTCTACAACACTATTAACATCTATCCATCACAAATCCCATGTATAAAAGATAAATAATGCTCTTTGATTCTAATATTAGTTCACAAAACTGTACATCAGTGTTTCTCAAACTGTGGGGCGCGCCCCCCTTGCGGGGTGTGATAACCCAACAATGGGGGCGCGAGTATATCGAAAAGTCGAAAACAAAAGAATAAAAAAAATTATCAATTTACTAAAAGGAAGCACAACACAAAATACATTCCGACATAATAAAAAGTAAAATACACATTTACACTGATATAATACACTTATATATAAATGTATCAGTACTGCGCAATGTATTTCATTATTAATTTAACAGTACTAAGTTAAGAAAAAGTTTAATAATCACCAATGACTCTATGGGCATGTCATAAAATTATATAGAATATTTAATACTTGTCTTGATAATTTGTAATTTTAAATTAAATTACAAATTATCAAGACAAGTATAATGACAATTTATGATTAAAGTCGATATTAGCTTTACGTTAAATTATATTATTGAATTCGAATACATTGTTATAGTTTTTGAGGGGGCGCGATGAAAATTATAATTGAAAATTGGGTCACTAATATAGAAAGTTTGAGAAACACTGCTGTACATTATTCTAATCAAAATACTGTGGGTGCTCTAAAGCTATTGACCACAAAAGTTACTTTGTTGTGCGGGATGCACCTTCATTCTTAGCCGTTTCTTTTTTTACGTTATTATTCTTAACTATGAAGGTATAAAGCATTTGAGTGTGCATTATATACTAACACCAGACAACTGCATCAATCCTGAATTTCAAAAGCCAGAAAGTTCCCTCTAATATCAAAGGAATGAACATTTAACTTCCAAACATTTAAGGTGTTTTTTAAAGCAGCACTTTGGTGACATTTCTGTCATTTAATTTCCTCGTGACCGGCAAAGTCGTAAGATCTCATTTTAGTGGATTTCTAACTGTGAAGATAATTCAAAAAACTCACGAGCTTCCTCGATAAGAAAGATGCCATCACAAATAATTTTTAATAGATTCCTGCAGTAATATCCACTATAAGTCATATGTATAGAGTCATCGTGTGCAAAAGCAAGCATTGAAAATTTTTAAAGCAAAAAAACATTTTTGTATAACTAGTCTGCGTTTTATTAGTTCTTTTAACGTTTTTCCTTAATATCTGTCTCACTCTGTAATGTTCCGTGCTACAAACACTGTTACAAATCCATTTCAAGTTATAAATGCTAAGATCTTACTTCAACGACAAAAAGAAAATCTTATCTTTTCAATTCTTGTGTCAGAAATCGTAACTATGAGAGCAGGCCAATTGCTTCTTATGTAAGTTCGGGAAATATTCTTTATAATGTATGCATTCCCAATTTTATTCCTTTTCTTTAAATGTAACTCCCTATGAGGAAAGGTGTGAGTCATACATCAGCAAAGATTTTATAATCAACTCGAATCTTAATTACTTTAAATAATTATAATCTACATTTATTAAAACTAACGCGGCATATAAATGTTTATTTGAAAGTTTAAACATGTTTATAATCAATTTTTCTTATGCACTGCATAACAACAATTTATATCATATTATATCAAAATTAAATTTTTGAAACAAAAGGAGTTCTCCGAATTCTTAAATATTATAATATCTGTAATAAATAATTAGTGTAATAATAATCAAAAAAGAAAGCAAGAAAGTATTTTTAATTACATATTAAAAGAATATTTTAATTAAAGAAGTGTGACAACTGCGTTATACTTTGAAATTGATAAGTGTAAAATATTTAATCACACAGTTCTGTTTAAACTCAAATTAGCAAGTGACATCCTGTCGATTTCTTCATCATCCCCACTTTGTTTGCATTTCAAAAATAGTTTTATGCACATATTCTCACTCAATAATCTACACAATTTTAAAATAGAACTTAAATATCTTTATTTATATTTATTTTTTAAAAACTACATTCATCAAACAATAAATATATAAATGTTTTTTACTATCAAGAAATCAGAAAATTTGATCAAAAGATTAAAATAAGAAAAAGCAAAAAATAAACATATGTACAGATGAACAATGTCTCTGTTATAATCTTCTTATTTCTTGTTTTTTCCTCTCTCTCTAGAACTGTGCAATAAATCTTTCTTTTAAGTACTTTTAGCATCGAAATCTTAGGGATTATGTTAAGCATATTTGTGGAAAAAGAAATTCATGTTATTTCGTTTTTAAGCTTTTTTGAAGAAAATAGTTTTTCAAATACGATCTATAATTTCAGAAATGCTAAAAATACATGAGATGAAGTATCGTTATTTAAGTCTTATTAGAAATTCAAATCAGCAAAAAAAATTATTTTGAAGCCTAGAATGTCAAGTTTTATATCAAGTAAAAAATTTAATTCATTGCATATAATCTTAAAAATATTTTTTTTTAAATTAACATTTTTAAATTTAATTTCTTATAGTTTTTATAGTAATGTTTTACTAAAATTTTGTTAATAAGTTGTCTTCTTCATTGGTGTGAAAATTTAATATAAACTTTTTATTAATTGCTTTAAATCCTGCTTTACTTTTTACTACATCAACGTAATTTATTGCTGTTATTGATAATTTAAAAACCTTCAAAGTAATAAAAACTGTACGTAGTTTATAAAATGTCTAAGCATTTTATTTTCAAAAGCAATAATATTATTCAATAACGTTCAATTTTAATGATTATATATTATAGAAATAATTCCTAAAGAAGAAATTACTTTTAAAAATACGCTTTTAATAGTTTTGAACGGAAGTAATATTGTTCTAGTATCAAATTGACAACAAAATCTATTTTAACTTCTGACAAAATAAAAGGGAATTCTCGACGTCGAAGCGTTAATTGCTATTTGAGCTATGAATTAAACTTACTAAAATTTGCTATTAATTTTGAAAGCTTCAATAATTTTGTCAACTAGAGAGAATGGGCCAAAAATTATCATATTACACGTTGAAAAGGTTTGCTAAGAGAATCCATTTAGTATATTAAAAAATATGTTTAAACGTCAAGCTTTTTAAAGCAACTCAATTTGGCAATTGTTTTTGAAAAACAAGAAACGTAATAATCATAGTATTAATTAAAATTAACACACTAACTAGAAAAAGTAAAAAATTTTTGAAGTTAATACTAATTTTGCTTAATTATTCCGTTAAAAACACATCCATTGTAAATAATTCACTTTCATTTCATTTGAATAGTTGGAGAATAATTTATCTATTTTTTTTATAATAGATAAATTTTGAGTTGTTAACAAATTATCTACTCAAAAGCATTGAACTATGTTTATAAGCTTAGAAGTTTGACAGCTTAGAATTTTTTAATATCTCAGTTCTGTATAGTAGTTATAATTTACATCCTTAAGTAGGTCAAATGCACTTATGAATTTGAAATGCATAATATAGAAAACTCATTTATTTACAACTTCAATTACTTTGAATTATAGCAATATTTATCTTAAAAATAAATTTTTAAATATCAATTGAAGCCAAGCGCATATTTACAGTTTATGTATTTTACCATTATTCGAGAAGTTTTAATTTAAATCAAGTATCACAATAAAGCACTGCGTAAAATTACTAATCATTACTAAATACCTGAGCATAAATATAAAAACTCTGTGGCAATAAATAAAACTATCAATACTACAATAATGTAACTTTTGTAATTGGATTTCAGTAATAAATGAAGAAACAAAGTAAACTGTAGAATCCAATTAAGATACTTTTATTGAACGAAAGGAATTCAAATCTCATTATATAACTTTGTAAAAAAATTAATGATAATAGATGAAAAGTTAAAATAAATATACACTATAAAAGTCTCATGTAAATAATTCTACCATTAAAATTAATCAAAAGACAAATCACTGTCTGATAGAAAAGATTGAAAATCAATTAGATTTTTTTTCATTTTGAACAGAAACTGGAATGTTAACTTATAGAGTTTTGCAAAGTTTATTTTAATCTGATCATTATTATTTAACATAATTTAATAATATATATATATATATATATTTAGAGAGAGAGAGAGACATGATTTATTATTCCAAGTATTTTATAATATTAAATATATTTAGACAGATAATCACACGCTTCATTCATAAAGCATAATAAATAGATTGGATATAAAACATTAAGCAAAAGCTGGAATTCAGTTAAGACAAAACAAATACAGAGCATTTATTAAACTTCTTTTTGCGAATATTGATATCGTCACATCATTTTTGAAGCTTGGCAAATTTCCATTTGGATACTGATGATATTTTGATATAACTTTCTGCATAATAGATGTATATTTATTTTGAATTCAGTCTCCGTTTGATAAATAAAATATTTCTTACTCTCAACAGAATTTCTTTCTGTAAAATTCATTCAAACCATTTTGTTTAAATTTTCTTTGTGCATTTGTTTAGGTGGATTTTTTCTTAAATTTGAATTAAGAATTCAACAGTTTAGTGGTTATACGGTAAAATAAAAAAAATAAGTATAACTGCTTTCAAGTACAGTTTCATGAATAGAAAAAAAATAGCACACTGTTATTTATTAATTTGTTTAATAAACGCTCATGAGCACATTTGAAAATTTTATTTCTATAAAACATTTAACTAATCTTAAGAAATCATTCTAAATGCACATGAACAATAATAATTTAATTTGTATACATGCCCCATGTTTTAATCGTACCCAATATTGTCGCAATAACTAAGTCACATTAAGGTATCCGACTACATTCGGAACCGTGATTTGAAAAAAGAGCATAAATGAATAATTTTCAGGATATTTAGTGTCACTTAGATTAGACTACACGTATAAAATTGTTTTAAGGACATTTTGTCAAAAAACATTATTTAAATACAATATTTTGGCAAAAAATTAACTTAGAATAACCTTTATTCAAAATGTTCTACTTTTGTGACAAATGCTCCTATTATGATAATATTTTGCCTGTATATAGCTCAGACCTTTGTACAGAGGCTCAACTAGGATTTTTGAAAAATTCACAGTATGTTCAGTTTCAACCCATTGAAATAATTATCGGCGTTTTTTTTCTTAAAATTGCTCCCCTCTGTTGTCGTAAAATATGGATAAACCCACTTCTAAGTTATGTATTTCAAAAATTCTAGTTGAGCCTCTGTACAGAGGTCTGAGCTACATACAGGCAAAATATTATTATAATAGAAGCAATTTTCAGAAAAGGAGAACATTTGGAAAAAAAATTATTCTAAGATAATTTTTAGCCAAAATGTTGTATTAAAATAATTTTTTTTTTGTCAAAATTTCTTTAAAACAATTGCATACATGTATTCTAATCTAAGTGACACTAAATATCATGAAAATTATCCACTTATGCGCTTTCGCAAACTCACGGTTCCGAACGTAGTCGGATACCTTAAAGTGATTTAAGTCATGGAAAAGTAAAATATGGAAATATCCAGATGGAATTAAGATATACAGTATCTATAAATGGGCAGTTTATTGTCAGAGATTTTTTTTCCACTCGAGTGATTCATGTGAAAAGTTTCTGAGATGTGTGTGGGCTCTCGAATGGATTGTGAACACGAAATTTAAATTGGAGCTACATGCGGGGAGTTAAACCACCTGGTAAAATTTTAAAAAATTCTATATTCTTCGAGTCACACTCTCAAGAGCTTGCCGAGAATATATTATTTTAGAAATTACCTGTCATTCTAGACAATGCAGTGGCTGACCGCATTGTACTTAATGAACGAGACCAGCAAATTTGCCATGTAGTCAGTATTACCAGTCAAACACCCCTATGTTAATTAGAAGTATTCTTCTTCTTGAAGACAGTGTGTGAAAATTAGGTGTTGATGAGAAATGTCGGCAGAATACCGAGTCGAGTGCTTTTACTAATAACAAACCATTGGTCGCGGCATCTTTATTGGGCTCGTGTTCCCATCGGTTGAGCCCCATATGACCCTGTAAAAATTATACACTCAGTCAGAAGAAAATGATTCAATTTGGTAAGAACTAATAGAGCTGGAGACTGTTGGGGTGAGGATCCGAAAATTGGGGCGTGGCCTTTGACAGGTATCCATTTTGTCAACAAAAGGCATTGTGTAAACCCGTGGTAGCTCCATAATGACATGGGGGTATACATGGCATGAACTAAGTTCTATGACTAGAAGAACTAACCATTGACAGGAAATGGTTATGATAAGTTTCTTGAAAATCGTTTGAATCCATCCAAAGACATCCATGCACAAAATTAAAGACGAAGTTTTCTTGGATTACAATATTCAATATACCTGAACCCAAATAATTTATGACGAATTTGAAGTATAAGTTGCTGGAAATGATTCAAGCAAACGACTTAGAAACTCATATTGCCAGAAAACCATTCCATCTTAATATAAATTACATGATCTAATGGTCATTTAGTGCTAAAAATTCTGCATCGACAAAATTTTCACAATTATGGTTGGGTATAGAAGCAGCATGGATAAATATTTCGTCAGGAGACTTTCAAAGGATTGTCGACTCAGTGTCAATTAACACTAGAAAGACTGAAATCTAGTGTATACCTATATTTCCCCAAAGCGGTCATAATGATTGCATTGTCAAAGAATGATTAATGTGCAGTAAAATTTGTTTAAAATTAATTTTTTAAATATTTTTTTATTATTTACAGTCATATAACCATTTATTAGTAAATATTAACAATAAAAAAAATTTACTCAACTTGGAAAAAAAATATTTTCAAAAACATTCTAATAAATTGTACGTTATATATGTAATTGTTTTTCTAATCGTAATTAAAAAGCAGTCAAAATGACTTTTTTGGGCAATCTAGGGTTAAAATACCTGCACCTTGTCGGAAAAAATTGACCCTATGTATATTAAGAGGCTATAAGAGGCATGAATTTTGGCACTTTTTAATGTATAAGTGGAAGAAATCAACTCTAATAATTGCGAAAATTAAAGAAATACTTAAGTAAATTGTTTATCCTAAGAACTGTATTAAGATTCTTTATATATAAAAATATACAATTTGAAATTAAAAGAAGCTGTTTATTTTTTTTATACTTAAGAAATATTTAGTTAATTCTTAAATTAATTCTTTAAACTGCTTTTTATGTTCTAATAACTGAGAGACACTTAAAGAAAACTGGAAAATTTATAAAAGTGACTGCTGAATCAGAGAGAGAGAGATTCATAAAATCCAAATTTATTATTTACATTTTTTAAAGTTTGGCATAAATGTAATTTGCAAAAATCCTTCATGTAGAAATTTTAAAAAATAACAATATTAAATTTCTACTATACGTATAAGTTTGACTTTTTTTTAATATAATTATTGTTTCAGCTTTTAAACCACATTTCCTTTAGTATGAAATTAAAATTTAGCAATTAAACTGGGATATACAATTGATTAATTGATTTTAACAATGTTTTAATTCTATTCAATTTAATGCTCCTAAATTTTTAATTTTATTCAGTATACATCATATATTCTGCTTAATTTTTAATAAAACAGTGAGTAAATATTTTCATGTGATAACGTATGTTTTTCAATGATTATCTTGGTTATTTTCATACTTTATTTTCCTCGAAGCAACTCATTGAATAACCTATAAGGCTTATATTTTGTACCTGATATATCCTTCAGCCATTCAATTTAATTAAAATGTTCTAGACAAATAAACGAATATCCCTTCCATCTTAGTAAATGTCCGTTTTCTTTTCCCCGACCTCGATAAGAGGAAAAAGTAAAAAAAGTAGCAACTGTAAACAGAAACGATGCTTTGCGACTGACGTCTGGCCACATAACCATCAAACTGCTATGTAATACTGATTGAGAATAATAGGAAGAAATATGTTTGCAATCTGAAGAACATAATATATATACGCTTCAGTAAATAAAGATAAAATTGTGCTGATATATAAGAATTTTTCTTATGTACCTTTCCAAAACTACATCGGTTTATATGTATCTTCTAGTTTAATTTATTTTAAGTTAATTTATTTTATTTATTACGTAACTGTAATTTTGCAAAAGTGCATAAATGAATAGTTATATTATATATATATATGTATATATATATATATAGTAATGTACATTTTTCTATGTTCAGAAATATTGTTATTAATTATATAGAAGGCAACAAATTTCTAGTTTCAAAAAAATCAGTAAGAATAAAAAACTATAAACATTTCACTAAATATTGCTTAATTAAGTAATACCCAATTAATTTAATTAATAGTTATTTGAATAAAGAAATTCTAAATAGTAAGGATTAAAATTCCTTATTATAATAATAGTTTAATATTATAAATTTATCTTTTTTTCTTAGTTATAGTTATCTCCATGTGTTCTAATATTAGATAAAATTACTTATTATTTTTAATTCATATATAACTCTAGTGTCACTAAAGTTCTGGTAGCTTCTAAGCTTTCTTTTTAATTTTTATTTCTATTATTTTCATAATTTTGTTAAATGCTACAATTCAGCCATTTCCATGCTTTGACTTTGCCTTTGGGTACAGAATCTGGCAATAACTTATTAATTGTACTCAGAATTAGTGCGGGCTCTGCATTTTTGAAAGCAATTTTTAGAGAAGTTACATTTATGTTGTAATTCCTATCCATTATTTTCAATAGGTTTTTGCTCGGTATTATTAACATAAAGGGGGAAGATTGGTAGGCCACATAACCTCACAACCTCACACCTTCACAACCTCACTTTTATATAAATTATTTTATATATAAGCTGTCCTAAGCCAGCAATGGTTATATTACTGTAGCATCCTTTGTTTATATTTTAAACCCTATTATAATTTTAATTTCTCATATATCCTTCAATGTCTAGTTTTCTTACAATCTCAGTTTTTTTCGGTTTTCCTTGATGAATGTTTTTCTCTCATTTGTAGAGAATTTAGACCATATATTTATGAATTAATGTGTGTGTGTGTGTGTGTGTGTGTGTGTGTCAGGCTTAAGGCCTGCTTGTAAAATGAGGAGAGTATCATCTCCAAAATAACTTCTTTATTGTTCTACAAACACATGAAATCCAACATGGCAACCGGGTGGTACACAAGACAACATTTCGGTGAGGAATCGCCAGCTAATATTTTTTTAGTATACTCTCTCTTTCGTCAGTGCTCTCTCCAACTTTAAATATGCTTATTTACTCACAAATCCCTACGCGATAGTAAAGAGTTCCCTCTATATTTATTTATTAATTACTTAATTCTGAAGCTACACTTTCCAAACCTGATGTATTATTATTATTATTACAACAAAAACATTATGTAAATGCAACTTTTTGTAAAAAAATAAAGAAAACATGATATATTTTCTAAATACTTTCCTATTATGGGAAATGTGTCTATAACAATAAAAATTTTCCTGTACATAGTTAAGACTTTTATACAGAGATTAAACTAAAAACATTGAAACATATTATTTAGAAGTGAATTTATTCATATTTTAATGTATCAGACTAGAGAATTTTTAACAAAAAAAAACACCGTTTATTTTTTCGATTGAAAGTGACTCCGAAATTTATGTGATTTTTTTTCAGAAATCCTTCCTCAGGCCCTATAGGATAGCAATGAATAAGCAAAATATTATTATTATAGAATCATTTTCCATAAAAGAGAATGTTTTTAAAATATGCAATGCATTCTTCCTTTTTTGCCAAAACAATTGCATTTAAATATGTTTTGTAGTAATACTATTCTTAAAACAATTTTATATGTATATTTTATAATTCAGGCGACATTATATTTTAAAGCATTACTCATTTATATGCTTTTGCGAAACCATGTTTCCGGTCATTGTCAGATACCTTAAATACTGCTTCATGTATGTTTCCACAATTTTATATCTATTGTTTTATATTGTTTTACAAATTCATGCTATCATATATCTTCATTATAACGACAAGTATATTAATTGCGTTATTTATGAATAAGATTAGCTATTATTATTTTTTCAGTGTAGATCTTTCTTTAAATATCGTTACTGGTTCACAGCTTTTAGTTTGTTATTATACACCATATTTGAAAAGCTATAGTTCTTTAATTATAAATAACGCGCACCCTTGAATTTTTTTATTTTATTTTTTTTTTTTGTGTGTGTTCAAAGTGCACGTTATACGCCGGATTTTACGGTACCTACACTTTATCATAACAAAAATTGTCAGGGAGGGGGGGGGGGATTGGGAAATTTTTTTTCACAAAATGTATTTCATGAAAATATATTATGAGATATTTGTAAGAAACTATTTTTAAATGCTTTTATGTAATGTTCCATAATTTTTCAAATTCAAATTATAGCAAATTAAATATTTACTTGTTATAGATTAAATTACTTTTTTCAAATCACTTTTAATTTAACATCTAATCATCTCAGTCATTTGTAAGTTAACTAATTTTGAAATAAGATAAAACAAAATATTAAATAATTGCACAAAAGAGAATTTCCATTAATAAATTATTTTTATATGTTTTTAATGAAGAAATTTACTCAGAATCTCAGCATTTTAATTGCGCTTATAAATTATGAATATTTAAATGGTTGTGTGGTTGTATAAAATCCAATTTAATAGACTTTGGATTAATAAACTAAAGAATATATAATTCAAAATCTGATATTCAAAAGATTACTGTTAGCTGAATATTTGTAACTCAAACATTTTTTTTAAAAAAAAAAATGCTCTAATTGAGTGCTGAATATTTCAAAAATCTTAAGGCAAGATGATATAATCTTTGCACTTTTCTTTTTTTTTCTTAAAAAAAAAAGCAAGTGCTGAGCTCTAATAAATAATGTAAAAAGCACATTTTGACAGAGAAGAAGAAAATGGGATGCTTCAACCGTCTATCTAAAACCAAATGGCTCAAATAAAATAACTGGATTTGTTCCTTTTTTTATCAGCGGAATACTCATGCATTTTTTATCACTTATAGAATCGGTTCGACATAAGTAATACGGACATTCGCCTGTTGCTCATCAGTAAATTCCAAGACCCTGATGCATGAAATATGCTTCGTTTCCTCATGCGAGACGCTTATGAATACGTAAAATCGTGGTCACAGGGTTTGTCAGGAAAAATCACGCAGATGCTGATTTATTCTCCCAGAAACAGGTATTCACCTTACCTGGGATTGATCTCTGGAAATGGTGACGTCAGGGATGATGCAGCCATAGCAACGCATCTATAATGTATAGAGTGTGAGTCGTAGAAAACAAAACAAACTCTGCTCTTTCATTGTGCGGGGAAGACAGATTGAAAATGACTTCATTATCTGTATTTAGATGTATGGATGTTTTTTCAGAATAGAAAAATGCCCTCAGAAACTTAAAAAAAAATATTTTTATTTTAATCACAAATGCTAGAAATTGTTTTAATGATATTGCATTTGTGATTGCAGCTGCTCATTACAAATATCATAAAATATTTCAAGTTTTTCAAAATTAACGATTTTTTTTTCTATTTGCAAAGTAATATTAATTGTTTGTTGTTGTTGTTAGAGAAAAAGACAATAAAATCTGTTCAATAATGCTTCGCTGACATATCATTCACAAAAAAATGGAGATTATTATTTTCGAAATAATTCAAGAAGTACTAATTCACTGCACCTGTTGCATTAGCTCATATATTTTGATATCGTATGAGTTATCCTGACTGTCTTTAGAGATAAATATTTGGTCACTAAAGGAAATTTTTAAATTGTATTATATTATGATATTATGTATATAGAGACAGATAGAAGATAGATATATCCATCCGTCTACTCAACCATATTCTTACACATACACATCTCTCTCTCCCTATATATATATATATATATATAATTTAATCACAACTTAATAATCAATTAAAAAATTGAAACCATATGAATCTTATAACATTAATACCCATTTCAAAATATCAATGGCGAATATAGAAGATAAAATTCCAACGTTTTCAAACAAAATTAAAAAATTATAAAATAAATATTTATAAAATATCAAAGTGCAACCTCGGACTTAGGACCGATAAGTGGGGTTAAACTAGTTCGATGGCGCCAACCTTGCCCCTATTGCAACTTGGTAAGTTAACCGGAAAATATACAATTCTCAAAAATTTAAAAATTAAAAATTAAAAAAATTAAAATTGAACCATTAAACTTGAAAAATTAAACTATTCGCCATCGCATTCTGAAAGATATCATAACATTAAAATATTAAAATTCTAAAACAATTAAGTGCATAATATAAGTGAACCATCGAACACCAAAGATGACGCACCCATCTTTAAAATAGTTGTATAGGTACGAGAATATATATATATATATATATATAAGAATATATATATATATATTCTTCCTTCCTTCAAACCTCAGTGTCTAGAAATTGCCCAGTTAA